>WPIO01000026.1:4322500-4710000 GCA_009760855.2 Cristatella mucedo | reverse complement strand
CCAAGCATCGTACCACCCGCTTTTCGGAATCCAACAGTCTAGAAATACCTCGTACAAACCTTAAATCCTTTGGAGACCGTGCATTTAGTTGGTATGCTCCCAAAGCCTGGAACTCCCTCCCGACCTGCGTCAGAACATCCCCTGACCTGACCACATTTAAAAGGAACTTAAAACACACCTATTTAGGACAGCATTTAGTGGGTCCCTGTGATTCGTCCTTGATGTGCTTATGGGTGCTGACACTGCATGCTGCCACTAACCACATTTGCATGCTGACCCTGTGCATGTCACCCCTAACCATGTTATTCATTTTGTTTGTTTTTCAAGCATGATTTTACTTACCATTCAATTGCATTTCCCTTTGCAGCAAATGTAAAGCGCCTAGAGAGAGATTAAGTTCTCTGAGGGCGCTTTATCAAGTACATTATTATTAGCTGTTCCATTCCTCCTCTTAAAATGTTGGCGACAGAAGCTTTTGTTCTGCAGGTCCTAGACTGTGGAACTGGCTTCTACAATTCGTACGCAACGACATCTACTCTTCAACTGCCGACTATGGCTCATCTTTTCAGCAGTCCTGAGCTGCTACTTCCATGCTACTCACTACCTCAACTGCTCTCTTGACTCTGCTATGCTTCTCACTTTCTCTTTGTTGCGTGAGATGAAGTCTGTTGGCTACCGAAGGCGTACCAAAAGCCGCTTAGGATGTTACTGCTTTAAACGAAAACTCTCCTGCGTAACACCCACATAATCTCTGTGGAGTTACAGACAGAGGAGATACATGAGAAATTACATTACATTATATTACAGTCCCACAGCTGTGCTGCTACACCTAGTGACATTGTGCTAGTGTGACGTCATGGCTGTTACGTTTGCAAGTGCGCTTTGGACTTGGTAGATAAGACAGGGCTTGGTGAAAGTTACAAGACTTGCTGCCATTGCTGGCAAAGCGACTGCAGCCACATGGCTTGTTACTGTCACAAAACCTACTCTGTAAGAATTTGAGTTAACAGTTTTGTCAGTCATCAATTCGAACAACGGTTCCATCAGCTGTTTGAAAGTACCCCAAAGTTGCTTTTGTTGCCGTTTGACACTTCACCGAAGCCCTCAGCTGCCTGGTGGATTTCAGGCAGCTGAGGGCTCATTGAGGCCGACTGAAGGGACACCCGAGACGCTAAAAAAATCGCCGAACCCCTCAATTCTCAGTATCTGGGCTGGTCAGGTCACAAATTAGACCCCCAGAGCCTCTTTGAACTCCAGGCTGTCGGGAGTTGCGATGGACCATCCTCTTGGGCAGCTAAAGTAGTCACACTTACGTCACGGCTCGTTACAGCAAAAACGCTAAACTTAAACCATTTTAGCCAGTAGATTCTTCGCCATGTTTCCCAACGAGTATAGTCTCAACATGAACCGTATTCTTCTCACTGCTGTGTGGCACAAGAGTAACACCTATGCCTGCAGATAAACTACTGAATTAGCCACGTATAGTTTACAAATATTTGGCAAAACATTGCCTATAATTAAGGAGTGGGCAATAAAGTTTAAAGGCCTAAGTCATTAAGGGCTGATGTTCTGAGGCTCTGCGAAGCATAAATATATATATATACTTATATATATATATATATATACTTATATATATATATATATATATATATATATATATATATATATATATATATATATATACTTATGCTTCGCAGAGCCTCAGAACATCAGCCCTATATATATATATATGCCAAATATTTGTCCAACTTCAGTGTCCTGCATGTCAGTCCTGTGGATTTGATTGCTCTTACAATGAAGAGCTTCGTATTGGTTGAGCTTCTTGATTGCAGTTGCAAGTTCGAATCGAGACAGCATACTCAATCTTTTAGCTGTTATGGAAGTACATGCAAGGTTTAATGCTTTTTCGAGAAAGTAAGAGGAAGGCAGCTGATGCAGGTGGGCATCCCAATACTGCATCTACAAAGATACTGGCCAAGTTGCAGTGAGTTGGGAACCCCTACCCAGGCAAAATTAATTTTTATTGAGGACAGGTCGAAATAGGTTGTAGCACTGTCTGGATTTCAACTCATCAGTAGCTCCCAGCGTGCTACTTAAAGCTATTTAGCTGGTCTGTGTTGTTTACCAAGACCATCCAGCTACATTAATGCTTCGTGCTGTGATTGCTAAGACCAACAGAGACCGTTTCACAATGTTATCATATCAAATTATAGCTGATTTTACAGCCTCATTTATATAGCGATGCAAGAGCCTTGACGGCTATCACCACCGCTTGCAGTAGGCAATGAAGGATCGCCAATTGCAGGTTTCGAACCCACGACCTAGGGTCCAGAACACCTCACCACGGGGCTAGGGCTTTGATACTCAAATCTCACACTATTCATATAGCTGAAATAATCCTCACCAATTGCTGTGCTTCTAATAAAGTAGATATAAAAGGAGTGTGACCTCACGGCAAATGCTGGTTACCCTAACTCTGGCAGTTAATTTCTCAATTTCAATCGAGACTGATGAACTCCTTAACAGCACAAACATTGGTGCGTTCATAGAAAAAACGGGTTAATTGCATTCTCACAGCGAACGCCTGCACTTTAGCCGTGGCATATATATTTTATTCATTCGTTATGGGATTATTTAACTGCATCTTACAGCCCCACGGGGTTGTTTTGTCTCGTTGCAGTAAAGTAATGGCTGACAACTGAGATCACATAACACGAGTACATGCCCAACCGGGCAGTATTGATGTTGTCACCATTTGTCGACGACAAAGAGAACATCAAATTTATGGGAGCAACTTGGGAGTGTTGGAAATTGAGTCGTCATATTTCTGCTTCTACCAGCTGTACGGGGCAACTTGGCCGTCGTTTGGGGGCTCTCTGGTTTTGCACAATTATCCGCACTACTTTTCAAACGGGCAATCAGCGGCAGGGAACTAGGCTAACAAGTTTTTGTTTATTGTTATGACTAGTCGCAGATCGGCAGCTGTGCTATGAATGAACTCTTTGTTCGGTAATTTCTGGATACACGTTTTCCGTAGACGTCGCCCGAACATTGTCGAGCGGCTGACGGTGCTCTCAAGCTTTGGCTGCGCACGTCCAGGCCGGAAGGAGAGCAGCAGTGGCACGCGCACTCGGCGCCGACGAAGTCTTGCCGTTTATGCTGCACTCGTGCCCTTCGACCTTCGGTCGATGTACTTGAAGGCCACGTTCTGAGCGAGGCCAAAAAGGCTCGAGCACAGCCAGTACCAGGACATGGCCTGCAAGAGAAAGAGACATGAATACAGCGAGGCGGTACAGCGGCTGCTGCACGATTGCAATAGCTGGTCCTCAACTGCGCGCGCATGCACGCACATGCCCGGTTGCTTACACTGGGCATGATCGCCGCTAGCGGAATCATGAGCAGACTGATCAGTCGGAACAGATTCTTCAGCCAGCCACCCGGACCGGCCTGCTGTATCTACAAGCAAACAGTGCCAAGCCAGTGCCATTTGCGCACGTAGAACTACTGCCGACGAAAAGTAGCTACGCAATAGCGGTTCAATGCCAATGCACTGCTGGCCGGTGACAGCTTGCTGCAGCCGCGTAGCAGTTTTTGCTGATGTTTAAGCAGTTGCCGAGCAGCGGCGGCTGCCTGGTCATGCGTGTTTGACGGACCTGCACCAGATGAAGTGCACCCAACGAATTGCCCACCGTCTGGTTTACACGGCGGAGGCGTGGTCTCTACAGCTGGGTGCACGCAGCCGCGCACGGTATCTGCAGCCACAGTGTCCACACAATGATTGGCAGCGGGTACAACGAGCTGGTCAGCACTCGCCACTGGCACAGCATTGGGCCAACGCTAGGCTATTCGGTCGCCAGCGAGGCATGCCAGCGAGGCAGAAGCTAAGGCGCTTCGTAGCAACACCGAAAACCCACACCTAAAGCGCCGAGAAGGAGTTTGCACAGAGAGAGTTCTCTTAGGGTGATACAAAAAATGCTTATACAACGTCGAGGAATGTACACGTGTGCACCAGTCCTTATAAGTCAGAGCGATGCATTAGTCTACCGTCAGCCACAAGAGGCTTTGCCGGCAGAAAAGCACCACCGTTTTTGTTCATAGACAGTGCAGCAGTGACCACAGCTGAGTCAGCTTCAAAACAGACATGCGAGGGAGAGTTAGCATTCGAATCACTAGGGCGGGCGGGCTGAGTGGCAAAGGAAATGGCAGCAAGTGAATAGATGACTTTTCGAGCGAGCACCACCGGCTCAAACGCTGTTATCGTGACAGCGCGGCACTTTTTAGACAGCTATCGAATCCAAGACCCGATCTCAGGTCAGTCCTACTTGACACACAGCAAGCTTCGGTGTGTGTAAGCACACGTGCAACCAAAATGACATAAATGGCAACAAGTCGAGCCTCATATCGACCAAACGGCCTTCGAGTTGGTGCCAACGCTTCTTCAAAGGCACGCTGTCTGGCCTAACCAGCAGCTGGGCCTCACGTTACATGTTCCACATTAAGACTGCAAATTAGCCTTAAAACGTAGCCAGATTCCTCGTCGGCATTATCCATTGCTGTAATACAGGCGAGTAAAGGGACTGGTTGTTGCTGCTAAGCTCCAACGATAGAATAATGTGTCACTTTGACTTAATAAATTGGCTCTAGTCTGCACACTCATCGACATAATAGTACCGATAATAATAGGAATGAATATACCTGTGACCCGTGTTCTCCTTTCAATTCGTTCTTGTTTCTCGTATATTTAACAAGTTTATGTAAATTGAGCCAGCTGCGACAAATGTAACTGTGACAAGGCAGTGCGCACAATGAAGCAGCTGATTTTGCCCATAGCTACGTGTGGCAACTGCACACCAAAAGCTGTGGGAGTGAGACCTAGCCCTGCCCAACAGGCAGACACGTTCTGTCTTATTGCAGAGGTCCCACTAGGCAAGGGATACCTGCTCCGACTGGTGGGGGCGGTTATTTTTCGATAACAAAATATAGAGTAAAAGAGGGGGAAATCACTGCAGATCCTACTAACGAGAGAGAGAGAGAGAGAGGGAGAGAAAACAGAGACAGTAGGCCAGCGTACAAGTGCACCGATGACATTGGACGATGCAGAGTCTCCGGCTTGGGGCCTCCAAAAAACCAAGTGCATTTGTGGCCAACTGCCTTCAATTGCAATAAAAGAATATTACAGTCGGTTAGCGCACACTGACCCAAGCCACTTCGTGCGCTCGGCTTGCCACACATCGAAAGGTCAGAGGCAGGATGGGCAAGCCCATTTATGGCTAGCACCCAATGTGGCACCAGAAATGCAGTGCAGCTCAATTAACTACCAGTTTGAGCAGTAGAGAGAGAGAGAGATACTTACACTCATTGCAACACAGGTGCTCGAATTTGCACACATGCAAGTGCACACGCATGTGCAAGCGAGCATGCATGTACAACCGAGCATATAGCTTGAGAGGGGGCTAGCTCACCCACTTACTGGGGCTGGCGTGCATTCGTTCATAGTGACCTTTACTTATAAGCAGAGCTATGGAACAGCACGTGCTGCAGTACTGGGGCTCTAGCCGAAGTGCTGGGGCTCTAGCTGAATTGCTAGCTGCCACCGACCGTGACGTCGGAGTGAAGCAATCAGCCTCCCCCACTAGGCGTTCGCCTAGCAGCCGGCATGCATGAGCAGCAGATATCTGCTGTTTGCAGTCTCGCTCCAGCACACGCATTCACATGCACAGACACATGTGGCACACAGCTCGTAATACAATTACTAGTTTATTGAGCCTGCTGCTAACCCACAATCGGCAATTACAGGCAGTCACAATCGGCTACCGGTCATAACCACTGGTGCTTCACTCTGTGTCCCTTTCTCCCCTCTCTCTGTGTCTCTGTCTGCCTCTCTCTCTCTCTCTCTCTCTCTCTCTCTCTCTCTCTCTCTCACTCGCTCTTTCTCTGTGTGTCTGTTCTCTCTTTCTCTCAAGACCAAGCAAACGGCACAACCAACATCAGCAGCAGAACAGGCAGCAGCGCAACAGCTATGCTGCTACAACAGACTTCCTCACTGGGGTGTGACTTAAGTGGCATTAGCTCAATGGTAAGCACGTGTTAGCGAGCTGTTACATGACCACTCAAAGCATGTACAAAAACTACTGAGTGGGAGCCGGGGGTTAGCTGAGTGGGAGCCGGGGGTTAGCTGAGTGGGGCGGGGTTAGCTAGCTAAAATAGCTGATGCCGGAGGTGCACAGAGCAGAAGGGAGACTTACGACAGTGCAAGCGTTAAAATCCGTAGATTTCATGGAGTAACAAACTTCAATTATCGAGAAACCGAATGCTACAGACTATCACCACTGTTAGCATTTGTGTAACATGACAAGGCACTAGAGACTTCAGAGCATCAGATGGATCCAAGACCAGGCATGCGTGAACGTGACTAAGCACCTGACATGACAAATCAGCTTTGAATGGTGGCGAACCATAAAAATATCTGCAGGCACAGTGTAAAGCGTGCAGCACGATGCCACGCAACCCATGAACACTAATCCTTGTGAGTGGGATGGAAGGAGCTGAGCAACACGACGCTCCACTGGCCGGCGGCTGCCATAACCGCCTCTAGCTCACCTCCACGATTGCCAGGTTGCTCAAGCCCAGGCCAACGGGCAGGGCCCACGTGGGATCCCGGACGGTGAGGTCAGGAAACCATAGTGCGCCCTCGCCTTGCATGCCCGGTGCGATCAGGTGGCTCACATCTGTAAAAATAGGAAACGAAATCAGGTATGACCACACGGCAGCCACTGGGTGGGCAATGATCTGCACCTCAAGTGGCGCCGGCACACACACACACACACATCGAGAGAAAGAGACAGACAATAGTTTGAGAGAGGTCAATGCTGTCTCGAGCACGGTGTGTTTTTGGGGACAGGGAGGAAATGGTGTGGCGGAGTTGCAGCTTGCACTGAGCCACGGTTAAATGATGAACGAATATTTATATTGAAACCCCAACGCCAGCGCGAACCTACCAAAGCCGGTGTCAAAGAAAGCGCCGCACAGGTTCCTCAATGCCAACGACACGGCTATCCACAGAGGTATCTGCGTGAACACGACGAGGATGCCCTTGGCCGGGTGGCAGTTCTCCCGAATAAACGCTTCTCTACGCAGCTTCCGCATCTACAAACACACGGAAACGCAAGGACATGCTATTTTCTTTTCTTTTTTTCCCCAACACATCAGAGCACAATGCTTAGAAAACGAAGAATCCGGAAAGAACTATTACGGCTGTTGCAAGCAGCCGGCTCATTAGCGTGTGCTCTAGCCTGACATTCTTTGACATTCCTATGCCGAAGGCCAACTTTAATCAATATAAGAAATCGGTAAGATTACAAAGCTACTTCTCAGATCTTTTGGTTCACGTCTGCTTGCCGCTGGAGGCGCCTGCTTAATGGGGAATAGCACGACCGTCTGTGATCTCGTATACGACATCTTTGTCTAATCGATCTTCTTGTTTTTTATCGAACCGACAAAAGTGAGGGCACTGGGCCTGGTAAACTAGGAGGAAATCGGTACACGGTTCTTTCAGTAGATTAACGGCTGGCAAGATGAAGTCATTTCATTTACAGACAACATTTCAATGCACACAACGTGGCACATTTTTAGCTAAGTGCTAGTGCCCCCTCTTTGGTCCGAATGACAGACCGAGACTTGAATGCCAGAGCCGACTAATGGCGAATGTGGGAAGGATGTAACGTTTTCCTAATGCTTTATAGGGTCGAAAAATAGTGAGTGCATCGGCAGGCGTCGGCCAAACTTTGTCTGCCCTGAGCTCTGCTCTAAGTTGCACTGCAACTGCAAGCATTCGATTTAGTTCAAGTAATACAAACCAACCAGGCCTGCATAGAGCTTAAAAAAAGAAAGAGTTGGCAGCCTTGGCCACTCGCTTCCACGCCGTTGTCCATCTGCCAGATACAGTTTTTCCCATTAACTCGAACAGCTATTCAAGTAAATTTGACGTCCTTCACATTGCATCAATGAAATGATTCGTGTACACAATGCGGCAAAAGCAATGTAAGGCACCTCGACGCTGAAGCACAACAGGACTATAGCATTTCCTCCTCAGATTCAATCCTGTCTGATGGATGGAGGCAGGGTCAACCCCAGGAGCGACAACGACTTGCCCATGTCTGTCAATGAATTATTAGGCCACCTAACAAAGCAATGCAAGCCTTCCCTCATGCTTGCAAGAAGTTGTCATAGTTCATGTCAGGGATAGTGCAGTCAATCATGAGGAACGTGGGACCTGAGCATACTAATCAGTCGCTCCGTTGTGCAAGGTGGCAAAATAATACTGTTTTATGAAAATAATAGGCCGGATGTCACTCAGAAACTGGAAAGCCTCATCCTCGAAATGGGCTCGGCGACCACATTTCCTGTAGCACCTGTATACAATTTGGGCGTCTTTTTTCCAAAATGACCCTTCACTAGACGACCACATCAGCTTCAGTCGTTTTTGCCTACTTTGATAATAATAATAATAATAATAATAATAATACTAATAAACTTGATAAAGCGCTCTCAGATAACTCAATCTCTTTCTAGGCACTTTACATTTGCTGCAAAGGGAGCATGATCAAATGGTTAGTGGTAGCATGCTCAATAAACAACAAGAATAAATAAATATAAACATAATGCATTTGTATAGCGCACTGAGAACTTAATCTCTATTCAGGCGCTTCACATGTGCCTCGGGGCTCGAGCTCACGACCTCAGCCAGACCTTGGTAGGGGCGAGCACCT
Organism: Cristatella mucedo; assembly: GCA_009760855.2. NCBI lineage: Eukaryota > Metazoa > Bryozoa > Phylactolaemata > Cristatellidae > Cristatella > Cristatella mucedo. The sequence continues at coordinate 4,701,232 of WPIO01000026.1, read as the reverse complement.
TAACGGCTGGACAAAACCAGCTCGGCACATGCAAGTATGGTTAGTGGCAGCATGCACAGTGTCAGCAAGCATAAGCACATAAAGGTTCGAATCACAGGGATCCAGTAAATGCTGTGATAAATGGATGCATTTTTAGTTTCTTTCTTTAGTTTTTCTTTCTTTAGTTTCTTTCCATTCAGTTACAAATGTGGTCAATTCAGGAGATGTCGTGACACAAGTCGGGAGTGAGTTCCAGGCTTTGAGAGCATACAAACTAAAGGCACGGTTTCCAAAGGATTTGAGGTTTGTACGAGGTACAGGTAAACAGTTATTGCCCGAAAAGCGAGTGGTACGATGCTTGGCCTGGTGGGGAAGTAGATCCGATAGGTAGGCTGGAGCCAAAGAATGACGGGACCTGAAAGTGAGTGACAAAACCTTGAAGTCGATGTGTTGCTTGATTGGGAGCCAGTGCTGGTCGGTGACAAGTGGTGTGATGAGGCAACTGCGATGCTCACGACAGACAAGCCTAGCTGCAGAGTTTTGCACCAGCTGTAAGCACCTGATTGTACAGGCCGGTAGACCAGCAAGCAGTGAGTTACAGAAGTCAAGACCAGACGTCCCAAATGCGTGGACCAATTTATATGTGGTATCCCTGTCTAAACATCTAAAGAAGCCCCAATTGTACCAACGTTACGTGGCTGAAAGTAGGCAGACTTTCAGCTATATACCATTACCAAAATTCGAGCTTCTTTATAGATGGATGCCACAGCTAAGCTGGTCCATAAAAATAACAATAATAAAATGATAATAATAATAATAATAAGACATGTTTACAGCACCCTTAGGGTACGAAATCTCTCTTTAGGCACTTTACATGTGCAGTAGGGGAAGCATGTCAGTATGGTTAGTGGCACACATAAGTAGACAAAGCGAAATTTACACGAATCCAGGAAATGTTGCCAGGAACATGCCTTAGGGGCATTCCATCTTGACTTCAGTATCTCACTATAGGTCTTCTAGCCTGTGCAATAGGGCCCTAGCATTTGGTGAACGTCTCGGCATAGAGCTAAGCTTGTCTTTCAAGAACGTCACAACTATCACATTACTCCACTGCTCGCCGAAGAGTTCACTGCCTTCTAATCAAGCAGTGCATCGACTTCAAGATTCTGTAATTCTCTTTTAGGTCCTTTTATTCTCTTTCTCCTGCCTACCTATACCAACTTCTTCCCAATAAGGCCACGGACATCCCACCTGCTCTTCCGACTCAAGCCATTTAGCTGTGCCTCGAACCGATCTCAAACCCTTTTGAGACGATGCCTTTAGTCCAGAGGTCGGTAAACTCCGGCCTCTAGGCCAGATACGGCCTAGCTAGAGTACTCCAGTCCGGCTTACTGCCCCCCCCCCAGTTATTTAGTGTAGGATCCGGCCTAATTGAATCGGCAGGGTTATGTTTTCTTCCATACTGCTGGTTGCAGGTCAAGCTGTGGCCCACCCGTGTTTATTTTTAGAACTGATATCAGGCGCTTGAATGAAACAGAAACAGATGAGCCTGATCGGAGAGGGATGATAAATGTCTACCCCTATAATTGCCGTGCATTTCTTCGAGTCTGTTTCGACTGTTTGTTCGTCTGGTCACGCCCACTCTGCAGGCCCGGCACACTGGGCGTGGTTTCTTCTGGCCTAGCCTGCTTTCTTGACCTCCTGAAATGGCCTACTAGTATGAAAAGTTTGCAGACCCCTGCTTTAGTCTATATGCTCCAAAAGCCCGGAAGTCAGTCCCAATTGACATCACAACATCCCCAGACTTGACGGCATTCAAAAAGAAGTTATAAATACACGTGTTCTTCAAAGCTTTTGCTGGGTCCGTGTAAATGGTTCTTTGTATCCTTATGAGTGCTGACACTGTGCATGTTATCACTAATCAATCGACATGCACATGAAAAATGCCAAGAAAGACATTTAGTTCTCTTATGGTACCATACAAATGTCTTATTGTTATTATTATTATTATCAAATCAGTTTCTAGGCACTTCATATTAGCAGCAAAGGGAGCATTTCACCTGGAACCAGTGAATTAAAAGATTCTTCACTTGGAAGGCCAGCTCGGGCCAGGTGGGCAGCTCTTCAGAGGGGGTGGTGTGCAGAAACCCACCCTCACCATTAAATGCTAAAAATAAGGGGTCAAGATTCTGTTGTGCCAATCAGGTGGAAACTCAGGCAGCCTTATGTGCAGCCAATGGACACTGGGAACCCAAGAAAGACCAATGTGGATGGCTGAGAAATCATCTAAACTGCAAAACTCAAAAAAGAGCAGAGCCAAGATGACTAGCAATAATTAAAAATAAAATTTCAGCACATCCAATCGACTGATCATTGATCAAGCATACATTCTTGTCTACAAAAAAGATGCGAACACATGCATGTTCGTGCACACACACACACACACACACACACACACACACACACACTCACGCACGCACGCGAACACCCACACACAGAGGCTGTAGACAGAGCAAGTGAGCAGTAACTTGCTTGCAGCACATGAGCAGGGGCATACACACAGACACATCCGGGCAAGCATGTGCAAACATACAGAAGCACATGGAAAGTGCAATGTAAAGTACGGCAGGGGGACGCGCACGCACACGAGCACATATAATCAGGAACACGATTGCATCCAAAAGAAAGTGATTCGCAAAACATCGAGAGCTGGCATCTCCGAGAAAATGCTCGTTCAGTATTGCAGAAAGCAAAGCACAACACTTACCGATTGTCCAACCATAATAAATAAATACTTGCTGATTTAACAGCCTCTTTTGTATAGCGACAGAAGAGCCCTTATGGCTATCACCACCACTTGCAGTGGCGATAAAGGATCACTCACTGTAGGATTCGAACCCACGACTTCGGGCCCCGAGGTCGTGAAAGGCAACCGCCTTACCTAGTGTGCCATCACGGCTAACCAAAAAGGTCCTAACCATCAAAAAGGTCCTAACAGAAGTAGTGCCAACTACATGCCGTGGCTATTCGCATTGTAAACACAATCCTTTGACTCAAATCCTTTTAATCCTAACTGCCAAGCTTTGAAAAAACGTTTCTATGAATGACCAAGCAGGGCCAACGTGATAACAAATTATGTTAAATAACAAGCCAAAAGTGAAAGAGCAAAGGCATTGCATACCCTTTATGATAATTTTGAATAGATGGTATTGCTGACTTCAATATGCAACACAAACAAATGTAGTAAACCAATGAATACCTGCTCAATAGTTTTAGCTCCAGATCTATTGCATGCCAACAACGAACCCAGCTAGCTACGGTAGCTCTATTACTAACTAGCTATTTCTAATCATCGAGAGACAATCCCATTTAGAATTGCCCCACTCTTCGGTGTCCTAGGCAAGCTAAAACACCAACGAGAACCACTTCACAGTTGGAAGGTGAGCTGTTAAACGTCTCAGTTTAAGCGTTTAGTAGCACAGCAACATTCAGCGAACTGACTCAACAATTACAATATCTTGATCCAGACTTCCGAATGAGCACAATAAGTTTACCAAACTAGACCACTTGCTCTGCTTGACCATACGGGTTGAAAATGATGCAGTTTATCCATATGACGGTGCTATTGATTGGACTGGGTAAAACGAAATAATTTGCAACCGTTCTTATACGTGAAGCATATGACTTGCACACACTATCTAGAGCCAGTCAATCCTACAGAATCAACACTTAATATGAAGTACTGATGCCTAAAATGAGTTAAGTGCAAGAATGGGTTTTCCACAGGGTACACCGACACGTCTACGAATGAAGCTAGAATACATATGCACTAGTTTTTCTTCCCTGGTAAATTAAGTGACACGAGAAAAGTCATGCAAGGCCATCCTCACTAAGGTGGCAGCTTTAACTTTTGCAAAATAATGTAAAGATGTGAATAACATCGAAAATCGCACTGTGGCTCTAACGACACGTAGCTACTGTTAAAGCAATGACGAGAAATGCTCTTAAACAGTCACATTATTTCCTGCCGGTGAGAGAAAGTCAAAGTGTGATTTTCTGAGGAGGGAGTATTGGCGACATCGTGACGAAAATGTCTAACATGGCCTGGCCTTGCAAGACTTATTAGTCATCGGTACGGAAACCTGTCCACACACTCTTTAGGCAAGCAGTCCTCGGCTTCAAGCATGAGTGCTATTTAACATCCAGAGGCAATATTACCTCTCAATTCACCAATTCGTCCAAACATCCGACCTCGATACAGAATTGGGAGGAAGAACTGCAATTGGGAGGAGGAGGCATATCAATTAGATCAGTAGGGGGGTCCTCAAAAAACATAGCAACTGCACTCAAACCCTCAACGACTGATGCCTGCAAAGCATCAGCTCCCGACATCACCTAAGGTAAGGTCACTATGTTTACATTATGATAGCAATATCAATGACGTTACTGAGCCAACAACACGCATCGCTTACAATGTCACGACAGGCAACGTCAGGGACATGCCAGTTCAGGCCGAGACAGATCCTCCTGCATCTGATGCTTCTGGTTCTCCTTAGGTAAAACGCTTATCACTATACAATCCCCCCAGTCGATATTATTTACCAACCACTGCTCGTGATTGAGCAAGTGAACCGACAAAGAGCACCGCTAATTTGGCTGCCAGTTCAGCCACATTCGCACGTTTGGCACACTAGGTAAGGCGGTTGCTTTCACGACTTCGGTCCCGAGGTCGTGGGTTCGATTCCTGTGGTGGGCGATTCTTTATCACCACTGCAAGCGGTGGTGATAGCCGTAAAGGCTCTTCTGTCACTATACAAAGAGGGGCTGTTTAATCAGCTAGGATTTTTTTTTGGTTGGAGTGCATGCCTAGCCACGAATGGGTCACGTGACACGAAAGAGCTCACCGTGGCATTGTAGTGGAGCCGAGCAGCCTTGGCATCCCAGCTGTAGAGGGCAGCTGCACGTCGCACCTCGTCCCGCAGCTCGACGGCAAGCTTGTCGAACTCGGGCTTCAAGCGGTGCAGGCGGGCCTGATTGACACGGCCGTAGACGACCAGAGGCAGGGTGATCACGGAGCGCAGAGCCACCGTCGTGACGGCAATGCTGGCCCACCAAGGCAGCCCCGTCCAGTCGTGCATAGACAGCATGGCGTCATATCCGAGGCGCACGGCAGGGTTGTCAATGGACAGATAGCTGTCGAAGAACTCGCGCGACACCGAGCGCCTTTGCTCGCCACACTTCGGCGCTCCAGCGGCGGCGATGCGTGCCGATAACGAGCCAGCACGGCATCGTAGGGATGCGCCTGCCGAGAGTCGGGCGAGCAGCAGCATGACTTGCGTGGCCGAGCGAACTCAGCCGCAGCAAAGGAGCAAACAGTTGGTCTGCAGATCCAACAAGGTGGCAAAAAAGCCCTGAAAAAACGACCGAGAGAATAGCAAATAGGGTTATGACCTCTACTAATCAAAATCAGACAATCAAGTACACTCATAGTGCTTTGCATCGCCTGTGCATAGGTGATGCGTACGTATGGTGTGTGTGTGAGCAGTATGTGCATAAATGTGTGCACGTGCGTGCATGTGCCTATGTCTGTGCGTGTGTGGTGAGCATGTGTGTGTGTGTGTGTGTGTGCGTTCGCAAAGGCTCAAAACGAAAAAGCGTTGTTAGCACATGCAAAGTGCCAAGAAAGAGATGTAGATGTTCTCTCAGGGTGCTAGAAAATGTTTATTATCTTTAACCCTATGCAATCTCAGAGGTCTGGCAAACGATTGAGATTTCTGAGCACGGCTGGGGCAACAAGTACGAGCCTGTCTTCGCTCGATCCGTGGCATTGGATCGTAGACCGATAGCTAGGACTTCTCAAAAGACAAAATATGTTGAACACGACGAGGCAAGCTGGAATTACTGTTTTCGTGACCCACTAGACCGGCATAGGCAAGCCGACACCGGCATCGGCTCAGTGGGCGAGCAGCGACATCCAGCTTGGTAAAACTGAATGGCCCATCTTCTCGGCGTGATGGCTCGCACAATGCTTTAGCATTGTGCAAGCTCCCAGTCAGCCGGCTGGGTTTGTTCAAATTCTAAGCCAATTGAATGTCGAACAGCCAATATAGTGTTCACACTTCTAACTAGCATGCTGCTTTCAGAGCAGACTCGTCGGCTGTTGATGAGGCAGGTTACGATCACGGGCGTGACAGTTTAAGGGGCACAGACAAATTCATACAGTTTAGCTATAGCTGCCTGGCTTATTTGACACCAGCATACCATGCAGGCCTCGAACAGTATCACCAGCCAGTATACAGTTTCACTGAAATGGACACGGAAGAGCTAGCGCCGAAGCTAGATGCCGCACTGTACAAGTAAACACGCCAACAACTCCAGCCAATTCATTCTAACACGGGCTCTAAGTACGGCATAAGCACCTGCCCACAGTCGGCTACAAGACCTGAGCAGACATGAACTGGCTTTCACGCTAAGCTATCCAGCACTCATGTCGAGAGCACGGCCGCATTAGTCAGCGCGGTGAGTAGCGGCTGCACGCAAATACAGAGTTTCAGGTTCTTAAAGAGGCGTTCACTAACAAGAAGGAAGGCAATCGCCACCGCATTTCAGATCTTACGGTCAAGTGGAGTCCGGATATGTTCCACTAGCAAAGAAGTAAAGAAAAGACGACAAAAACTGTCGCTTCGGGTGTGATGGCTGATTTGAGATCAGGTCAGTTCCATAAACTTAAGGAATATTTGCTGCCGCCCAAGAGCAGCACGTGCCAGAGTAGGTCCATGGGTGATAAAGTAGGTCGCTGCGCTCAAGAGATATTCTTCGCGCCCTTGAAACTCGTGCTTATCTTTGGCAATGACCAAAAAACAGCTACAGGCCACCGCGTTCACTCCCTGAACAATTTACGATCCCGTAGTTATGGGACAGGCTGTTCGCGCTAACACGCCAACCGGGAGACCTTCAAGGTGAAGGTTGACTCCTTGCGACCAGCTGCAACAGTGCTGTCATGAAACTAAGGTTCTCAGAGCTATTAGAGTAGCTAGTAGCTTAATATATGAGAATTAAAAATAAAGAAGACAATATTGTGGCCTGATTCTGAAATGAATGATTCAGTGGATAACACTAATGAGGGCGGGTCAGAGGACAGACATCGGCGCCCTTCTGACCTTTGTCCAGTCGCCTGGTAGATAAGGCCGTGGACCAGAACGTCCTAGGCCGCAACTCCTGCTCCTCGAAAGAGACAACCCAAACCGTCGATTTTGATAATACCGCGAAGCAAAACTTTTGGTTTTGGATAGTCTGTGCTATTTCCTGATTGCTTATACATCAGATGTACAGAAAAAAGGCATTATTTCCGACACACTTCGCTTTCGTGACAAAGACAGTTAACTTAAAATTAACCCATTTGCAAATAGAAAAATAAAAAATATTTACTCAGTAGCTCTACTAAATGGTCAATTAAAAGGGGTTAGAAATGAATAGATGCTGCAGATGCTGCTATATTGCAAATCGCTTTCACGGAGCCCCCCCCCCAAAAAAAACATGGCCCCGTCGTATTTTCGTTAGACTGTCCTTGGTAGCGACATTCAAAGGCCAGTACATCTTTATGAAAACGCTTAAATTGCTACTCTGACCAAGCTTCAACGTTCTTCTTAAACTTCTGGGTGAGCTTTAAGAATATGGCCTTTAAGAGACGTTCTGCATTCCCTTTTGGCGTAGTTCTTTATGAGAGCCTGAACCCCGGTGCGAATAGTTTTTGGCCTTGCGATTTCCCATAAATTCTGGCACCACAGAAATGAAGCTGCTCCGAGCCGCTTTCTTCGTTCTGTACAGGCTCTTGGCGAGTTCTTCACACTCTAAGATCTTCTTTATGTGAAATTCGACGAAGATATCAGCTGGGAACTTTTCCTTCGACATATGTGGAAAGACATGTTGTTGAAGCCACGTAAGACCTCATATGTGTGCAGCGGCGGTATCAGCACCGTCCAAGCGTTTATCAGCGGCTTCTACTTGATGTAGTTTTTTCTATAGATGACTCGGTCTGCTGTGGCCAGTTTTTTTCACGGTTGTGCGGCTTGGTGTCCCGGCTGTCCTAAGCTCAAAGAAAACAAGTAAACTTTGTGAAACCGGTCTGAAGGGCCATTGAAAATGACACCCTTTGAAGTCTCCAACGACCTTCCAGCCATAGCCACCATACTTCAAGGCACTCAACATCATCTTGACTGAGGCAACACAGCGTGAGGCTCGTGGATGAACTGTCTATTCCAGAGGTCTCTTGCTGTGTTCGTAATCAAAATCTGCTGCCCAGGGCTTGTCTTGATACCGGAAAGCATGCTTTTTAGGCGTCGCACACATCTTAAAGCACATTGACTTCTCGAAGGCGCTTCGGTCGAGAAGCAGATCAGTGAAATATCGCATTTTACAAATGAAGTCTAAATATTTGACCATAATTAGAGTATTTAATCGACGCGGGTCTGTTTCAATCTGTCTCGACTAGTACCGAAAGGTTAGCTCTTTGTAGCATTCAAGAAAATAAAAAAACCTAGGAAATAGCTCCATTAATGTGAGAAGTTTCGACACACAAGCGGCCAAAGTGTCTTCTTGTTTATTCTTAACAAACAATTCTAGAATAAAAACTATGAAATATGCTGATGCTTTATGTCTCATATTTCCAGCTTATTTAAACTTCCTATATAACTGTACTGAATACCACCAGTACGCAAGGTGTCTTGAAACGTAGCGAATGCCTCTCAGGGCTTCAGAAATTTCGCATTAACTAAATCCTGTTACGAAAGTGCGAAACAAGTCTTTTAGTGCTTTGTGGTATCAACATAGGTAAAGGTCTTAGTCTCAGTTGTCCTCATTTGAGACCATTTTGGCAACGTTTCCCTTCCAGCATATGCCTAGAAAAAGATTCAGTTCTCTTTTGTATCATAACAATGTATCGTTAGTATAATCATTAACTTGCCAGCCTTTAGCATTACTCGCTGCATCCATATGCGGCTGTCGCATGATCGTTAACCGAGTATCTTATGCGGCCGAGCTGGTCTGACCTTAGATTTCAGTCTGCTGAGACGCCAAAGCGCGGCCATTCGTTGCATTCGGAAGTGGGCGATAACGAATTGACTTTTGACCTTGAGTCCACGGCTGGCTGATCAATGGCGTAGGGTTCAACTTTAGATTTGAACTCGTTGTCGTGGCAGGTCGATGTGCTATTTGCAATCAGCGGCCTTCCGCTGATTGAAAATAGCACAGCGTGCTAGCGTTCAGCAAAGTGTTCCCATTAGAACCGAGAGCTCTCGGCGAACGGTCGGCGGAGTGTCGCAGAAGGCTGAGAGCCGCTGAAGTGCAATGATTGGCGAATTAAAGAAGTCAAGAAATGATGGCTTTCAGCGGCTTTCGAAGATCGTCGGGAAACAGATTGTGGTTAAACGAAACAAAACATGACAAAAAGACATTGCCAGTGCGCTATCAAACTTTCACGGGCCTTCTTAGTCTGACGTCCTGGTTTCTTCATCTTCTGCGTCTGCCCTTCTGTTTGAGCTCTGCTATTGCCTTTAATTTTGTTGAACGCCAGTTTCGTTCTCTCTCGAGTGTACCGCCTTTATGACACAGATTTATTGGATTGCATTCTTTTTCGACTCAATGAAAGTTGGCATATCGAGCACCAGGTAAATAGTTCTCGGTAAGACTGACTGAATTTCGGATAGCCTTCAAATAAAGTTTATTGATTGCAAACACAAGCGTATAAAGAGAAGTAAGATATACTTTCTGCTGGAGTATTTTTTTATAATGGAAAACAATAGAGATCTCTCCGCAATGGGAAATTGGAGATACAACCGCTATTTTCCTTAGCATGTGAGGCACTTATCAAGTAAAAGATATCAGCAATATATGTCATTGACTGAAGTAAAAGATATCAGCAATATATGTCATAGACTCCATCAATTAAATAGTGAGGGTAATAATCCCACATAAGGTTCTGTTACTAAGCTCAAGAGCTCTAGAAAAAGTGATTCTGACCCAAAGGATCAGCTATCACTTCAATGCTGACGGCACTCAATCCGCATTTGCCGTTTAACCGTTGAAACCTGCCGCAGTGACTGACAAATTAAATGCTTGCCTTGCAGACATTCGACGTCTTGGATTTCGGCAAATTCTGTTGGCTACCGAATGCGTAAAGAAAGCCGCTTAGGTTTTGATTGTGCTATAGAAAAACTCTCTAGCGTAACATCCACAGAGTTCTGTGGCTTTGCGAAGTTACAGACGGAGATGCATTATATTAAACTAATCGGAAGGTAAGAGCTGATACAATTCTTTTAAGGTCAAAGTGCACAACCGAAAAACCCGCTCCTTGTCATTGCGAAAGATCTACTGATTATTTAAGCTTTGAGAAATCTGCAATGTGACCTGCCATTAGAATTTTTACTTCCAGAAGTTCCGTGTCATTATACTTAGGCTGAGCGTGAAGAGCCTTTTTCATTGATAACGCGAGGGACCCGTAATCAAGATCCCAAAAAAGTTCCCCGAAAACATTAGCATGCATATGCTTTTAGCTGAAATATGTTTTCGAAATAATTGGCAAGTAGTTACACTTCATTCTTTTAGACAGTCTCAAACCGTTATTTTTTATTGGACCTTAAATAAGTAAGAGTAAAAACTGTTTGTGCAAATTCGATGCTGCGTCTCAAGACTAAAAGAGCAAAGAGGACTATATAGCAATATCCAGGCAGCAGTGCATCTCAATACAACTGGATGGTTATTAAAGTTAAACAGCAATGCCATTTCCATGCAAGTTTAAAGAATAATAGTGACAAAAAGGCAGCAATTGCATCGCAATAAAATGGACTAATGGAATAGATATACACTTTCTGGATTTAGTGTTTATCTTCTCTACCAATTCTTGCTCCTCCGCTTTGAAAAGATGGAGTCAAGCTGTCAGCTGCCGCACCAAAATCGACAATAATAACAATAATAAAACATGTATTTAGAGCCCCAAGGAGACCAAATCTCTTTGAAGGCCATTCATACATTCTGGAAAGTAAGCAAGTCAATTGGTTAGTCTGTGCATGCACAATTTCAGGATGCACTTACATACAATATAATCCACGCAGACAAAGGAATTTCTGTGAGGAAAAGACATGCTTTAAGCTTCTTTCTAAAGTTCAGTAAATCAGGCGATAACGTGAAGTCAGTTGATGGTAGCGACAAGATAGCATTTGAAAGTGAGTTCTAGGCTTTGGAAGCATTGTAACTAAAGTCTTGTCTCCAGGAGATTAATTTTCATATATATTTCGCACTATAAAATGGTAGCCTCTTCAATGTTTCCCTCGGCCTTCCCTGCGCCCGTCTGCGTCTTTCTTTCTTCCTGTACGCTAATATTTTTATTTGCGCTTGCTCAGCCAATGTTAAATATCAGAAGTCGTACGAATCAGCAGACCTAAGAATTTTCTCATGGGCTTTGAATGCATCTCTAAGCCAGATAACTTGCATTTCATTGGATCTTCGTTATTGCATCTCTTGCAGCCAGTTATTAAGCAACTGAATAGAGATTCAGCTTTCCTATGATGCTATACAAACGACTAATGAATGTTAGTATTAATATTATTTATTGAGGTTTTTAGAAACTATATTTTGTGGCTGCGTGCTTTGAGGGTTCAGCACAAGCCCTGAAAACTAGTCCAACAATATTTGTTAAAGTGAATGAACTAGCTATACATAACTTTACAAAAGAATCTTGGAACTCAAATTTTCCATCAAGAGAAAAGCATACATTCTGCAATCATAAAAAAAAATAAATGTATAACTGCAGCAACCTCTTCAATCCGCCAAAGGTTTCCGCAACTTCTGATAATTTTCCCCAGAGACTAACGTTATTGTCGAGGCAGCATTTTGGAGTCCGACTAAAGCCAAACCGAAACCCGTTGACATCTTTGTCCCCATGGAAAAAAGTGCCGTGCGCATAAAAAAGGTACGTGGACAAATGAGTGAGATCCTGTAGTGGTAAATAGGTAAATATACGGCAGCGACACTAGCTCACTTCCAATGGTCTGCTAATGGGAGCCAATGCTGACGACAAGGAACAAGATCCAATTCGGAAGCAATTGCCCTAATTTACAAAACTTATTTTATAGATAGACTAAGTTCGTCCACCAGTGAAGGCCAGAGAGGGGATTGAATAAGATTTTTAGGTGACGATATCTTTTTCATTAGACTTAATCAAAGTATGTTCGCCACTTCGTACGCAGAAACGTTGGAGCATTTCTCAAGGGAGTTCAGAGGTTGTGACTTTACTGGCTTTTTAGGATGCGCCTTGGAAGCCCGGATTCTGCTCCAAATATGGCAACCACACTTCTAGATCGGTATACGAAGGCTGCTAGTGCAAGGTGTGCCTTCTCAAACCGAAATTACACCAGGGAAGGCGAGTCGGTAGGCATACAAGACGGATTTGGTGATTAACAGCTGCAGAAAGATTCATCTAGAACTAAAAGACAGACTCAATAAGTCAGCATTCCTCAGAAGTCTCATTCAAAAATAGCAACACTGGTGACTCTTTATAGGGAGTAGATCTAAAAACCTGAGCGGAACTTACTAAGCAAAGTTTGAAGTTTTAATTTAAGTATCTCATTGGTCTGACAGTTCAGGTACACGTGTCTCTGATAGGAGCGGCATTAGTACGACTGCAAGGAAGTTACTGAAGTCCGTCAGGTCTTGTGTGGTTATGATAGTGGACTGACAATGCCTTTTAAAGGATGGAGGGGCAAGACCAGAGGTTGAAGTTATTTCTGTATTTATGCGAGGCAGTAACAAATCAATGCATCCCAGACGAAGAACGGTAGGTATGCGGTGTAGGTGGCCACTAGTCTTCTTGGCAGCACATGCAAGCTTCGGATGGAGGTCACAAGTGGCAGGATTAAAAATGATGGATCTTGACGAAAAGCAAGGAACTTCAGGCGAGGAGTCTCACGGGGGTTGTTACCTTGGGCATGATTTTTTGGGTAATTTGCTGAAAAAAAAGCTAGGAAAACGATCGACTAGATCACCCTGCAAGATCACTGTTAATTAAGGAGATTGTTGATATCCAGCGCCCGCATTTTAATAATAATAATAATAATATTGCACTTGATAAAGCGCCCTCAGAGAACTTAATCTCTTTCTAGGCGCTTTACATTTGCTGCAAAGTGATACGCAATAGAATTTTGGAGCTGTGTCTTAACTGTAATTCAACTATGTTCTTGAAGAAAACTAAATTTGGCAATAGCGATGATGGATTGGTACTGCCTACAATAAAAAGCGAATGCCAGCTTATGGACGGCCAGCCAGGATATTGTATATGGTTTTTTAAGCTGGCATCAGTTATTCCTAGCATGTTTAAGTTCTGCAGTAAACCGTCGGGTAAGGCTTCGCGATGGCGTTTGCAGTGATTATTCAGGTGACTGCAATTTTTGAGAACATCGGCAAGTGTTTCCACTAGAGAGGGCAGATCCGTTGTATGAGTGAGCAAAACTACATCTTCTCTGCTTCTGCCTACAGTGGCATGCCCTACTACATACTGTGACACGTTCTGGTGCCTACTGTGGCACACCCTAGTGCCTACTGCGGTACATCCTAGTGCTTAATGTGACATATCCTACCTTGACACGTGCTAGTGCATACTGTGGCACATCATAGTGCCTACTGTGACACATCCTAGTGCCTACTGTGACACATCCTAGTGTTAGTGCGACACGTCCTGGTGCCTACTGTGGCATGTCCTAATAATAATAATAATAATAATAATAATAATAGTTATACATTTATATAGCACCCTCGGAGAACTTAATCTCTTTCCAGGCACTTTACATATTATGTAAAGGAGGCATGATCGAATGGTTGATAGTAGCATGCTCATATCAACAAGCATACAATGTTTAGAGATTATATGCACAGGGTCAGCATGCAAATAAGGTTAGTGGCAGAATGCACAGTATCAGCACGCATAAGCACACGGAGGACGATTCAAATCGACTCACTAAATGCTGCAATAACTAGATATGCTTTCAGCTTCTTTTTAAATGTCCTCGAGTCAGTCAGGGGATGGAGTGACGTCAGTCGGGAGCGAGTTCTGCTAACACTTCTTAGCTGAGGTCAATTTGCTTGAAAATGAAGCAATACCAGGCAGGATTCGTCACAGCGAGCAGAGCTAGAGACAGAGCTCCAACCAGCCTTCCCACTCCTTCCCAAGTTACCGTGCAGCAGCAGCAAAAAAAGAACATGCAGCTGATGCAATAAAAGGCTGATTTATTAAGAACCGCCCGAGGGCGAACATAAGCAGGCACACGCACGTACGCACACAAACACTAATAGGTTAACATGGCAATAAAATGAAAAATGAGCATGCAGTGTAGCCACTTGAACCTCATCGAACCTTCCAATAACAGGCAAGAGACATACCTGCTCAACTGAGCATAAACACCGAAACCACACTAAAGAGCTCTGAAGAGCTCGCACGAACGCACACGTACCAAAAATGTTCTGCTAGACAGAGCCTCTTGTGCCGAAGCTAATTGAGTCAATGCCAGTAAGATGCACTAGGATGACAGCTAACATCAATGGCGGTACTGAGCCAACAACAAGCAGCTGCCTACTGTGGCACGTCCTAGGCTGCCACTCACTTCCTCGACTGCTCTCCCGAGTCTTGGGCTGCAGTATTAGCACTACAATTCTCATAGGCTATGTGTTCGCTGTAGAAACCGCTATAGCATAGCATTTAGTCTGCGTGGCTTGGTGTAGATATAGATGGAGAAAAATTACATTACATCAAGTGGTGAGTATGAAATTTTCGTAGGTTTTGGATGTACATATTAGGAGCCCATTCGCCCGAATTAGGAGCAGTGACGCACCGACAAAAAAGACGTTACAAAAGTTATTCATAGTAAAAAACCAGTCGACAGTAACGTGAGCAAGTGCAACATGAAGCTAATTGAAAGACCAGGCTGTGTAAGGGCAGTAAACCAGCTTTTAGTATCATTGAACACAAAGCTCTAGTCCGCTTTTCAATATCGATTTGCAATGACCTCAACTGACTGGTGCAAAGAATAAGGAATGTCTTGTGGTGTGGATGTAGAAATGTCTATGAAGGGAAGGATACTTATGGAAATAGCTTACGAGTTCATTGAGATTCTTATCTACACGCACAGAAATGGACTAGGTATCACTGATGTTGAGCTCGTAGCCTGTATTACAAGGTTTATCAGTGCTAAATACGTGCCCTATGTCTGCAGAAAAAACGACACGAAGTATTCAGAATAGCTATTCCTTCAGTGCATTCGAGCTACTTGCGGTTTCGTTTATTTGAAGGCACTGCTCCGGACAGCCCAGCGCGCGACAGTGCCGCGCCTAAATGTTGTTGTCTCCTGGTAGGCCCCAGTCGGCTGGAGGGACGCAGGCGTTAGCAACAACACAAACGAATCGGAGCGCAGCGCTCCGGAACCGCAGACGACGGTAGCGCCTGTTAGGATGAATGTATGCGGGTCGTCAGCGGCGCTTCCACCGGCTCGGTGCGTAGTCGAATAAACTGGTGGTGTTGCTCGTCCGCTGGCGTTTTGTGCAGTGCGCGACGGCAACCAAATTACGCAAATGAAAATTCATAAAAGCCCCACTAGCTGAAACTGGGAGTGAATGTTATCCTCTGGCGTCGATCCCTTGGATTATGCACTGGAATGGTAACTTTAAAAAACCCGCCGATTTCCACGGCAGACAAAGTGGCGAGCAGCGTTTACGCTGCAGCTTGCTTTTGAATACCAAGATCGTGGCGCTATCAGCCCAAGAGCCAAGCAGCATCTCAGAGTGACTGCAGAGAAGCAGCGTCGGTTTCTGGAAGCTCAACTGAGTAACTATGACGTACGATAGCCCTGGTAATAGCTTAAGATAATCCTGTAACCAGAGATATATAGATAGATAAAGCGAGAGAGAGAGAGAGTGGAGAGAGAGAGAGAGAGAGAGAGAGAGAGAGAGAGAGAGAGAGAGAGAGATGTGTGTGTGTGTGTGTGTGTGTGTGTGTGTGTGTGTGTGTGTGTGTGTGTGTGTGTGTGTGTGTGTGTGTGTGTGTGTGAGAGAGAGAGAGAGAGAGAGAGAGAGAGAGAGAGCGATGCAGCCAAAGTGGTGGACTCCAAACGTTTGTGATTTGGTGAGAATGCACTCAGCTGAGGGCACTCCCACACATCCAAGATGCAGTGCGAGGTAGAGAGTAATTTCCACGAGCATTTGATCGCCGGATTCAAGGCGACATACGTGTGGTTCGTCGCCATGCAAGTTTTCGTGGCTATTTAATCTTAATAACGCACTTGATAAAGCTCGCTCAGATAATTCAATCTCTTTCTAGGCGCTTTACATTTGCTATTCCGCGAACGCCATCCACGGTGGTAGGCCCTGACGCGTGCCAGCAGCTTCCTATCGTAAACGTCCTTGTGAAAAATAAATATCGCGTTTAATCACCAAGAAAGCGGTTCGTGTTTGCTGGACCGTCGAACGAACGCAGCGAGAATGGGCCCATGAACACAAAGGAGCTATGCCATTAGTCTGAATTTCTCCTCCCATCTAGTCCGTCCTGGCGTTAGCTCTCAGGCTGAAGATCCTCTTTGCAATCGTCCTCTCTCTGAAATCGCCCGTCACTAATCCCGTACCTGTCCGCCGGCGCAGCGGCGACGCGCCGCCGCCGGCGCTCACTTTCTCAGTCAGGCTGTCAGTCAGCGTGCGCCGCAGGCGGCTTGCAATGAAAGGGTGCGGATCGCGAGCGCTTCGATCCCAGCTACGCCGCCGCGGCGGTCGCCCCGACGAACAGCTCTCTCCGCCATCCACCGCATCGGATGCCACCGCCGCCGCCGCCGCCGCGTCGGCACGCGGTGCCGCGCGCGCACGACCTACGCCTCCTTCCACCGGAGCGCCATCGTTCCGGACGTCGCCGGCTCCGCGCTGCTGCGGTCTCTCGAGCTTTCGCTGCTCCACTACAGAGCGGCTCGCGCGTGACGCGCACGTGACGCGCGAGAGACATCAGTGGGGCTAACGATTTCCGCTCGCGTGCCAGAAAGCAGCGCTCCGCGTCGCGCGCACAGGCGGCGGGACGCCGACGTCACTTCCCCAGGACAGGAATTTAAGGACGACCCTTTTTTCAGGACGAACTAAAACCCGCGAGCAGTGGTAGCGGTACCATGCCACCTCCGCACAACGAGTACTCAGCAGCCGCCGGCGCGAAACGGGTTCGGTCTGTCAACGCGGCGACCGCGTCTCCGCGCTGTTGACAGTGTTGACCGCGTTGACTTCTTTTACTTCCGCCCAGCAGCCGCTCCGCACAATGACTGCCATGAGAGGATCCTGCTGTGGCCAATCGGAAGGTATTTTACGTCATCACCGCGTTATAAATGAGCGTGAATTTTTTCTTACCTTGCGTGTGCGATTAGGACAGTAGCCAAATATTATTACGTTAGCTCTTCGTTCGAGAAAACTTCGGGGAAAATGGCAACCTGTCGGCTCGTTACCTCATACGCTCATTGCAGCTGGGCGGGGGTTCGGAAATTAGGTATCAAATAGGCAGATGGCCGAAGGAGTAACCATATACCTCTGCACTACTCGCAATATCTAGCCTCCATGGCGATACGGCGCACCTTTTCTAGTCCAAGACCGAGAGAGCGTGGCGCCACGCCTCTCTGCAACCCGCGCGGTCTAGCGCTTTCGCTTCGCCGGAACGTCACGTGACCCGCACGTGCTCCGGGCCGACGCCTAAATAAGGCGAGCGTTCGCCCCAGGTAACCCGACACCGGCGAGAACTGTCTAAGAATAGGGAAGTAATATCGTTTCGCTAAATCCATAAATTCATCGTTTGTTTCTACTCGCCTCTACTTTCGTCGGTCTGCGCGCTGGTCTGCTCCGGAGCTCGCTCTGCCTCTGTCGCAAGTAAGTTGCAGTCGGCGCGGCCTCGCCGACCTTCCGCTAGTGCCGCCGCCGGTCGCCGCCTCCGGTCGACGCCTCAGGTCGGCGCCGCCGGTCGGCGACGCACAGCGAGCCCTGCCCGAGCTTTCGGGGCCGCGGCCGTGCGTCCTCGATCGCACGCGCGCGCGCGCGAGACCGTCCTCTCGGGGCGTGCTGGATTGTGACGCGTCGCGCGCCGCCCGTGCGCTCTAGCGAGAAAACCGAAGAATGGCAAACCGAATGAAAGACATGGGCATGGATCGAGCTCTTGGATCCAAGGTGCGTAGCGACGGCCGCGAAGAGCGCGCCGCCATTCGTCGCAGCGCTCGCGCCGGCCGCCGCGTCGCGCGCGCCGCGCCGCGCACGACCTCCGTGCAGCTTCTTTTCACCAACGCCGCCGCCCCCCCGACCCATTCCGGAACCCTAGCGACTGTCGGGCCGTCGCTCGCCGCTTCAGAGGCGGCGCCGCCGCCGCGCGCCGGCGCGCCCTTCGCGGTCGCTGGCTCGCGAGGTGCCGCCAGCGCAGCTCAGCTCGGTGGCGCACGCCGCGCGACCGACGTGGGCGGGCGGGCTCCGACCCGGGCGCGCAGCGCGGCGCAGCTCGCTCGCTCTCCCCTCACCCCAGGCAGCGCGGACGGACGGGGCGCGCTTGAGGCAGCTCGCGTTTTTTGTCTTTTTGTTTTTTAATCGGCGCCGGCTAGCTGCCCGAGACGCTGGCTGGTGCCGGCGAGCGACCGGGCCTACCGCTCGAGTGTGCGAACGCGCGCGTCAGAGGTGCCGATGGGAGAGGCGCCGGCTGCTCCGTCCGGCCGCCGCCACTGCCTCCGCTGCAGCGCCCTTGCAGCGGAATGCAGGCGGGGCGGGCCGCGGCTCGCGCTAAGCCGAGCCGTGACCCGCTGTTGAGCCATTCATTAAAAAGGGGAGGCTTTTCACGAAGAAGATTGCCGCGAGGTCTTGCTTTCCGATCGCAGATACTCTCAAAGTATGACACCAACATGGAGGCCGAGGTGCTCGGATGGATACAGG
The DNA here is from genome assembly GCA_009760855.2 of Cristatella mucedo. Classification (NCBI taxonomy): domain Eukaryota; kingdom Metazoa; phylum Bryozoa; class Phylactolaemata; family Cristatellidae; genus Cristatella; species Cristatella mucedo. The sequence continues at coordinate 4,682,287 of WPIO01000026.1, read as the reverse complement.
AGCTCACTGGCGTAGCGGTCGCTCCCGGCCCGGATAACGTGCAGCAAGTGCTAAAGGATGGCGTCACACTGATCAAGTAAGCGAAATAGAACCATGGCGGTAGAGGAACGGCCCGGGGGGGGGCGGGTCGATGTTCCACGGGAGATTGCGTGCGCTCGCGATGCAGAGCCGACGTCGGCAGGGGGTTGGGGCGCAAAGATGCGCGGGGGCGCAGTCCGGCACGCGACTCGCCGTCGGGACGCGACTGAACAGCGGCCATTCGTTCGCGTGTGGGGGCGGGGTGGCATGTCGTAATAAGTCTCGTTCGTCACTCGTCAGCTCGTGCGTCATCGCATATTTAAGCGGGGGCGCTGGTCGGCGCCGCCGCCGCCGCAGCCTCGGAGCGGGGACGCGCGCTCGCTATCCGAGAACCACGCTGATCCGCCAGAGCGCACGCTCACTCCGACGTCGGCATCCCGGCTGGCCAATTAGCCTCTCCTCGATCGGAGCCCTTTAAAGGCATTATCCCGCAAAGGGGAGTGGCTCAGCGGTCGCGCGCGCCGTGCGCTGCCGAGCAGCGCACGGCTGTGGGCCGCAGCTGGCCGCGTAATTTACGGCGGCGGCGGGGGCAGCGGCGAGGACATACTTAGTGGCTCCGAAGTCACCGAGCGACGACTATCTCGCGCGGGCGACACCTCGCAATATTTTAGCGGAGACGAAGATTGCTTTTTTCACCGCGGCTCGCCGGCTCTCTCTCTCTCTCTCTCTCTCTCTCTCTCTCTCTCTCTCTCTCTCTCTCTCTCTCTCTCTCTCGTGGTTAGGCCGCTCGAGGCCAAGCGACGCGTCGACCTGCAGCAGCGAACGCTCGACTACAGCTGCACCTGCGGCGATACCGGGGCGACGTCGTCGCCGCTCCAGCCGCTGATAGCTAGAGATGCCCCAGGTCATGCCCAATGTCGTAGCCCCCCCTAAAGATGCATCGCTCCGATTGTGTTCGATCTTAAACACTAATGTGCACATCAATCCAGCCAGCACTGTGCAGTACGACGACCGTCAGGATTATTACGTAGCGTACGCGGACGTCTTAGGGTGCTGCATTTTGACAAAGGTATCTACAGGCTTTTCGTTCAGGAGGATGGGTGGTACTGTCCATCGCGGCTACAGGCGCCGGCGGCCGAAGCCTCTGTATCGTGCTGGGATGCGCGAACGTGCATATCTATGCCTTTCGCTGGGAAGTATCTTCGCATGGTATCGATATAATATCACTGCCCAGGGGATACTTTGAAAGACAGATTTCGAGGGAACCAAAGGGTACGGCAGAAACGCAGCGTCCAGTACTGTGCTGGAGCGTGCACGCTGGATCTCGGGCTGATTGAATATACATGCCCCGTGCCGGATCTTGAGCAAGAGACACAGACCGGCAGTCATGCAAGGTGCTAGTGAGTTCCCAAGAGTAAGAGAGAATGCAGGTGACTGATACACGAGAGGCGAGGGAAGGTCAGTGAAGTTGGTCTTCTGTTTCCGTGGGCTTTGCCAAAAACAAGACGAATGAATCGCCGAGACACTGGCTGATCTCAAGCTCAACGACAGTTACACAGTCGCTAGTATGCAGGTGGCTGAAGTCTTTTAGTGGTTGCGGCTTGCTGGAAGGCCCAGAAATTTAATTAGCCGTGATGGCACACTAGGTAAGGCGGTTGCTTTCACGACCTCGGTCACGAGGTCGTGGGTTCGATTCCTGCGGTGGGCGATTCTTTATCGCCACTGCAAGTGGTGGTGATAGCCGTAAAGGCTCTTCTGTCGCTATACAAAAAGAGGCTGTTTAATCAGCTAGGATTTATATATTTATTTATTTGCAGCTATTCGGCCGAAGACGCCCGACTGCTAGCGCCGGCAGCTCGTACAGCAGCTTGTTTTGGCAAATGCCCTTTACAAATGCCGAGGCACATGGGCAAAGATAGGGAGTTAGTTCCACGCGCCGAATTAATATAACAAAAACCTATGAGCACGTGCACTGGTTTATAAGCTAGCTTCGCTGTCTATCAAACTTACTCACTAGTGGGCCCGTCTTTGGGACATCACTTACGCTCGCTTTTTATTATCTGTCTTGAACTAACCGTTACTGTAGCTGCTAGCAATTATAAGAGGAGTCTTGGCTAGAATTGGAGTGCGCTATGATATAACTGTTCGCATTTTCTTAGTATAGAGCGAGCAGACATTGTCGAGCGAGGATTCTGTAAGAGTCGCTGGTAGCCGATTTATAAGCGAAAGACTGCTGCTGCTGCGACGACACGCTAGACGCTCGGAGACAGAAAGTAGGAAGAAATGTGCAGCTGCAGCAGCTTGCAGCTGCACCTTTTAGCATCCGATGGAAGAAAAAAGAAAGGGCCTGCCTGGCCGCACTGCGGCTGGTGGTGTGAGCAGCAGGTGCGAGGATCGCTGGAGAGTGATGGGCCTGAGATAATAAAGCTTTGCCGCCAGGACTCGAATGAGAGTATTGAGCGCGATGGTCGTCGGCAAGCAGGAGCCACGCTGCTTGCAGCAGCGAGGAAACGCAGCGAGAACCCCGTCGGCGGAGATCCGGAAGCTAAAACGGCAGGTTTCAATGCGGCAGCCGCAGCAATCCGAGAGGCCGACGTAAGTCGTACGTGCCCGCGTGTCCTGCGATTCGATTCCTATCGCGTCCAGCTGTCCCGAACCGTCGAGACTCTCCGGTGGCTGGGCTCAGCCGGGCAATCGGGAGGTGGATCGGGTGCAGTTTTTGCCCTATTAATGACTCAAGAGAGCAGCCCGAGATCGTGTACACAGGCAATTGTCTACCAGAGCAGAGCAGCATCGTACACTCGTCAGCAGCTAGCCGACGCCGGTCGACTGCTGCTGCTGCCACCGCCAGATGGTCTCCATTAGCGGTCCGGCTGCACTCTCGGCTGGATAGCGGGCTGCCAAGATCAGAGCAGAGGACGGCAGAGCAGAGCGGCACGGGGATGGCTTGGAGTCCCTTCGTCAGTCTGCCTGCTCTGCGTGGCAGCTATCTTCTCCTGCTGATCCTTCTGCTGCCGCCCGGATTTCGCCTGCAAGGCTCGAGTCTGCCCAAATCTTCACCATCACCACTTTATCTGTTGTCTCAGTTTTCTGCTTAATTTCCTCTCCGCTGAAATTTTCCTTGTCAGCAGTTTCGGGCAGATTGGTCCAGTATGATATGATGTGGCCTCAGCCATGCTCTCAGCCAGTCGATCAGAATCTGCGGCTTGATAATGCTTCCTGCTTTGCTTTTAAGCCGACTTGCAGCCGGGAGTTTCTCAAGCTAGGTTCAATGGCAGTTTCTGGGGATTGCAGGGAACACTTACCTTTCTGCTATTTTTGACCATCTCAACTACCACATCCGAGTTGGCCTCGGTTGCAAGTAACTGGTTCTAACTGGCAAAGGCCAATGTCAAATAATTATAATAGTAATAAAACACTTGATAAAGCACCCACAGAGAACTCAATCTCTTTCTAGGCGCTTTAGATTTGCTGCAAAGGAAACACGATCGGATGGTTAGTGGTAGCATGTTCGATAAACAACAAGAATAACATGGTTAGGGGTGACATGCATAGGGTCAGTCAGCATGCAAGTGTGGTTAGTGGCAGCACGAACAGTGTCAGCACGCATAAGCACATAAAAGACGAATCACAGGGAGCCAATACATGCTGTGATAAACACAGTGTAGCAATCTCCGGCAGCATCACAGAGCCAGTCAGCTCGTTCTCACGATAAAATGTTGCTGACTCGTGATGCAAGAGGACTGAGCGAACGTTGACTGGGCAGGGCTGACGATATATGGCCGGTCGGAGAAAGTGGCAGAGCATCTAGCAACTGCATATATACAGCCACTTAGTAATGCCCTTTGCTGCTGGCTTCTTTCGGCCAGCAAAGAGCATCGATGGCTCTGTGGAAACTGCTACATCTTTCTTAGAGAGCTGAGCAAACTGAAATGCTGCATGGATCTGCAGCAGTAGCAGCAGCAACAGCAGCAGCAGTGCCGGCAATGACAGGCCAGCGGTTTAGAGTCAATGGCAACAACAGGCGAGATGCCGTTGGACACTGCCTGTCGGGAAGTTCCCCATGTCAGGTGTAGCAAGAGGGAAATATGGATTCAGTGAATTGCGAAAAATGCCTTGCAACTCTTAGCAGAGCACTGTGAGAACCAAAACAGAGAACTGGTGCTGCTGGCCAGCTACTGTATCTGGCTTCTTGATGGCACATAATTCTTTTCATCAACCAAGCCATGGGCAAAATAAGTTACCCACGGATCCCTGCCGAGGCTCGAACAACTAAGGTTGTCTTTTTTTCAGGCTCATCAAGGCTGTTTTCGATGGCACACCTACACTGCCACCAGCAGCAGAATCTCTCAAGGCCAGGCTCAAGCCGAACAAAGCTGCCACAGGTTTTGAACAGGTATTTGAAAAGTGGCCTCCTTCCTTGCCAGATCCTAACCACTGACCGTACGACCTTGTACGCTTGGAGCAATGGGTTGCTTGCTATTTTTTCTTGCCTTAGTAAGCTATTATCAAATTGTACAGCCTTCCGAAAATCCCAGCCTCCAGACGAACCGAGCTTCTGTGTGCTTCCTAGGAACACACATTACGTACTCTGGCCTGTCACATGGATATACACAGGCGATATTTTTTTATTTAAGCATTCGAAAGCTTGATGCATATTGCTTGACCGTATAGCCAGTCTCTACAGCTACACCCACCCTACCCTCGCCCGTTAAGGTCTGCCTAGCACAGCGGTTCTCAACCTGTGGGTCGTTCGACCCCTTTGGGGGTCGAACGACTTTTCACATGGGTCACCTAAGACCATCATAAAATACGCATTTCCACATTTTGCACGCAAGAATTTTATGGTTGGGGTCGCCACAATATGAGGAACTGTATTAAAGGGTCGCGACATTAGCAAGCTTGAGAACCACTGGCCTAGCAGATAGACATCACGTTGCTAATAAGATCACGTGCTTGTTCATACCGGTTCGTTACGAGTCTATCTCGCTAGAGCCGCTCACTGCACTGCCTATTTCATCTCATAGCAAAGTCACACGTGGTGAATCTAAGATCGCTTCTGTCAGCAACGGTGGCAGGAGTTAAAGTCAGAAGCTCACTATTAAATAGGCTTCAAAGTAGAGGCTGCACTTGATTATGAATGCTAAATGCTCGACTCACTCAATGACGTCCGATGTGAATGAAAATGAACGGTTACCGGCCATTTCCTGACTCTTAGCAGCCTATAGCACATGCCACTGAACCTGACACTCGCGCCTTGTCTAAAGCCCGTGGACGTCATTGTGTGAGCGATTATTTGGCGCTCGCGCTTGTGGCAGTGGCTTCGTATTGCTCAATTCTCAAGAGTCAGCCAGTACTCAATAGAGGACATAAAAGCCGCGGCCTGTGTGCCGTGGGCACAAAGAAGCACGAAGAAGCTCGCTAGGCCGGCAGTCACTGCTAAGTCACAGAGTCCAGTGAGTCGCAACTGCCGCCTAAATATAAAGCGCTTCGTTCATTTCGCCTTGATGTGGCTGAATGCTTGAATGCTGGGTGCGACCCACTAAAATCTGTAACAAGTCTAGTAAGACGAGCGAATGTCGTAATTCGTACAATGGAGAAATGAAAGCGAACAGCCGACGAGTCGCTGTGGCAGTAGACGAACCGAATAAGCGAAACTCGTACGACTGGAGCTCGAAGGCTCGACACCTTCGGTCAGCAGCTGTGCAGCATCTGGTGCTTGAGCAACCGGGGCAGCAGCAGCAGACGAATCGCTCTACTGCTCTGCCCCGATGCAGCGCTTGCTCTCTCTTCGGTAGCAGCTGCTGCGGCAGCTCTGCAGCTGCTCTACCAATGGTTCGCAGCAGTTGAGTTAGCGGCTGCTTTGCTCTCAAAGTTATTTAGCCACCCTCGCAAAAGCAGCCGGCCTTCTCGATAGTGGCTACCATCCATCCACCTTCCACAAGTCGTCGGCCGAGCCTTAACATAATCGCTTGCTCGCTGGCCCAATCGGATTCCGATTCGAGCAGCTGTCGGTGCTGGAAATCGGCATACCTTTCGGTGTTGCACAATCAACAGCCTCCCTTCCCTTCTCCCCATACGCCCACCCGGTGGCCACACAACTCCTGGCCGGCCTCTTCACCCTTTCTTCTACTCTAGGCATGCATTCCCTTTGGCTGGCACGTATAGCTAACGCAGCCAATTGAGCTCTGATAGAGACCAGCTAGCAGCATCCCTGGCAACCTTTACGAGGGCACGGGAAGGCGGTCTCTTAAAGCCTATTTATCCCTGCCGAGCCTAGCGCCGGCTGCCGCCAAATTGATTGCACGTTAGCCGCAGCAGCAGCAGCAGCTGCTGATGCAGCGGCCGCAGGCTCTGGCTCTATGGCTCTTCGCTCTTTATGCTTAGCTAGCTAGCGTTCGTGGAGCAGAGGCCCGAGGCCCAATAGCGGTGAGGTGGCCACAGAGCTAGTCACCTATTGCTGCAAGCTCTCTGTCTGACTGTCTGTCTGTCCGCCTCTCTCTCTCTCTCTCTCTCTCTCTCTCTCTCTCTCTCTCTCTCTCTCTCTCTCTGTCTCTCTGTGTATCGCTGTTTGTTTCTCTGTGTGTCTCTGTATGTCTCTATCTCTCTCTGTGTCTCTATCTGTGTCTCCATCTGTGTCTCTGTCTGTCTGTCACTCTCTCTCTCGTTCTCTCTCTCTCTCTCTCTCTCTCTCTCTCTCTCTCTCTCCCCCTCTCTCTCCCTCTCTCGCAACTGGGCATCTGGTAGCTTACTCATTAGCACTCACCGGAAGCTCAAATATTCTCCAACCTCGTTCTCGGGTTAGGTTGGCAGCAATAAAGTAAAGGTCGGCCGCTGATTCAGCAGCCTAGCGTAGCAGCAGACAAGCCTTAAGCAACGTGCCCCCCCCCCAGCGTCCTGCAGCAGGCATTACAGGATAACTTACTGCTGGCCACTGATCCATGAACCGTTTGGTGAAGTTCGACCACCTTACAACTGGCTGAGACTCAGGGTCAGACCACGTGGAGTGAGACAGCAGTCTTCAGCAATATTCTAATAACCTTTTAAGTGTGGCCTCCTCCACATTAAAACTTAGCATCTCTATTATCTGCCTCGATCCTGCCGTGTCAAAATGATTACAGCCTTCGATGCTACCGACTAACGTGACTATGCTGACGTGAGAAGCCACGTCGTCACAGTGCACGAGCAAACATAACGGAAAGAACCTTGTAGCTCAGAGGTTGCAAGGTCACTATTGCAGCCGCCAGGCTACTAAAACTTGCAGTCACTGCCTCTGCAATCTTGAAGCGAGGTTTAAACAGCAAGTGAAACAAAAGCCATGCTACCTACCAGCTCACCAGCAGCTTCTCTGTTGGCCACCTGCAGAGGGCCCTAGTCTAAATTAAGACTGGGCCTACGTGCCACACTGGTTTGGCCCAGTGGTCAAGTCACCCGCTTTTAATGACCGAGGTCAAGGTAAATGTGTTTGATGACCGAGGTCATGGGCTCGAGCCCTGTGGTATATGCGAAGCACTTGAGTAGAGATTAAGTTAGCTTAGGTAGCTGTACAAAATGCATCATAAGTTATGACCTGACACTAGATGAGGAGAATGCCGACTATAGAAGTATGTATCTGCCGGCAAATATTCTACTCCTCTAACCTCCGCCGCAGGGTCGGCGAGAGACGATCAATGCAGACAGAAATGAGCAAAGCAGCAAAGCAACACCGAGGACTGTCAAGCACTGAGAGCACTGAGCTCAGAGCTGCCTTCTCATCAGAGGGCAGCAGGCATGCTCTTGAATCGTGCAGAGGCAGAGCGATTTTCTGTGTTGAGTTCTCTGTCAGGATTCCAGATTTTTGTTCCACTGAACTCAATCTAAGCAAGAGCCACTTGCTAAGCGGGCTAGATTTCTAGGCCGCAGGGGCAGGAAGACAAAAACAGTGTTGGGGCACAGCAAGCCATGTTATTCCAGTGCAAATGGCCCTGCAAGAACACATGGACTGATATTTTAAGCTACCCCCGGCTCATGTGCTTGCAAGGACATGATTTCGTCATAATATATGTCGGCTCTTTCCATCGTGGAATGAAGTGAAATTTTTTTTGCGTCGATTTGGTGACATAGTGAAGCCGAATCTATGTGACACTGCGCAATTTGCTTATGCACAGATCCGCCTTCTTATTGTAGATGGAGAATATCGAAATATTTCTAAAGGCAGCTGAGGCCTATGGAGTACCTCAGAACGGCCTTTTTCCTACTATTGATTTATACGAGAACAAGAATATGTCCTTTGTCCTCGCATGTGTTTCATTACTTGGAACAGAGGTATGACTTAAGCATTGCTGCATACAAATGGCTTCTGAATGTTAACCTGAGATCGTCGGTAGCTTTGCTACTCTGCGAAGCACTCAACTTCACCTGGAAATTCCCGTATCCGGTACCTGGCGGATGGACAGGACATGGACAGCTAGAGAACCGCAAATACTTATAAATTCAGTTGCCAAAATAGGGTCAGCTTAGGGAAGAAGCAGCAGGCCTCAGCCCTTCTGTTATCAATTAGGCGTGCCTCTACCTGCTCCTCATGATTGGCTGCCTCTGACCTGGTCAAGGTCGGGTTCAGTCTGGGCTTAATTGAGGCTATGTCCCATGATGCAGTTATCATGCATGTCAAACACTGGATTTTTCTCTCCAGCACGAATGCATCAAGAGTAATAATGAAATCGACGTCGCGAAAATTTCATACCGGCAGGAATACAGCAGGGGCTGCTTCTGTGAGATACTGGTTCTCAAGTCTGTTTACCTACGTCAGTTTATTTACCTACGTCAGCACTTGATTAGAGGCTTGAACTGCATAGTGCTTGACGAGCAGACTTAAATTGCCAATACTATTAGCGAAACTAGAGGGGGCAGAGGTTTTCTTCAAGTATGCCCAGTGTGCTTGAGAGATTGAGCAACCGCACCTTGGGAGGTACTGTTGTACTGTAAAGTCACCCAAGCATGGCATCATTCCACCAACCTCGTCCAAAGCACGAAGCCTCGTGGCCTATTACTTACGTATTGTCTTTAGCAGGCAGCTAAAAGCACTGATGCTTCGGCTCATGATAACAGGCCGCTCGCCCAGCAGTGACCGTGTACTGTTGTTCTAGGTAGATACTGGTTGATGTCACAAGCATTGAAAGCCTGTCTAACTGTGTACAGTAAAACCTGTGCATGACCCACAGGCTATTCCTGTGCTTACGATTCGGTTGGCAGAGGTGCGAGTATGCAAGGCAACTCTATCGTCAGAGATTGGCAGATTGGCCAACATACTCTTTGCCCTGTAAGCAGACGGCAGCAGACCAGCAGCTACAAATATGTCTAATGAGCTGGCTCAGCCAGTTTGCCGAGTCGGCGATCTCTTTTCACCAAAGTTCAGGCAGTTACAGCACGGCTCGGCCGTTTTCTGGAGTCGACAGCATTTTTCTCAGCGTCGTGCACCTCTCTCATTTACTGCATTTTACTTGGCTCGAAGCCAGCTCCATTGCTTGCCACTAGCCACTCACCTCCTTCACTGCCGAGCTGGTCTGGTCTAGTGGTTAAGGTGCTCGCCCCGACCAAGGTCGTGGGCTCGAGCCCCGAGGCGTATGTGAAGCGCCTGAATAGAGATTACGTTCTCTTGGGGCGCTATATAAATGAATTATATATATATATACATATATATATATATATACATATATATATATATATATATATTCAGTATGTAGCAACGTCGGTCAAGCCCCCTCGGTAATCCAAGCCGTCCAATTACTGCTAATGTAACCGAGCAGCCACTGTGATGGACCATGATGGCCAGCTAGCTGGCCAAGCCCCGAACTCGTAGCTTTCGCTGAAGCCGCATTCTCGGCCCGTCTCGCGTTGCCTGCTCAGAGCTCTAGCCTCGAAGTAGGCAGTAGGCTCCTCGTCGCGCGGCATCTCACCTGCATTCCACAGTCAGAAGCAGCAGGCCTTAAAAGGAAGCCGGTGAAACCGGCCGCACCTGGCTGGCGGCCTGCACCCGCACGGGCGAGCACTTATTTCACCGTGCATAGGTACATGGGCAGCAGGGGTCGACCGCGAGTGCCCCCCCCCCCAGGATCCATCAGCGATGCTTGCTTTGTGCCTCCTTTACTGAAAGAGCTTAGATGGCTGCCGATTGATCAGCGGTTAACAGAGTCAGGTTCTTACCCTGACCCGCAAGATCTGCCACGGCTTGGCTCCTTCATACCTAGCCGAGTTGCTGCACCAGTTTCAGCCTCGAAGACCGTTGGCGACAGACGGTTTTGCTCTGCAGGTCCTAGAGTGTGGAACTCACTTCCGAAACTCTTACTCACCTTTCCAGCCTTCCCGAGTGGCTACTTCCTTGCTATTCACTGCCTCAGCTACTCTTCCGACTCAGCTATGCTTCTCACTCTGTCTTTCTTGCACCGGATGAAGTCGTTCAGCTACCGGATGCGTACCGAAAGCCGCTCAGGCTTTGTATGCCCTATACACAACTCTCCTTTGTAATACCCACCTAGTCTTTGTGGCTTTGTGGACTTAGGCGGCGATACATTCCGCCCTACATTGCATTGCATTACTTTCATTTCATTCGGGGCTTCACTGCTCAGATGCTCGGTGTGACCTGATAAGCTCAGTGTTGCTACTTCCACTGTGTGGAGTTTGGGATGTTCGCAAGGCCGCAGACTCGGATGGCTACGAATGCTTAGCATTAGATCTTTGGCTATGCGGCCTGGTTAGCCACCTAAGCAGAGCCTACAAAGTGCATAGGCGAGAGGGGCTTCGGCAACAACACCACCTAGGGAGTGACAATATCGGTACTTCGATGTCCAACTCAGGGTGAAGTTTACTCGCTAGAAAATCCTAGCTTCGAGGATGACGGCAGCGATTCTATGTGCACCAGCATTTTTCCCTCCTCGGGAACTCGGCCACAGACTGTGTCGAGACTGATTCAATAGCCAGCATGGTCCGGCTCTGCTTCCGTTTCGACATCGGTGAGAAGATGCCTCCGTTACTACAGCCTCGTGTAATTCGATTGGGAGCAAACGTTGGATGGCGCTCACTAGTCAGTAATAAGCAAATGGCAAGCGTTTTCGCTAAAGGCCCAGCCCTGCTGCCCATTACCTGCTGGGCGCTCGATAAATGCCAGCAGCGAGGCACTTCAGTGCGTGCAGCGGCATAAGAGCAACTGTAACCGCTCGCCTAACCCGTCATCGCCTTCTTCCATTGCTCGTTCACTGGACTTTCGGTGGCTGTGCAGTGCATGCTGCTGCTAATTGACCTGGACAAAGCAGCCTTGGCGATTGCTAGTATTATAATGATTCCCATCGCCACCTGCACAGACATTTGTCACAACTGAATTGCTGCACAATTAATGAAGGTTCACGTTCTTGGCCTGCATTCGACATGCGAGTGCCAACCTATTACAGGAAAGGTTAGATGATTCAACTAAGCCTCATTTATGTAGCTACAGAAAAGCCTTTGCGGATATCACCACCGCTTGCTGCAGGCAATGCAGGATTGTCTGCAGCAGCATTCGAACCCGTGACCAGGGGCGTGAAGTTCGAGCCCCTACCCTAGGATATGGCCTAGGGGTAGCTCAACTAAAAAAGTGGCTTCCATTATATTTACCTGCCTGGAAGTGTGCAACAAATGTCTTTGAGGCCACAGCTCAGTGCCACAGTGCCGTCTTTATCTAGAGCGAGCCCGAGAGATCTGATCTTAGCTATGATGCTAACGAGGTCAAGGACACAGTTAAGTGAGTCTCGTGCTCTGGTTTATCTTCAGCCGTACAGTTAGCTCGGTCGACGAACCAAGTGATGCTGCTGTCTGATCATGTGATCACTACTTATTGCTTCCCGAGAGCTTTGATCGACCTCAGCTTCCTGGCATAGATGGTCTACCCATCTCGTGATCGACTAGCCAACCAATATATCATTTGATCCCCCTCAGCCTTTATTGCCTTTTCTGAGCTCAGTGGTGGCTTAGCGTAATGATGGCTACATCTCGTTTAGTGTTGGCTGTGTAGCCTCGTTCGCCAACTAAGCAGAGCAAAAGTCTGTTGGCTACCGAATGCGTACCGAAAGCCGCCTAGGCTGTGAGTTCGCTATACAAACTCTCCTGTGTAACACCCACACGGTCTTCGCGTTGTAGGAGCGCTGCAGGAGCGTCGCTTGCTTCTGCACTCCCAACTGATTTCTGCTTTCGCATCCTACAATCACTCTCTCTCTCTCTCTCTCTCTCTCTCTCTCTCTCTCTCTCTCAGTGTCTCTCTGTCTGTCTGTCTGTCTCTGTCAGTCTCTGTCTGTCTCTGTCTGTCTCTGTCTGTCTCTGTCTGTCTCTGTCTGTCTCTGTCTGTCTCTGTCTGTCTCTGTCTGTCTCTGTCTGTCTCTGTCTGTCTCTGTCTGTCTCTGTCTGTCTCTGTCTGTCTCTGTCTGTCTCTGTCTGTCTCTGTCTGTCTGTCTGTCTGTCTGTCTGTCTGTCTGTCTGTCTGTCTCTCTCTCTCTCTCTCTCTCTCTCTCTCTCTCTCTCTCTCTCTCTCTCTCTCTCTCGACAAATCGCCATCCTCGCAGCTGCTCAAAATATCCTAGTGGAAGTGACAGTCATCTATATTCTGTTTCAGGCTCAAAGGCATGGTTTCTCAGGAAAGACTATCGGATCCAAGCCTGTTGATAAGGTTAAGCGAAATTTTACTATCGATCAGCTGAGAGCCAGCGAGGGCATGGTGTCACTTCAAGCCGGTAAGCTCGGTAGCATCATGAGGAGCTCATGCCCGACACCAGAGCCGTCCAAGTCACGTGATCCGAAGCAGCTCTGTCGCTTCGGCCTAAGCACGCTAGTAGGAGTAACCGACTGGAATGGATTTCAAACAGTCTGCCGGTTATTGGCAGAATACAACGGGGAGCGCGCTGATGTTTGCATAATACTCGAATCCGATTAGACGAGGGCACTTTTTTCCGTGTGCTCATACACTTTATTGTTTTACGACCCATTCAGGCCTCGTTCGTTTCGCATTACGCTCGACGCTCGGATGAACTTCCAGCCCTAGGTTGATACAGTGCTGTCAAATCCAGAGCGACATCATAGCGAGAATGAGTGAGTGAGTGAGAGAGAGAGAGAGAGAGAGAGAGAGAGAGAGAGAGAGAGAGAGAGAAAGAGAGAGAAAGAGGAAAAAGAAGAAAAATTGGGAACATTCATGCTCTAAAATTGAGCCCGCCACATCGGATAGCGTAGGCTAGTAGTCCTGCCGACTAACCCATTGCGACGACCTAGCGTCCGATAGGTAGCGCTTAGAAGTGGGCCGATTCCTCGCCTAGTCGACAAGCGCCGATCGCATTTGCATCGCAGAGACCGATTCGCAGAGCTCACCGGCTGTCGGCGTCGACCCTCAGTGCCCTGCCGAGTGGCCGACTTGCCGCGATCGGCGATCTCTGCAGCGACTCTTTTTTGTTCCGGCCCAGGCATGCCTCTCCCCGCACCCACTTTCTTTCTCTGCTTCTGCTGCTGCTGCTGCTTCTGCCTCGTCGGTCGGCGCACGCCTGACGGCAGTTCGCTTCTGCCATGCGGCGATTCTAGGCACCAATCGGTTCGCGTCGCAGAAGGGCATGAGGATCGGCGCCACTCGGCACGTTTCCGACCTGCCCGTCGACAAGCAGGCGCAGGAGGGCCAGGGCGTCATCGGTCTGCAGTCGGGCACCAACAGGTTCGCCTCGCAGAAAGGCATGAAGATGGGTGCCGTGAGGCACATCGCCGACATTAAGTGCGACGATATGGCGCAGGAGGGCCAGGGCACCATCAGCCTGCAGTCGGGCACCAACCAGTTCGCCTCGCAGAAGGGCATGCGCATGGGCGCGCTGCGCCACGTGTCGGATCTGCCGGTGGATAAGCAGTCGCAGGAGGCGCAGGCCTTCGTCAGCCTGCAGTCGGGCACGAATCAGTTCGCCTCGCAGAAGGGCATGCGCATCGGCGCGACGAGGCACGTGTCCGACATCAAAGTGCTCAGCATGGCGCAGGAAGCCCAGGGTCAGGTCAGTCTCCAGGCCGGCACCAACCAGTTCGCCAACCAAAGCGGCATGAACTTTGGAAAGGGTCGCGGAGTCGCCGACATCAGAATGATGAGCCCGCTCCAGGAGGGCCTGGCCGCCATCCACGTCGACGGCCACCACCACCACCACCACCACAGCCAGGCGGCGCCCGAGGCGGAGGCTGCCAACGGCGGCAACGAGGAGGCGCCGCCGCCGCTGGAGGCGCCTGCCGGCGAAGGGGCGCCAGCCGGCGAAGGGGCGCCAGCCGAAGGCAGCGCCTAAAGCGGATCGCCGCGGCCGCCGCGGCCGCCGCGGCCGCCTTCGATGGGCACCGCGGCGGCGGCGGCGGCCATCGACCGACCGAGCGAGCGAGCGACGGCCGAGAGCCGAGGGAGAAGTTCATTCGGGAAACGCGGCTCTCGCTGCTACAGCCAGCTGCCCGGCCGTAGATCGAGAAATTGCGATCGCAATATGCGCCCGCGCGCACGCGCGCGAGCACCCGCCTACGCCTGCGATTAGAGTTTGGAAATCGTGCTGCTTGCTATGCTCCTATGACTACCGCTTACTGCTGCTTTAGCCGGCTTAACCTGCGGTTAGCGAGGCCGCCGCCGCCGCCGCCGCTCCCGCTGCCGCTCAATATCAGCTTCTGTGAATAAACCCTCTAATTTACGCGCTGCGCGTGAACGGATCGAGCCGATCGGAGCGGCGAGGGAGAAAGCAGAAGCGAAGGTCGAGGCCAATTCAATCGCCCCGCTCTACGGAGCGGCGGGCGAGCCTCAGCGGCTGTCGCCGCCGCTTTCGGGCAGGCAATGGTGGATTGTCCGCTACTCGACTCGATCCCACGACCGAACTCGTGACGAGCGAGCACCTTACCCTTGGGCTAAGGCCAAGGCTAAGGCAGAGAGGCGAGGGTGGCCGAGGATCGCACCGACGCAGGGCTCGCGATACGAGATCCGAGAGCGCCGCCCGAAGCTGCTCCGCTCCTCCTGCGGTTGCGGACGCCCGCTTGAATAACCGCATCGCGAACTAAGGGCTGGGCGGTTGCCACATCCGGGCGTTGACGGATGCGCCGCGGCGCCTGAACGCAGGCGTCGGCCGGAAAACTAGTGCGCGGCATACGTCGAGCTACGGCGTCCTCGAGCCTTAGCTTAGTCACAGTACGGCGGAAATGAACGTACGCACGCAGAGCGTCCCGACGGTGGCGGCTGCAGCCGGCCGGTCTGAGCTCAGACGACCCGTCGGCGTTTATTATTTTTTTCAAATTCGTTTATGAGCACGGTAATGACCTTTGCTTGGGGTAAAACACTCTCTACTAAATAGAGGCGCGTTAGTAATGATTGCACTCAGTGGCGGAGCCATGGGGTCTGCCTTCTGTAAGGGGGGGGGGGGTGGCATTCCCCCCCTTACAGCGAGGAAGTGACCGGCTGACCCCTATTTCTCCCCCAACCTTCACCAACGACGAAATTTTGTCCGAATTCCACATTCGTTGGAATCGCGCTTACGCTTCAACAGGCGACTAGAGCAAACGCTTCGACAGGCGACGAGCGAGGACAACAGAAGCCTCTACTACTCGATGAACAACTGCAAAGGTCATATAGAATGAACACTATTTTTGTTTGCTCTATTTTTCCATTAATTGCGGTTCAACCCCCGCCAACACGAAAACCCTGCGGATCTTGCCCGAATCAAAATGCTTGCTGGTCTCCCCCTAGATGAAAATCCTGGCACCGCCATTGATTGCATTGGTACAGTTTTTTGCTACCATTCTTATATCGCAAACATACGTTGGGACGAGTCAATCATTTTAAAATCTATTAGTTTTTCAATGCAATGTCATATCTGTTCAAAGCTTTAAATGTTATCGCACGCTACAAGGCATACGGCAATGTGAAGGCAATGTGGCATTAGTTGGCCTAATAAGTTTTTAATGGCAATAGAACAAGAACGACACCTCCTCGTATGTCAGCGAGAAATGTCTCGCTTAAGCTTCGTCGCAGCAGCCCAGACACTTAGTGTGTCCCCCCCACGGGTAGGGGGCCGGATGCCAGGTTATTGTAATTTGTCTTCGCTGCAGCATTCGAAAAGGAGAAAATAGTTTTGTCAGCCGCTTTCGGCTTAGGTTGTTGGCACATTTTTTTACGGTCAAGCCATGCTGGATCTTTAGCACCTCAAACCGAGAAAGCAGCCAAGGTTTTTCTAAGGAAGCCAGCCAGTACTTTAGTAGACCGCCTTTTGACAGAATGGCGGTTAGGTAAAATTGAAGCTCGGGAGATCGTATAAATCGTATCAAGTTTTTAGTTACACCGCTCTAAAGTTGTCGGAAAATATTATTAGCTTTACAAAATTATTGAGACCTTCTGTTTTGCTGCTTTTTGAGCACGAGTAATTCTTAGGAAACACATCCTTTCGCATTTTAAGCCCTAATAAAATCCGGACTGTTTGTTCTCCCAAGGCGCTAAGGATCGTGCGAACTTTTTCAAAAGAAAGTTAACGGCTTGGAATTAGAAAAATGAGGGAGGAGATTTTACTTAAGCATGCAGAAGGCTAAGATTCGACTTTCGGAGACCGGCAGACATAGAAGCTACCGTGGAGAAGGCTTTCCGGCTGCCAAAAGACTGCCGCGCCATCGCCATCGTCGGCCGACGCCCCGGCAGCCACCCCAGCTGCCGAGCTCTGACCAGGAGCGAGGCCGCCGATGTCGGCCGACGATCGCGGCTTGCTGCCGGATCCGGCGGCGCCGAGCTGGTTTGGTCTAGCGGTTAAGGTGCTCGCCCCGACTAAAGCCTGACTGAGGTCGTGGGCTCGAGCCCCGAGGCATATGTGAAGCGTCCGAATAGAGATTACGTTCTCTTGGGGCGCTATATAAAGGAATTATATAATTGCATAAAAGGCTTACGGGCGGTTATGGTGGCGACGAAGCGACGATTCGAGGGCAGCACTTTAAGACCGCTCGTCCGCAGTCGGAGCTGCTACGAATAACTCACTGTATACTATTAACAAAACGGCTACATCAGATTACCCAATTAGGCGGTCGCTTCCGTATAGTACGCCGGTCCTTGTCACTAGGAACGAATTCGTGCCAAACTCTATTGGCAGTCGCTAAAGAGCTGACAGACGCGTACGCGCACACGCCACGAATGATACGGCAGCCTGAAGTTTCGATATTTACTCACTTCTCATCTTCAAACCTGGGTCACTATTCCTGGCGAGGTCAGCAGGCATGACTTGACCTGCACCTTTGCATGTTTGTACTCTAAATTTTTTAGCTCAAGCTCTCATACACACGCGTGTTACATCCGTTCACTCTTTACGGTAGTCTTCCTTGATGCCGAAAATAATGAGAACGATTCCGCAACGAAAGTTCAGCGACCGGAGCAAGTGAAATGATGGTACACCTCACTGAAATCGGATGCATAGAGCTGCGTTTCGACAACGTCCGAGGACGCTCAGTGGACGCGTCCAGTTTAAACGTTGTCGTATAACTTGCATTCCAGTGAAGCGTGCATTTTCTTAACAGTAAGTGAAGTCGGCAAAACCAAGCTTAAACAACTGATCCACGATCCTGAGTTGAGTGGGCTGAGTAGAACGAGAGGTTACACGTGGAATGGACCGTTGAATAAGCGCATCGCGCAGGGCTCATTTACGCATTCTAGCCGATAGCCCTAACTGCAAAGACAGTTATTTTGTGGTTTTCACATGCAAAACGGTGTAAGGCATCTGTCAGTATTGCTATACAAACGTGTACCGACGTGCAAATAAATATCTTGTCCTTTCACAGGTTTCCGAATCCCTGCAGGATACTGACACTTTAACAGCAAGTTAACAAGCACTTCCCAGTTTAGTATTTCCCGAGTTGCGAAGTGTGTATTGGCAGTTTCACATTTAGATGCCGAGATAGGCCACGGGAGCCCCTGGTTTTGCGAGCACGTGTTCCGTCGTAAAGCCTAATTGCTCGAGGCTTCGTAGATCCTCTGCCACTTTTCGCTTGGAAGAAGACCCTTGCGAAGGATCTCTCTGGGATTTCAGACTTGCAATGTTAAGATTAGCAACCTCCACACGCATGCACTTGGCCTTGATGCAAACTCCTCATGTGAAACTTGAAAACCTACGACTGAAATAAATGAACTTGCTCTCTTAACTTGAGGTGATGCAGCGCATCGCCGTGAGTGCTCGTATTCTAGTTGTTCTCTTTCGTGGCTGCTTTACGCTTAAGTTATATTCAGAGGAACACACCCAGATCCAGTTACAGTGTTCGGTCCTTGTCCTTGAGAACCTATGTCCTTGAGTACCTATGTCCTTGATAACTTATGTCCTTGAGAACCTATTCAGAAGAACACACCCAGATCAAGTTACAGTGTTCGGTCCTTATCCTTGGGATCAGGGACAAGTGCTGAAGTAGCTGGCTTAAGATAATTTCCCAACATGCGTAATGTACCTAGAGAATTAGTGCTATTAGGGCGCTATTAAACTTTTTTCCTTTTATATTTAGCTACCTGGTTCTGTCTACACTTGAATACGGTAGCTCGGTATTGGCAAGGCTACAAACCAAGCCTCTGCAGCTGTGATGAAGATGGAGCCGACGTCAGTTTCTAATTCCAAGTAATTCAGCCTAGAATCACGTGTCTCCTTTGCTAAGGAAGCTGCTATGGCTCCCGGTTCTCTTAAAAAAATAAATTAGAAGTACCATTTTTTACTTACAAATGTTTGTTGAGTTTTTATTCAGCAAATCCTGGACTGTTGCACTCACTTCCACAATTATCAGGTTATTAAATTTTTATCCCGCTGCCAAACCTGGCACGTCCTATCTAGGTACTATGCTCAACTACTTCTACTATGCGACTTACTGTCTCGATTGTCATCCAGATGATCATCTATGCTTATCGCAATCTCTCGTTGTGTGAAATGAAGTGTCATAGCTACTCAATGCTAACCGAAAGCTGCAAACAATTTGAGTTCGTACTGAGAAAAGTTGTAACATCCACACAGACGTAAGGCTTTCTTGAGTTACAGACCGATAGATACATACATATATATATATAATATATGTATATAAATATATATGCAAATATAAATACACAAATATATATACCTGAATGTGCATATCCAATGCCATCCAAGTAAATTATAGCTGAAGCAGAAATGCGATGCTCTTAGTTTACATATTGTGCATGCTACCACTAACCATACTTGCATGCTGACAGTGTGTATGTCACCCCTAACCATGGTATTCTTGCTGTTTACTGAGCATGCTACCACTAACCATTCGATCGCGCTTCCTTTGCAGCAGTTGTATAGCGCCTAGAAAGAGATTGAGTTCTCTGAGGGCGCTTTATCAAATGTATTATTATTATTACATGATTTTAGGTGTCAGACCATTGTTAGCTATAGTAAACAGCATCGTGCAGCTGAAAGGCTCCCTGACTTATGGCTATGGTGAAATGGCTACATTTTCTTTCCAGCTATGTAAAATGCATAGAAAGATGCTTAGTTTTCATGTGGCGCTAAATAAGTATCATTATAATTATCGCCAATTTCTTCGCCGTTATGAGATACGAGATCAGAGAGTTCCTTCCTAAAGAAACATACCTTTTGGACTCTTCAATCTCCGTTCCTTGCCCTGTCTTGACGATCACTATTAAGTCAGCCCCTGCTAACTTCAATTTGACGTTCAAAGTGCCTAGAAAGATATTCAGTTCTAACGTGGTGCTATACAGTATCCTTAAAAGAGTATTTAGATTTTCCGGTCAGTTTGTATTTGAAAGTGAGTGCTAGCTTATTCAGCAGCCTCATTTATGCAGCCAACGAGGAGCGTTACAGGCTGTTCACCAGATTGCACCTGGAAATATAGAATTTTCCTGTTACAAGACTCCATTCATGACTTCTGTTCCCGAGCTTTACCACTAAAACCCAAGACTAATTTCACGGGACCCTACGACTGAATAAGTAATCCTTTGGATAGTTATTATTATTTGCCATGTACCTAGGATCTAACCAATGGTTTCAAAATTGACAATAGCCAGCATGACTATATCTGGCTTGCTATACTATCTCACCTAAACTATAACGACACACTATAGGAGTCTCGTACGAACTGTTTGCATACAGCTGGGTTTAAGTCCCTGCGTCCCTGAGTCTTTTGCTATGACATGCTGAGCATAAATCACGCAAGTAGAAATATCATGCTACTGCTAAGATTCAAGCGCACGAAACTTGAGCAATCCCTGGCCAGAACTTTGGTGAAATTAAACATCTGCTATAAGGGAAGAAGTAGTTTTCAATGCTAATTAACACTTCGTGAACTGAGCACTTGCTTTTAATAAGGTCTAGTCTCACAATAAACCAGCTGTTTTACTCTATTTCTCTTTACTCACTGCTATGTCGACAATGTTTCAGCCGTGATCTGCTTTGGGTCATGAAAAAAA
The DNA here is from genome assembly GCA_009760855.2 of Cristatella mucedo. NCBI lineage: Eukaryota > Metazoa > Bryozoa > Phylactolaemata > Cristatellidae > Cristatella > Cristatella mucedo. The sequence continues at coordinate 4,661,829 of WPIO01000026.1, read as the reverse complement.
TTCAGAGAACATGCTTACGATAAGCTTCATATGCAGGAGCAGATAGCCAAGTGGAGTTAAGAGAAAGCAAAACAATAGTAGTAGAGATTAACTGAACAAAGTGGTTCACTTGGAAGACTTTTTACAGAAGTTTTGTTCAAGAAGTCCACTAAAACCTCAAGAAATTGGAACCATTTTTGAAATAACTTTCGTCAGATAGGTGTAATTTTTATATTAAAAAGCCCCTTTCTGGCGCGAAAAGATCATTCTTGGTTGGCTTTTTATCGGAAGGAGCAGACTACTTACTTTAACACCCAAAAAAATTAGCGTGATGTGTCGATAGCATGAGCGGCGTCTATGCGTCAATGCACCCGAGTAAGTACAAAGATTCCGGAACAATTTTTAAAGTAAAAAAATAGCAGGATGTTGGTAATCATGCAATATTGGAGAATTGTATGATGGAACCGTATTAGAATTTTTAATTTGAGCCTGGAATGACTGAGTGTCCACATTTTTTTCTGGCGTCAGGAACAGGAATTGCAGTAGCTCTGTTTCGATGGAACGAGGAAAATGATTCACTAGCTATCGAATGCATTTGTTACAAATTACTTCTGATGGGTACTAGTAAAATTTCTTTTGAATGTATATTTAAATTAACTTTTTGGAAAGCAAAGATTACAATATCGTAAAAACCTTTTCAGCTTTTCAAGCCCGAAGTTTTCATTTTGCCGCAATGCGATGTCATAAGAGGGGCTCTACTAAGTACAATGTAGCTAAATGGTAACTATGGTTACAAATAAATAAATAAATACTAGCTGATTTAACAGCCTCTTTTTGTATAGCGACAGAAGAGCCTTTATGACTATCACCACCGCTTGCAGTGGCGATACAGGATCGCCCACCGCAGGATTCGAACCCAAGACCTCGGGGCCGAGGTCGTGAAAAGCAACCGCCTTACTTAGTGAGCCATTACGGCTCACTAACGCCCATTTATTTAAGGAAAATGGCTTTAACTCATAGCTTCAGGTTAAAAAATAGATTGCGATAGACATGTCGGGTTTATATAAATTTCTTGTATAGTTCCCACTTTATAACCTAAATTCGATGCACAGAGCCTGCTTCTGTAAGAAGTTTCCCATTGAATACTACAAGTATAGAACAGACTAACCAGCTACCTAGCTATCCTTTATGAGGTGTCAAAACAAGTGGTGGTCATAAAGGTACCCTGAAAATGGATATTAGATAGCCAGAAGTTTTCTGAGCCTATTGATTAAGAGTAAGTTCAGTTGACTGCACTTTCTGAATACCGACAGTGGAGTGGCTAAGTAAAATTGCGACATTTAAAAGGGGCAAACACTTTAAGAATATGACTGACCTTTCAACTTGGAAATTAACCAATCATTTAGTTGCTATGCCGTTAGATTAGAGCGTGCATCCTAGCCTATCCTAATTACATATTTTTAGCTGGAAGTAACTCGGCTATTCTTTCAGACTGAGACTAATTTATTAAGGGTTGCCAGATAAATTTCCGAAGTAATTTTGACATGAAGCACGCCACAAACTTAACGAAGGAACTGCACCACACAAGCGATAGAGAAGAAAAATCGTTGCCCGAGACGAATCGTGACCAAATGATCAAACATAAATCGTTTCAAGAATATTTGCAACTGTTTTGCAGGAATAGCCCGCATGGTGAAACCTAGCCTCTACTTTTCAAATGTCACACTTGTAAGTATTTAGGAGAGAGATAGGGTGAACAGTTTAAATATTTATTAGCATGCACGACGAGTCAAGTCAATTCAGGTATGGATTTTTTAGTAACGCTTCGCTTCAGCAAAAACATGACAGAGATCAATTTCATGGCTGCCTAGAAAAAACCGCGTAGCATATAAAAGCAACCGAGTATAAATTGCTGCGGGATAAAAAGACGCTTGTCGATACCAGCAAAAATGTCACAGATTCATGAAAATATTTCGCATTTATATGGCAATTAAGATGCTGACATTGCAAACTTGATTCAGCTTAATCTGTTGGCAGAATTTAGCACTCCTCGCAAAATCTTGCTAAAATAAAAAATCCCTCAATCTCTGTCTCTGAAGTCTTCTTCTGGCGTGTTTTAAAGCCGTACTTATCCAGCCGTCGCAAGCCAAAAATAGTTTTGGTGGTCAAGTCTATCCAACAAATAAGCGACCTGCATAATTACTCAGCTACTGCAACTTTTAGTAATAGTAGAGATACACAAAAAATTCACTACGCCGAAAGCTGTATCGGATATGGCCGTGCTTTTAAATTAAGGACAATTCAATCACGTGAATGTTTTGCTAAGGGGCTGTGATGACTTCCCAATGCTTAAGAAATGATGCCTCGTTAACACTTTTTACTCCGATCCAAGGCCCGGGCATTATCCTGGGACTCTCCATGCACAAAAGCATACACAATGTCAGCGACTATTTAAACTTAGTGGAGCAAATTTTATGAGGAAAGTGAGTATAAGGTTTTTAAAGCCGGAGCAATTCGTGGAATGTCGTGGCGTCAGTTGGGACTGACTTTCAGGCTTTAGGGGCATACTAGTTGAAGCCGTGGTCTGCAGAAATATGAGTCTGCTTAGGTATCGCATGCTTGGTATCGTACTTGGGCAACCAGGCTAAAGCAAGTGCGACTAATCCTATGGCCACCGGCTGGTCAGACCGGTGGCCAGTAACGTACAGTAACGCAATCTTGCACACAGGTGCACGCGAACAGCGCGAACGGAGGAAAATAGGACTTCCGGTCGCCTTTCCGCTCTCCCCGACGGGCGGAAAGGGACCGGAACAGCTTAGAGGAGCAGCTAAGCGACTTTATTGGACGATGCGAAGCCTGATTAGGTGGTAGTTCCTAAAGGCAGAGAAGAGTATTGGTATAAAGAGCACCGGACGCGAAATATGTATAGCCTCAAAAAATTTCTTTGCTTCTTCATTGTTACGTAGTGCAGATCGTTACTTGATAGCGCTGAATACAGGAAATCATCAGTAGTTATTACCTCTACCTGGATGCGTGCCCACTTGCCATGTACAGCAATTGTGAGAATTCACATTTTATAGATAAATAGAATAGAATGGCAAGCACAAAGTGGAGCTCTTGCCATCAGGTGCTTGCGATTTCGAGCCGTTTACAAAGCACACCGGCACGGCGGTTTACACATCCCAAGTGCCTGGATCTTACATATAGTGCTTAAACAATAAATTTCAGAGAAACATTTACACAGGCGCGTTACCCATTAGCGCACAAGTGTTGAATGAGTGAAGATATTCCGGGTGGCTCATTAGCAATGCACTGTATATTGAGTTAATAACGAGCGCTACCATGCAGCCAAGCCAATAGTAATCTACTATCAAGGTAGATAGGATTTGACGTTTGCTCGAAATGCCTCATTTTGGCAGAACGGAGCGGTGCAGTACGTGCCAAATTAATGTGTTTAGCAAAAAGGAACCTACGAGATCAAGTCGAGATTTTAGGCTAGGATTTGCAGCGTTATCCTTACTAACTTTGGTGTCTGCACCGTAGCTTACTTTGACTACGTCACAGCTCCGTCATAGCTACGTCATATCTACGTCATAGCTAGCTGCAAGGATCTTCCGCTCTAATAATTTGGAATTTCAGCTTTAGGGGAAATGTGTGGAGAATCTGGCCGATAGCACTCGAAACAGGTTTGTCTTAATTACCTTAGCGATAATTCAGAGTTATTTAAGCTGGGATGACCGTAAATTACCTGCGGCAAGCGTAAGTTGAGGCCCTGTTAGGTTACGCTAGCGTTAGGAGCAGGCGTCTCTTACTTTCTTGTGCCAATCAGTAGAGCCATCCGCTCTTCATAGCTTGTGCTGGGTCCGCGTGAATCGTCTTTAGTCCGCTTACGCTTGCTGATTTAATTTAATTCATTTATATAGCGCCCCAAGAGAACTTAATCTCTATTCAGGTGCTTCACATATGCCTCGGGGCTCGAGCCTACGACCTCAGTCAAACCTTGGTTGGGGCGAGCACCTTAACCACTAGACCAAACCAGCTCGGCGCTCCACCAGCTGATCGCTCCGCCACCTGATAGTGGTCATATTAATCACTAACCAGTTGAAATGCTTCCATTATAGCAAATGAAAACCTCCTGAAAAGAGATTTAGTTCTCGTAAGGGGCTGTAAAAATATCTTATTATAATTATTAGGCAATAGCCATCAGTAAATCATGTTTTAGCTCAACAGTGCTGACAGACCGTAGATATTGCAGTTAAGATCAGTCAACATATAATAAATCCTAGGCTGATAGTCAAAGATTAAAGTAAAATGTAAAGTGTAACCGTATTGGTATGCGAGCAAGTACAAGCCAATCAAAGAGCAGGCTTTGTGTGGTACTTAAAATCCTTTGCTTTTTGGCACATGTTGTTGTGTCTGTTACTTTGGCCGTATTAATATCTTTAAGGGTGAGCTGCACCTCATTACATTTTGCTTCTCTTACATGCTTAAGATAACGCTCAAATGCTGAAAATGTTTACGTCCAGAAGCACGCCAAAACTAAACTAAGTACACTGCTTATAGCGTAGTGATAGTACACACCGAAGTTTCGACTTTGCATACTTGGTAGTTCTTGAACAGTAGCCCGCAATTTGATAATAAAAATAATAATACTCAGTTTTTATAGTAACTTAAGATAACGATGATATTTTTAATAAGATAATAAGATAACTGATCTCTATTCGGGGATTTTTCATCTGGCTTCGAGAGAAGCCATGTCCATGGGTTTAGTGACATTCACATTATAAAGCATGTAAAAGCAAGCTTCGTGCTTAGGCCACTGTGCCAGATAAAATGGGATTACACTCGTGGCTAGTGGTTAGTATTTCCTCTGGCTAGTAATATGCACTAAATCATGCACAGGTATTCGCATAAAGCAAACAATTAACAAAAAGACACATTCCGTAACGCCAAGAGAGCGCTGACCGGAACAAGTGCGTTTTGCGTGGCCGCCGGCTGGAGAATAAGGATATTATGCTTTGATCTTAGTCTTTACAGCTGGAATATCAAACAGTGACGCTTGTAACTTTGCTTATTGATGTGGTCCATATTCATGACTTCAGCCTTTATAAACCTGTTCTTGGCAGCTGCCCAGGCTATGGCCACTGAACATTATGAAGATAAACTGAGCTTTTTAGTCATTGTACAAAACTACAAACTCCCATTAGTTGCTTTGAACACATCTGCGATGTCTAGACTTGAAGCAAAAATGTATAGATTTTTGCTTGTCAGTGAGCTTACTCACACGAGTGTCCTTACTCTGGACTTCTAACGTCTTCATACTGATAAGCTGAATGACATATTTACTTAACCACACCTATTTTCTGCCGTTTATTTCGGCACCTTTCTTAGCTATTCTTTGGAGTACGTCACTTCGTGAAAGAGAAACCATGCTCAACTTAGTCGATGATCGACTAAGTTGCATTTTTCACACTGTGTCTAGCTTCGCTGTCCCGCGATTATATAATGCAAATAATACGTGTCACTACAACAGAAATCCACGGAGGCTGGTCGTACCGTTCAGGTAGTTATGAATTCCCCATGGCTGAATTAGTTTTAGATGATTTACCAGGCTCTAATTCGTTTCCCTGCTGGTTTCTGGAGTTCTAAGATGCCTATATGATAGGCTCACTTCCATCTCGAGGAAGCTGTATAGAAAGAGAACGGCTTCCAGACAAGAAGGAAGAGTAGTATGAAGAGTCGGCGGAGATAAAGAGGGCGTATAAGATGAGAGAGATGAGGAAGAGAGAGGAGGATGAAGAAGAGAAGGATAAGGAGCTGGAAGAGGAGGCGAAGGAGCAGAAGAATGAGGAGAAGGGATGAGAAGAAGCAGGAGGAGGAGAAGGAGGAGGAGGAGAGGAGGAGAAGGAGGAGGAGGAGGAGGGTGAGGAGGAGGAGGAGGAGGAGGAGGAGGAGTAGGAGGGTGAGGAGGAGGAGGAGGAGGAGGAGAGGAAGGAGGAGGAGGAGAGGAGGAGGAGTAGGAGGGTGAGGAGGAGGAGGGGGAGGAGAAGAAGGAGGAGGAGGAGGAGGAGGAGGAGGAGGAGGAGGAGGAGGAGGGGGAGGGGGAGGGGAGGAGGAGGAGTGGGGAGGGAGAAGGAGGAGGAGGAGGAGGAGGAGGAGAAGAAGGAGGAGGAGGAGGGGAGGAGGAGGGGGAGGAGGAGGAGGGGGAGGAGAAGAAGGAGGGGAGGAGGAGGAGGAGAAGGAGAAGGAGGAGGAGGAGGAGGGTGAGGAGGAGGAGGGGGAGGAGAAGAAGGAGGAGGAGGAGGAGGAGGAGAGAGAAGGGGGAGGAGGAGGAGGAGAAGGAGAAGGGAGGAGGAGGGGGGGGAGGAGGAGGAGGAGGGGGAGGAGGAGGAGGGAGGAGGAGGAGGAGGAGAAGAAGGAGGAGGAGGAGGGTGAGGAGGAGGAGGGGGAGGAGAAGAAGGAGGAGGAGGAGAAGAAGGAGGAGGAGGAGAAGAAGAAGGAGGAGGAGGAGGAGGAGGGGGAGGGGGAGGAGGTAGGACAGGAGGAGGAGGGTAGGAGGGTGAGGAGGAGGGTGGTAGGAGGTGAGGAGGAGGAGTACGGTAGGAGGGTGAGGAGGAGGAGGGGAGGAGAAGAAGGAGAGAAGAAGAAGGGAAGGAGGAGGAGGAGGGTGAGAGGAGGAGGGGGAGGGAGAGGAGGCAGGCAGGAGGAGGAGGGGGGAGGAGGAGGAGGGGGAGGAGGAGAAGGAGGAGGAGGAGGAGAAGAAGGAGGAGGAGGAGGAGTAGGAGGGTGAGGAGGAGGAGTAGGAGGGTGAGGAGGAGGAGGGGGAGGAGAAGAAGGAGGAGGAGGAGGAGGAGGAGGAGGAGGAGGAGGAGGAGGAGGAGGAGGAGGAGGAGGAGGAGGAGGAGGAGGAGGAGGAGGGGGAGGAGGAGGAGGAGGAGAAGAAGAAGAAGGAGGAGGAGGAGGAGGGTGAGGAGGAGGAGGGGGAGGAGAAGAAGGAGGAGGAGGAGAAGAAGGAGGAGGAGGAGGAGTAGGAGGGTGAGGAGGAGGAGGGGGAGGAGAAGAAGGAGGAGGAGGAGAAGAAGGAGGAGGAGGAGGAGAAGAAGGAGGAGGAGGAGGAGAAGGAGGGTGAGGAGGAGGAGGAGTAGGAGAAGAAGAAGGAGGAGGAGGAGGAGGAGAAGGAGAAGGAGGAGAAGAAGGAGGAGGAGGAGAAGGAGAAGGAGGAGGAGAAGAAGGAGGAGGAGGAGGAGGAGGAGGAGAGGGGCTTTCTTGAGCTTGGCTTATCTAACTGTCTGTGAGTGTGGGCCCTGTTCGGGCCATCATAAGCCTATCGAGCTCGCTGGCAGCTGGTACAGTGGGATAGTTACTAACCGCTAGGTGCTTGCCAGAGTGTGTCAGATTTGCATCCTCGTGCTTAGCTTAGCGGCACAGGGTGCTGACCGTTTACAGCAGCCTCCTTAACCCTGGCGGTACGGTTACAGAAAGAGCGTGCCACCCACTACGCTTAGCCGATTCGGGCAGAAGTTATAATAGTAATGCTATCAATATGTCGTTTCCATAGTGCACGTGTACGTAATCTCTATCCATGCAGTTTACAACTCTTTGCAACAGAATCGAAGGACCGAATGGAGGGTAATGCTCAGGGTATCAAGCATTTTAAAGCCAGATGGTATCATACTTGGGCAACCACGCTAAAGCAAGCGCGACTAATCTTATGGCCACCGACTGGTCAGACCAGTGGCTATTAACGTACCCTGAATCGTGCACACAGGTGCACACGAAAAGTACGCACAGATGGAAATGGGACTGACGCTCGTCGGGGCGAGCGGAAAGCCGGCCGGAACAGACGCATATTTAGATGCGAGTTGTTGCGAGGTCAGTGCAAGTTGTTCCGTACCCAAAAGTGAGTTCCAGGCTTTTGGTGAATGTGAGCTGAAGGCTCGATATCGAGATTTTACGCGAGGGACGGCAAGATAGAAAAGAATTGGCCGATTCAACAGCCTCACTGGTATAGCTGGCAGAATCATCATCGCTTGCAGTATGCAATACACGATCACCCACTGAATGACTAGAACCCACGACCCGGGTAAATGAATAGCGAGTGCCTCGCCTCCTGGGCGAAGACCCAAGGGCGAAGATGCCTAGGTACTGAAGACGGGTGGTGCGATAGCACGCTGGGGGAGCAAAGAGGTCGAATAGGGAGGCTGATGCTGGCGAGTGAAGTGAACTGTTAGTCAGACTGAAGATTTTGAAGTCAATGCTATGCTGTGGTAATGAAGGAATGTCCGAGGAACGTTGTACTTGGCGAGGGGTTGGGAGTTATCGCCCCACCCTTATAGGACTTATATCGCTCACAGCACATTTATTGATATTTCTTAAATACTAATGGAACAATTGGCATGCAAATTGGCACAAACAACCAGGACAACACCATCTATCTTTTGATGTAACCCATAGCTATCATTTTGACCTTCTGCTGACCTATACAAGTCATTCTCACGTTTTTCCAGGTTTATAAAATGTTTTTTTGTTGAGGAAAATCAACAGATTCAACACCAAGCACTGTAGAAATAAATACGAATGCTCTCAAAAGATGCGCGGCACTCTTGGTTCTGAGTGCTGCCGTATCTAAAAAGAAAATAAAAAAATTATTTGGCATGTCAACGTTGCATATCTCCGACTGCAACTCCACAAAGGCTATGTGGGTGTTACTCCGGAGAGATTTGTATAGCGAAATCACAGCCCAAATGGCTTTCGGTACGCAATCGATAGCCAACAGACTTCATCTCGCGCAACAAAGAGAAGATGGGAAGCATAGCAGATTCAGGAGAACGGTTGAGGTAGTGAGTAGCATGGAAGTAGCAGCTCAGGACCGCTGTTAAGGTTATGCAATTGTCGGTAGCAGGAGTGTAGTTGTCGTTGCGTAAGAATCGTTAAAGTGAGTTCCACAGTCTAGGACCTGCACAGCTAAAGATTCTGTCGCCAACAGTCTTTAAGTAGAGGAACGGAACAGATAATTTATTGTCCATTCAGGCCAGAGGGCACGAGGAGGCTGAAACTGGTGCAGTAGTTCAGTTAGGTATGGAGAAGCCAAGCCATCGCGGGCCTTAAGGGTCAGCGTAAGAACTTTGCTCGGTATCCGTTGATCAACTGTATCCATCCTAACTTTTGTAGCAAAGGAGACCCGAGGTTAAACCTCTGGGATTTGCAAACTAGCCTTGCAGCCATATTCATAGCCATCTGCAGTGGCATAGTTGCTTTTTTCGGCCGCCCAGCCAAAAGAGAATTACAATAATAAAGCCGAGACAGAACTAGGGAGCTAGTTAAATTTTTTGCAAGCCACTGTGGAAGACAGCTCCTTATCATAGATAAGGATCGGATGGGATGTCTAGCTGTGGAAGAAGTCTTCTTAATGAAGCTTTTAAAATATCGTCCTTTAGTTTTAAGAAATTTTTCGAAATCCAGGACTGAATGTCGGCTAGGCAAGCATTCAGTTTATCAGTTGCTGCTGCAGACTCTGACGGTTTGAATGAAAAATACAGCTGAGTATCGTCAGTATAAAAGTGATATCCTATTCCACGGGCCTTAATAAATTTTTCCAGAGGTTGAGTATAAATGGAGAACAGCAAGGGAACGAGGACAGACTCTTGACGGACTCCATAGGTGACCCTTCTTCTCGTGTGAGTGACCTGACACCCACACGACGCGGATTGAACACGATCAGACAAGTACGATTTAAACCACGCCAGTGCTTCGTCTGCCAGACCGATCGTTGTTCTCAATCGCTCAAGCAGAACATCGTGATCGATGGTATCGAAGGCAGCAGACAGATCTAGCAGAGCTAGGGCAGTGATATTTCCGTCGTCATTGCCACGTAGAATGTCATCGTTTACACGGAGGAGAGCAGTTTCAGAGGAGTGCTGCCTCTTGAACCCTGATTCCAATGTTTCTGACATTTCATTATTTTCAATATGTTCAACCGGCTGCTTATCAACAATTTTTTCAAGAATCTTTGACAAGAAAGGAAGAAGGGAAACTGGGCGGTAGTTTGTAAGGACCTCTGTATCTAATCTAGGCTTTGAAGTATGTAGCCGAGTTCCATAGGTCAGAGGCTATTCCTGCCAAGCCCCGCCATACTCTGGCCACACCGCTGTTTGCCATGCCGCTGAGCTAGGGTAAGATGAGCGGCTGTCAGGTTAGACCTCATTTTAATATCGCATGCGCCAAAAAAAACAGGGGAACTAGACAAGTCTACAGGGAGGTCCTATACAAAGTACTCTATAGGGGCGCAAGACGACGCAACAAGCGCGAACAAATGCGTTAGTTGGTCAGTCGGCTTCCGCAGTCCCACCCTTGTACCGAATCCGTTCCAACAGTACGAACGTTCGCCGTAAAAGATCCGGCTAGCTGAGTAACTGCTTGGCTTGTCGGAATCGACTTCTACCACGTTTGAGAGCTTCCGCCGAAAGACGTCAACTCACGGGGGTCACGAACACGCTACACGGGGAACGCGGAGTATACAAACCGTAACAACTAGCCTGCTATCCAGCTCCGCTCGGGCCGTGGGTACTCGTTGCCTTGCGTGCGAGGCCGCATCGCCGGAGCACGCCTGCACCCATCCAGATACATAACTTGGCGTGACCGGGAGCCTCCAACATCCGGCCATGCCCATAGGTCAGACCTCGGCCTAGCCGGTGACCCTTACCACATTACAGCCGTCCCGTACCAGCCAACCAAACCTAACCTGGATACACGTATAGGTCTAATGACTGCTGATTTGAAGGACTTGGGTACGACCCCTTTTTCCAAAGAAGCATTATAAATCTCGGTTACGGCAGGGCTATGTTGGTCTGCCAGTAAAGACCTCAGAGATAATGGTATAGGGTCTTCAGGAGACGAGCTCTTTTTAGCAGACTTATTAAGTTAGCCACATCGCAGGCAGAAACTGTGGTTCGGCATACAGAACGCTGGCCCAGAACAACGCCAATGGTTTATTGCACAAGGCACGGAGCAGCAAGACGCACGACTGCCTTCGCCCCCTTCTCACACTCGAGTCCCCTCTCTCCTCCCCTCGGGCTGTCCCTTGGCCGACCCCGATGGTGAATCCACCATCTATTCCTCAGCGGGTTATCGGCCTGTGTCAACGCCTCATTAGAAGCTGACCACAGCTGTGCACAGGCCCCTCTCGACGATGCTCCCAACTGCTGTTTAGGAAAGGAGCGGTACCAGCCCGCATGCAATTGAACTACACGCCCCCTTATAAAAAATAAATAAATCCTAGCTGTTTTAACAGCCTCTTTTGTATAGCGACAGAAGAGCCATTACGGCTATCACCACCGCTTGCAGTGGCGATAAAGGATCGCCCCGCCGCAGGAATCAAACCCACGACCTCGGGACCGAGGCCATGAAAGCAACCGCCTTACCTAGTGTGCCATCACGGCTCACCGACCTTTGACCTTAAGGTCACAAGTTTGCAGCACCAACACATGTAGCTGCAATGTACAGGGCAGCATGAATGAGCCTATCTATAAACGATACAAACTAGACCCTAAACATCCTCGACATAGCAGCTAACTTCAATAGCTGACCCCACAGGCTACCTGATGGCTGATCGCAAGAGGCGAGCTGATGCACGGCCTTTTGCCACCAGGCGGCAACGTGAGCCACCGGCCATCGTCATCGAGCTGACGTCCACAGCCACTGTTTTTCGGACACCAACAGCAGTCGCTCCATCCGCCTCTGCCAATTCTGCCGCCGCGTCTCCGATATACGCAGCTGCTTCTCCGTCCTGCGTACCCTCTCCAACCTGGGCAGTCTCTCCGGCCTGCACAATCTCTGCGGCCTGCACAGAATCTCCCTCCTGGGCAGCCTCTCCGTCCTGTTCAGACTCTTCGGTCTGCACATACACTGCGGCCTGCGCAGATTCTCCCTCTTGGACAGCCTCTCCGTCCTGTGCAGACCGAAGAGTCTGCACACACTCTGCGGCCAGCACAAACTCTTCTTCCAGGACAGTCTTGCAGTCCTGTGCAGACTCTTTGGTCTGCGCCCACTCTCCGGCCTGCGCCGCGTCACAGCCCACCGGCTGGTCGCAGTCCAACGTCACCTTCATGGCTTGCACTCCATCGCAGGCCAATGCCCCTATCGCGGACGCCGCCGACCCTGCCTCGGACGCCGCCGACCCTGCCTCGGACGCCGCCGACCCTGCCTCGGACGCCGCCGACCCTGCCTCGGACGCCGCCGACCCTGCCTCGGACGCCGCCGACCCTGCCGCGGACGCCGCCGACTCTGCTGCCGCCGACTCTGCCGCCGCCGACTCTGCCGCGGACGCCGCCGACTCTGCCGCGTACGCCGCCGACTCTGCCGCGGACGCCGCCGCCTTCATCGCGGACGCCGCCGCTTTCCACGCGGACGCCGCCGACTCTGTCGCGGACGCCGCCGACTCTGTCGCTGACGCTGCCGACTCTCCGTGCATCGTCTCTCTCTCTCTCTCTCTCTCTCTCTCTCTCTCTCTCTCTCTGTCGCCTCGGCCACACCGCTGACCGTGGCCTCGCACAACGCCGTTGCTTCCTGGAACACCATCGCAGCCTGATCAACCGTTACCGCTTTGAGAGCCGTTGGGTGCCGCCACGGGGGGGGGGGGCAGCCTGACAAACCTCTGTCGCCCGGCACACAGTTGGTGATCGCTGCTGCCGCTTCCGGTCGCTCCTGTCGGCCCTCTCAGTCCGACCAGCCTTTACCCAATCAGCGTGCAGCAATCGCTCTCTACCGGCCGGCGAGGTGAATGCCCTCACTAGGGCCTCACGAAGCTGGGCATAGTCATCCTGAACTTCCTGCGGGAGCCCCGAGGCAAACGTGAAGGCCCCGCCTTGCATAGCAAGGAGCAAAAACAAGTGGCACTCACTCGGTTCGTAGCCACTTTTCTCGATCTCCCTCTCGAAGTTCAGCAGCCAGCCAACGAAGTCTCCGAAGCCATCAAAGTCTAGAGACGCTGCACAAGACATCTCCCAGGGCGTCATCGGCTCCATCCAACGAATTAGCTTGTGGTTCGGCATACAGAACGCTGGCCCAGAACAACGCCAATGGTTTATTGCACAAGGCACGGAGCAGCAAGACGCACGACTGCCTTCGCCCCCTTCTCACACTCAAGTCCCCTCTCTCCTCCCCTCGGGCTGTCCCTTGGCCGACCCCGATGGTGAATCCACCATCTATTCATCAGCGGGTTATCGGTCTGTGTCAACGCCTCATTAGAAGCTGACCACAGCTGTGCACAGGCCCCTCTCGACGATGCTCCCAACTGCTGTTTAGGAAAGGAGCGGTACCAGCCCGCATGCAATCGAACTACATAAACCTCGGAAAGTCTTTTAAGGAAGGTTAGAGGTTGCGATTCCGAAATTGCTTTATTCGGAGGGAACTTTATGGAGGCACGAATGTGCACAATTTGTTCAGTAAAGAAGGCTGAAAACTTTTCGGCTGAGCCGTTTATATATATGCATGCATCTGCATTATCAAGTTCAAGAACTTTAATGACACCTCCAGCTATACTTATGATACCGACAGTCGCGATGAGACTGTCAGCCCCCAGAAATAGTTAAGACCAGCTTATATTCCAAATTTCACGTTGTTGGGTTGCAAATTGACCATTCAGTAGATTTTTCCAGTTCCCAAAGTGAAGTGCTGGTAAAAAACTCGTGAAGACAACCGATGTTTTAAAGCGTGCACACGATCGACACACACACACACAAAGCCAGGGTCACTCGGTTTACTTCACAACTTTGAAGCACATACCATGGAGCATAGTTGTAGGACATTTCCCTCCCTGGACGCCCCCACCCCGACATTCCCGCTGGGGGACCCTAGGACATCCCCCGCCCCCGACATCCCCCCCCCGTAGGACATTTCCCCCTTATGTTGATGAATGAGTAACTAAGAATACACACACACACACACACACACACACACACACACACACACACACACACACACACACACACACACACACACACACACACACACACACACAGATATATATATCTGTATATATATATATACATGATGAAATGAAGTTAGTGAGCCTTGATGGCTCGTTAGGTAAGGTGGTTGCTTTTCAAGACCTCGGCCTCGAGGTTGTAGGTTCGAATCCTGTGGTGGGTGATTCTTTATCGCCGCTGCAAGCGGTGGCGATAGCCGTAAAGGCTCTTCTGTCGCTATACAACAAAGGCAGAACAATCAGCTAGTCTTTCAGGCTCTATTAAAACAAGAAGCGGCGGTTGCAGCGGAGCTATACAGTTTGGTCCCGCTCAACGCCGCCAGGCACGTGTTCGTACCCGTCAAAGCGGGCGCATGCTACGGCGTGCCAAATGAGCGCTAAGCCTCAGAACTCGAGCTCAAGAGATCTAGTTACGCCCTAATACGCACTAATTAAAGCGCAGAATAAGAGCAAGGGTGGATTTAGGCGGCGGAGGCGCAACCCACCCTAAACCCTAAAACATAAACCCTAACACCGTTAACATTAAACGCTTAACCTTAAACACTAAACCCTAAAAATAGTAAAACTCAAAACCCTAAACTATAAATCCTAAACCCTAAAATCCTAAACCCCCAAACCCTAAACACTAAACCCTAAACTGTAAACCCTAAACCCTAAACCCTAAATGGGGGAGGGAGAAGTGTCCGTACCCCAGGAGCATATACCTCTAGTTCAACGTCAATTGAATCGTTATTAACATGTCTGTGACATTTGCATGACACATGTATAGCAAAACATTTTGGACAAAACGTTTTGGAACACAAAAAGATAGCTTATATTCAAAATTGACCTGTCTAATAAGGTCCAATATGAACGCAAGACTCAATAGGTAGGTAAATAGAATCATATTTTGCAAATTTAAAGTTGATAGGATTTCTATTTAGGACATATGACAATTGCGAGATACCGAGGGCTGGCATTTGACTCTGTCGTGTTGGACACGGTGAGAGCCCAAGCTATAAAAATACGACAGTGCTATGCATCGCACACTCATTCAATAAATATATAAATAAAGATCTTGGAAATAGGTCAGCATTACTGTAGCATCAACAGAGCAAATCCGTCAACAGAACGAATCCTGAAACTCGCCAGTCGGACCCGGGCGCCTGAACCTCGTTCGCCAATACATATCTCGACTTACAAAAGCATAAACGAGAATTTAAAATCACCTGAATTTCCCTTGAGTAGAATTGAAAACATTTGCAGACTGATTCCCAGTGAACGAAGCGCTAGTTCAATCCAAGTCACCAACTGATCAGCCGCCGATCCCACGGCACTGTCTGCAGCTTCCCGCGTGTTCCATGTCTGCTACAGGAAGCGGGGATCGGTAGTGTCAGAATTCACTGGGTGCAGTGATAATGGACTCTTAGTTACCGCGGCTCCGGCGGCAGTAATTTATTAATAAATTATCCCTAATGATAGTCTAGTTGCCGAACGGTAGTGACTTTCGGTTTGTGAGCCAATGTAAATATATGTATGGAAAGGAAATAAGGCGTTATAGGCATGGATAGTCGTTTGCCCAAGGTGGGTGCGTAGTGTAACTGGCTACGTTTGGTGCGATCGGGTTTACGCTTTTTGATTGTTATAACTTTCAGTCAAACGGTTTTACCTCGTGGGGGCGTGTTTTATGTTTTCGTAGTTTAAAATGATTTTCTGCGTGTCCGCTTAGGGTTGAGTGGCTTATATTTACAAAGTTCACCAAAAACACAGTTCGGGTGCCATTATTTTTCAAAGATAATAGTTTTTTTTGCGCTCAATGCACTACTTCCGGTGGAAATGTATCTTATAAAAATAATCTAAATTACTATATTCTGGTCGTCTGTTCACCACCAAAATTTGGGAATTGCATTTATAATTAGCTTGTCTTTTAACAGGCAAAATTTAATTTTTGCGCATTTTTTTCGTCAACGCCTAGACATTCCTCCATTGGAGAGCCAGTGAAAGTCAAACAGTATGTGGGGTGGGGCCTCTGCAAAAAATGGTTCAACTCCTCCCGCACAGAACGTTTACCTAAGATAGGGGTTGTAACTTACGCTTTGTAGCTGCCCTAGACAAAATTGCTTAGGTGACATAATACTAATAAAGCATCCTCAGAGAACTTAATCTTTTTCTAGGCTCTTTACATTTGCTGCAAAGCAAGTACGGTCGAATAACAGGGTGTAACTCCGAATATATATCAATATGAAGCCGCAAGTCCTAGAATGGCACAGTAAGTCAGCAGCTGTATCACGACAGTAGCCGCAATTTAAATGAGAAGAAAATGTACAGCTGTCGGGTCTTTTAAGTGCTAAATAGCCCAGAGCTGTATCATTGCTAGAAAGGATATTCCTCGTCGTCATACGGCGAGTTGAAACCACGACCTTCGAAACCAAAGACACGGGCCTTCCCATATCCAGATTTCTGATAGATAATTGTTGCATTGTCGCAAGTCGCCAAACCCACATATGTTTCTGTCGATAGCAAAATTTTGACCCTAACGTTTTGGTCATGGTCCAAACGATTGGCTCCAAAGATCTGACATTACAACCCTATGGGCGGGCGCTATGTGAGTGAGAGCGGCGATTTGACAGAGACCGCTGATAACTTTGCCCTTTGCAATTAGCCAATGCCTTGATATTATTTTTTGGCTTAAAGAGTAAACATGCAGCTGCCTGTCCTAAAACATAAGTCCAAAAGAGCCCTGATTTAAGCAGCTGTCGTGCGGGGTGTGACGTCATGAAAAGCCGATTTCAATGCACGTTTTTCCGATTGCTGCTCGCAAAAGTCTCTCTCTCTCTCTCTCTCTCTCTCTCTGTCTCTCTCTCTGTCTGTCTCTCTCTCTCTCTCTCATTGTGGCTCTCAGGTGAGTAAATAACGAACATTTTCGCACTTTTCCTTGTCATTCTAAAAAAGTAAAACTGACCAGCACCGGATTAGTAGTCCACTGGAAACCGAAAATGCAACGGTGCTCCAAATTCTAAAGCTGGTTACAAACAAGGAACAATAAATTCAAAGGCAGATCTTTACTGGTCTTTAATAAATGCTCAATTAAAAATCTACGAACTGTCAATTTTTCAAAATACCACTAAAACATGCAGTTTTATCTAAGTGAGCAGCAAACTCAGTTGATCATTAACTTATCTTTTGAAAGCAAAGTCCAGTGACTACCGTTTATTCACCTGCACTCATTTCGGGACCATTAAATACGAAAAAAATAATCATAACTATACATTTTATATAGCACCCTCAGAGAACTCAATTTTTTTCCTATGCGCTTTACATTTGCTGCAAAGGAAGCACGATCGAATGGTTAGTGGTAGCATGCTCAATTACAACAAGCATAACATGGTTAGGGTTGACATGCACAATGTCAGCAAGCAAATATGGTTAGTGGCAGCATGCACAGTTTCAGCCCGAATAAGCACATAAAGAACAAATCACAGGGAGCCGCTAAATGCTGTGATAAATGGATGCATTGATGCATAGTTTCTTTAATAAATGTGGTCAGGGGATGTCGTCACGCGACTCGGAAGTGAGTTCCAGGCTTTGGGTGTGTACGAACTAAAGGCACGGTATCCAAAGGATTTTAGATTTGTACGACATACGGGTAAACAGTTAGATTCCGAAAAGCGGGTGGTACGATGCTTAGCCTGGTGGGGAAGTAGATCTGATAGATAGGCTGGAGCCAAGGAATGAAGGGACCTCAAAGTGAGTGACAAGACCTTGAAGTCGATCCGTTGCTTGAGTGGTAGCCAGTAAATGTCGGCGAGAAGTAGTGAGATATGGCAACTGCGAAGCTTACGACAGACAAGCCTAGCTGAAAAGTTTTACACCAGCTGTAAGCGCCAGATTTGCATAGGGCGATATGTCAGCAAGCCGTAAGTTAAAGAAGTCGAGACGGGATGTCCCAAATGCATGGACCAATTTAAACGTGATATCCCTGTCTAAACAAGCCGAAATTTTAGCAACGTTATGTATCTGAAAGTAAACACACTTGACTGTGGAGCTTATATGGTCGTTTAATGAATGGTCACTTTGGAAAAGGACACCTAGATTTCGTGCAGATTCAAAGGACATTTGCTGGCAGAGCCAATTTTGAGCGTTATATTTTCAATTACACTTGGCCTGCCCATAATTAGTAAGTTGGTTTTATCATCATTCAATTTAAGAAAGCTTGCTGCCATCTATGTGCAAATGTCTTCAATACACGCAGCAAGTACATGTAGAGAATTCGACGTGCTGGAGGGCTGGGAGATATCAAAGCAAAGGTAAATCTGAGTGTCGTCTGCATAGAAGTGACAGCCTATATTGTGCTTGGCAATCATATCGGCAAGAGGGAGTATACATCGTGAAAATTACGAGACCAAGCACAGAGCACCGAGGAGGTGGCCCATATTTCAGAAATTCCTTGGATGATATTTGTCCATTCATATCAATACTCTGGAGTCTCCCACTGAGATAGGACCTGAACCATTGCAATGCAGTGCTAGTGATACCCAGACGAGAATATAGGCGTAAAGCAGGACTCGGTGATCGATAGTATCAAAAGCTGCAGAAAGACTGAGCAAAACAAGCAGAGAGACTCTACCTAAGTCGTTATTACGTGAGAGCACCATTGTATTGTGGTTTTCTGGCCCCTCTGAAAAAATTGGTTCATTATCCGAGGCCCGCGATTTTGACCGCTTAATTCGACAACTGACTTGGAATAGGATACCACTGATGAAATAGCCACGAAAAGTAGTCTTACGAGCACGGTGATATTTATTTATATAATCAAAGCTAATTGACAAAAGAAACTAAAAACCACACCTATTTAGGACAGCATTTAGTGAGTGCCTGTGATTCGTCCTTCATGTGCTCATGCGTGCTGACACTGTGCATGCTGCCACTAACCACACTTACATGCTAACCCTGTGCATGTCACTCCTAACCTTGTTATTCATGTTGTTTATCAAGCATGATATTACTCACCATTCAATCGCGTTTCCCTTGCAGCAAATTTAAAGCGCCTAGAAAGAGATTGAGTTCTCTGAGGGCGCTTTATCAAGTGCATTATTATTATTATTATTCTTATTATAAAGAAAGCAACGCTAGACCAAGAGAACTTGAGCTTCTTCCGTCCAGTCTCCGCTCATGTGTTTCTACAAAAGGCACGGGAAAGAGTTATAGCAGAACGGCTGAACTCTTATATTGAGACCTCAAACTTAGCTAGTAAGTTCCAGTCTGAGTTTAAAGCTAACCACTAAGACGAAAGTCTCGTTCACCGCTTACGTTCACCCGATCGTGTCTCCGCGAGACTCCATTATAACAGCCGCCGCCGGAGACACTTGTCACATTACACTGGTAGCGGAGAATGGTTCACTCCTGCCGAACAGAGTATCAAACCTTCTATGGCCTAGACGGGACGCCGACATTGAGGTACGAAATTTTTAACGGCGGAGAGCACTTTATGCCTTGGCTTCTAACGCTTGAGAAGGCCGTGCAAGGTTTAGGATTGCGATGCCGCTAAAATATGCTGTGCCAGTGTGCCTAGGCGATAACGCGATACACGTTTGGGGTGGACAGCCGGCAAAAGTGATACAAAACTATCACAAGCTGAGAAACGAATTCATTCTGACGTTCACGTGGTTGACGTATGAGGATGCCGAGCTTGAGGTCGAGAGGTTTCTGCTGGAGCAGGAGCAGCTCGCCGTTGCCGAGACTGGAACAAAGTTAGGCGACGAGCCAACTCCACCACCGGTCGATCCCATCGTCAACTGCCCGACAGAAAGAGCCGGACAGACGAGCGGAACTCATACTGCAACGCCGAAGGCTCGGCGGGGTAGGCTTGACCTGCCGCTTACCTAGCGGCGTAGCCTAGCGCCTAATGACGTTCGGTGCGCGCCTAAGCGCAATAAGCTGGCCGCCACGAAACGAGCGTTTCTGGCGCTGGCCTGCTTACCGTTACTAAAGGGGTCGTGAGTCCGTGGCGTGAATTGGAAAGCGAGACACACAAATTGGGAATTTTACTGAACTTTATTCCTTTATTCGCAAGCGCACAAAGTCGCTGCGCGTCTAGCTCAGTTTTATCTCCACACTCCTCGCACGCTCTCAACAGCACCAACACTCTTGCGGAGGGAATACTTCTCCACACTGAAGCGCGAACCCGAGCCTAAACCCTGACCGGAGAACTAGAACTCGGTTTCCACCAGTGCGGCAGGAATACTCCACACACGCCACCTCAAGCACTCTTGCGAAGGGAATACTTCTCCACACTGGGGCTGCTTACGTGTATAATGGGAAACGACCCAAATAGACGGAGCCCGAGCCAGAGCCTAAACCCTAACCGGAGAACTAGGGCTCCACACACATCAACTACGTCTAGCTCGCACCGGAAAATCCCTAAGCCGAGACCGCGTGCTAGCGCGCATACACAAAACACAAAAGAATCACAAAATGCCAGCTCGGGCGCGATACGACCGTATTCGGTGGGGTCCACCGAATCCTCCTAGCGCTGTCTCGTCCTGTTCCGTCAATCGCCGGCTGACAGCCCACCCTCCTCCCTCGCTTTCAGAGAAACGAGTGCCCGACGGCGTCGAAGCGCAGAGCCGGACCAAAGACACGAAGATACTAAAGACCCAGAGCGAGCTTCGCTCGACTCCTAAATACTTAGCTGAGACAATGGGGCAAGAGCTTAGTGGTATTGGGCCCGACACCAGGGCCCATTACGGTAAGAAATTAATACCGGCACTAGGCCACTGGAATGTCCCATCTGTCCAGCTTGAATGGCGAATGGGTTCCAGACGATTCTTTTTGGACAGAGTGATGGCGAAGGTTGACAGGCCAGCCAACATCAATCAGCAGCTCCCGCGGGTATCGGACCAATTCTAAAGGCCGACTCGCCACAGCTGGTCAGAGCTTCTTGGCTTGCTCTTAAGCGCTTCCTCTCTAACCGCACTGACGCTCGTCTCTGGCTCACTGCTCCAGGACAAAGGAGTTCTAGCCCGCCTCTGAACAGCTCTTGTTCGCGCTAAAATTCAGCCAAGGCCAACAGGGCGCTACAATACAGCTGCCGCAGCCATCCGACTGCAGTACTGAGGGAGGAAGCGGATACGGGACTACTTCCGACCTAGTAGCCGTAACAACCGAAGAGCACCCAAAAAAAAGTAACTGCGTAGCGGCAGCAGCCGGAGACGGAGGCCGGGCATGTGACGGCTTCCAGCGGCGATGCTATAGCGGTACTCGGTGTTGCGACAGTAGCCTTCGACGAGGCGCAGGCGGCCGATGAGAGCGTCGCTGCGACGAAGAGCGCCCGTGAGAGCGACCTCTCGGCGGCGACGTGAAGCGGCTAGAGCTTTTTGGTGGTGGAGAGCACCCGCACAAGCGTCTCGGTCCAGAGTACAGAGGAGCACCGCGAGATTTCGGTCAGCAGCGAGGCAATACTATCCTGCGAGGAAGCGAAAGTGGCCCTCGAGAGCGACATCTTGGCGGCGAATCGCAGCAGCGATGTACAGCGGCGAGAGCGTCGCGGTGACGAACAGCACCCTTGAGAGAGGCGTCTCGGCGGAGACGTCACTTAGTGAGAGCGTCTTAGTGGTGGAAAGCACCCGCACGAGCGTCGCACTGCCGAGCGCAGAGGATCCACGAGATCGACTCGGCGGAGTAGAGCTCTGAGAATGACGTGGCCCTATTAATAAGCGGGAGTATTCTTCACAGGGCCGGATCAGCCGGCGACGAGCGCCTGAGACCAGCCATCGGGGCCCGAACGAAGCTGACCTGCGGGAGCCGCATGACTGTGGGAGCGGTGTCCCAGATTCGCCGAAAAGTGGGCAGCACCTATGACCCGCTCCTCGCGAGGGCAGAGCTGACTGGGCCTCCTGCGAATGGCGGTCACGTAGCCGGCACGCCGGTTAAGCGTGTCGAAATCCTTAAATGTTGTGACTATGATATCTGTTTTCTATGGGGGAAGGGATGTTGTGTGCGCCCGTTGCTTCTCGACCGCTGAGGTATGCCCCGCCTGCGGCGGCGGATGGTGAACCATTGACTCAGTGCAGCCTTTGACGTAAGCATGTGGCCCACCACAGATGCACTCCCTTATCTGTGGTGAGTCAGCCCCAGCTAGTATACGTACCCGCTGGGTGGAATAAAGACGAGAGTCTCGTTCACCGCTCGCGTTCGCCCGCTCGTGTCTTCGTGTCTCCGTGAGACTCCATTAGAGCAGCCGCCGCCGAAGACACTGTCACGTAACACCGTGGTGTATTCCGTCAACACTCCGAGCGTTACACCAGACAGCCGTTCTGCCCTCCATCCTGTTTCCCACTGCCTGCTCCTCGTCCAGGCGGTGACTCACCCTTGTAAAACCCTGATTCTTTCAACCATGATCCCATATGACCCATAAACAGATAAAACCATACTACCGCAAAACCATTAAACCAGAGAAAGTTCTCTACGCATCACTGTCCTTCGGAAGATTCTTCGTTCAACTACAACTCCCCACAATTCGCATCTTCTTTTGGCATCTAGTAGTGATTGTTGGTATAGGTTTTTTCAAAGTCTTGACAAATCAATCTCAAGAGAGTGGAGATCACAAGGGGCATCTTTGATTTTCATATTTAGATCCTTGAGTATTTTCTGATCGTGTTCAATCTTCCTTAAGATGCTGCACCAAATGACAGCACATCCAAAAATTTAAAGTTCAAAATACAATGTAGGAGACTACCAGCTTCCCTTCTTGTTTCAAATTTTCCACTTGTGTCCTCAGACAGTTGCTCCAAATGACCTACTGTTCAATCTACCATTGATAGGTTTTACAGCCTCCTTGTTTTGGACTCCACCTTGTTGCAGAGTCACCTCTGACACTGATGGCTAAGACTTTATTTAGTTCTTTCCACCTCAGAGTTGGTCGTGAAAAGAATAAGTAGGCGCTCTCTATTGTTCCAAAAAAGGTGATGACAGCAGAATCTTGACTTGCAGCATGAACTCTTTCCAGGCTGAAGCTGTGGATATCACAGTTTACAAAAATTGCCTTCTTATTTCTGGACAGTATTATCTTTTTGACACCTGAAAAATGGCCATACACGATTGCTGAGTCGTAGTAGCACTGCGACCTGTTATCTTGCAAGGAAATTTGGTCAGACTCGAGGTTTTCCCAGATGAGACCCTCAATTGCTGCGGAATCTGTGGTGCAGATTTGAAGAAAGCGCCGAAAAGACTCTTTTATGATGGCTGTTTTGTTGGCAAAATCAGCATCGACATGTCTAATAATCTCAGACATCTGCTCGCGGTGTGCCAAGTCAAGAGTTGAGGCAAACGTAAGTCCGCAGTACTTATTTCGCCGTATGCCACAGAGTAGCTTGTCTCTAAATGTGGATGCAAGTATACTAAGGAACTGATTTTGGGTTTTCGGAGACAGATAAGAGATTGACTTTGGATTATTTCTGGCGTGGTCCAGGTGTGATTGCAGAAGAGAACCACACTGAGCTAGACGATGAAGACGTCCTAAGAAGTTTCCAGTTTTTTCTCACCAGTCAGGCTACGACTCTCTTGGTGACCACGCAATCCCAGGTTTGAGAAATCGAAAACTTGATGCAGCTGCAAGCTCTCTTTAGAGCTTCTTGCCAGCGTTGCTTTTCCGATAAGATTTTCGCCTTAATAGCAGTGTCTATTCCACTTCCTTCCAGAAGTCTCCTCTCTACTTGTTTCCATGTGGCGAAAGCCTGACGGTATGAAGGGCATATTTCGTGGGCAATTAGCTTACGGGTTTCCTCTACAAAATTCATAAGCCAATTCAAGGGAAGATTGGGAATTTTGTGTGGATATAGGAAGGAAGTGCAAACAACAGAAGCCACGGGCAGACTGTCCCGATTGAGAGTAGACCAGCCAGGTCCTGCTAACTTCATGCCCATTAGCAAGTTACCTCTCGAATCAGGCTGTGCGCATAGCTTGACCACCTTTTCCAGCAGACGGGCCCTTCTGAAACAGGCTTGATCCTCTCAGTACTAGTTCAGTTTGATGACGAGTAAAACAGAGGTTTGGTCAAACTTCCGGTAGAAAATATCCTTCAAGGTCAGCACTTGGGAATAATAATAATAATAATAATATTGCACTTGATAAAGCGCCCTCAGAGAACTTAATCTCTTTCTAGGCGCTTTAAATTTGCTGCAAAGTGATACGCAATTGAATTGTAAGTAAAATCATGCTTGAAAAACAAACAAAATGAATAACATGGTTAGGGGTTACATGCACTGGGTCAGCATGCAAATGGGAAGTAGAGCAATAGACTCGGTATCTTCTTCACTTGTGGTAGTGCTTGCATCCCCAGGCAGTCCAATGGTGACTGTCTCCGTCTTCCCGGCACGAAATTTTCTTTTAATGAAGCTTTCGCCTAGCAGACAGCTGTTTGCTTCTCCAGTGCTATCTTGCCTTCTGCCTTCACTATTTTCCTCATCTTCCATTTTCCTGCAATTACCTCCGTCCTGCTTCCTTTTGTCCTTTCTTTTTCCTTCCGCTTCCTTTTGTCCTCCTCAAACTGGTCTTTCTTATTCCCTCCGCGATTATCAACATTTTCCTGCTGTTTTCCTGTGTCTTCACCATGTCTCCCGCTTTGTTTTCGTCATGAAACCGTCTAGTACCTTGCTGGACGTGCTTGCTTCGCTCTTCTCCTCAAGTTTTCGTTTTCTGTGCTGGGTATCACTTACCTGTTTTCCTCCAGTGTCTTCCGAAAATAGATTGGAGTGACCAAAGTGTACACAAGTACACAGTAGCCCTAGTGGCAAGGCAGTTCACGTAGGCTAACACTGACCTTCACATCAATGAGTCTGGAAGGAGAGGTTGAGCCTTAGAGGAACTTGACAAAAAAGCTTGGGAAAACTGGAACTTGCCGACGTCGTCAACACTCTCGCGCCAGGAGACTCAAGCACAGAGTGTCTCTTTGTGGGATGCTGTAACGCCGAAGGCTCGGCGGGGTAGGCTTGACCTGCCGCTTACCGAGCGGCGTAACCTAGCGCCGGTTGGGGCTCGCGGGCGCGCGATGGCGGCGCGATGAAGAGCGAAGCCTCCACAAGCGTTGTCGACGACGGCTGTATTATACGATCTAGCAGCCGTCGTGCGTGCTGCTCCGGAGCACGGGGTGTTAAGAGGGAGAGGAGAGTGGATAGCGTGCGCGCAGGCCGACGCGTAGGCAGAAAGTGAATTGCGCGGCAAGGAACGCGTCACGTGCCGGTAAGGAGCGTTCCGGTTGGGCGAACGAAACGTCGGCTGGGGGGCGGAACCACGTGACGGCGACCGCACGCCCACACTCCTAATGCCGTTCGGTGCGCACCTAAGCGCAATAAGCTGGCCGCCACGAAACGAGCGTTTCTGGCGCTGACCTGCTTACCGTTACTAAAGGGGGTCGTGAGTCCGCGACGTGAACTGGAGAGCGAGACACACAAATTGGGGATTTTACTGAGCTTTATTCGCAGGCGCTGTTGTAAGAAAATTCCCCTTTTAGGACAATTCCCCTTTCAGGACACTCATGTTCACTACGTTCACATTCAGTGTCCTGAAAAGGGGAATTGTCCTAAAAGTGGAATTTTCCTCCAACACAAAAAATTGTGTCCTATGATTTTTTATTTGAACATAAATCTACTTAGTATAGATGTACCGAAGAAGTCCTCAAAAGGGAAACTCTTTTTACAGTGAGTCAAGAAGACTAATGAATATTGATGTCATAACTCGTAGTAAAAGTATTGCTTCTAGGCTTCATAAGTTTAAATTAGATTTTGTTGGAGCAAGTGGAAAACATGAAAGATATGTTCTTAAAGGAAGAGACTATTCTGCAACTGAAATTGATGATTTCTTTAATAGTATAATACCAAGTTATAATAATGTGTTAAAAGAAGTAACAACTAAATTTTCTTCATTTAAATTACAATCTAAGATTTCAATTCATTCATATCACACTCAAACTGACACACATTCACATAGTGTTGTAACAGGTTCTAAATTGGTTGCGGTTGCTAAAAGATCTGATTATACTAATATTATTAAAGACCAATTAAAATCTTTAAAGGAATCAATAGATAAAATGATTGACAAGAATCCAGGTTCTGGTTGGAGGCTAATAGGTGTAAAACGTCTTGAGATTAATGTTAGTGAATATATTATTAGAGCTGGTTCCTCCTATTTACCACTACCAACTGGTTTAGCAAAGAAGCACTGCTGTGTTAATATAAAGAATGAAGATAAATATTGTGCTTTATGGTGTGTATTAAGATTCCTACATCCTGTAAGTGTACATCCAGAGAGATACATTGATTTAATTAATATATTCAGTAGTAATTATCAAGAACTAAATGAAGCTCTTTCACAACTTGAATGGCCACTCAAAGTAATTGATGTTAAAAAACTTGGTAAACTATTTAATGTTAGTATAAATGTTTACGAATATAATGAAAAATCAGGTTTATATCCTCTAAAAATTGTATCAAGAAAATTAGAGGTTCCAGATAGACATATTAATCTACTGATGATAACTAAATCCGAAAAAAGTCATTATGTGTTTATAAAGAATTTCAGTGGTCTCTGTAGAACATCTAGTAAAGGAGGATCAGTATTTTATTGTCACAGGTGTATTGATCAATTATTTTCAGATGTAGATTTTCAGAATCACTTAGATTTATGTAAGGGTCTTACTTCTAGTTATTCCAAATTAAAAATGCCTGGTATTATTGAAAATAAGAAAACAGGACGAACAAAAGATACTACACTTTTAAGTTTTAGTGACCATGAAAAACTTATTAAGTCTCCATACGTTTGTTATGCAGATTTTGAGAGTTTGAATGTAAAGACATGCGATGTTTGTTATGAAAGTATAGTATCTAACAATATTAATCCAACTTATTGTAATAGTAAATTAATAACTGGTAAATGTAGTGTTACATGTACTAATATGTTACAAGTCCCATGTGGTTCATGTGCTATTATTGTTGATATTAATGGAAATGTTATAGATAGGTTTTTAAACAGGGGGAAAGATTGTGTTGAACTACTATTAGAATTTATAATTAATACTTCTAACGAATTAAAAAATAAGCTATTAAATCACGTTGAAGCACCTATTATTTTTGATTCTGATACTCATAAGCAATTTAAAGATTCTACAAAATGCTGGATTTGTACAAAAGAATTTAACGATGTAAATGGAAAGTTTAAAGTAAGAGATCACTGTCATTTTACAGGCAAGTTTAGAGGAGCAGCACATAAACTTTGTAATTCACTTTTTAGATTCAAAAAAATTAGCTGGAAACTTCCAATCTTTATTCACAACTTGAAAGCATACGACTCTCATTTGATTGTAAAAGGAATGTCAGCATTTGGTCTTGATTGTAAGCCCGTTGCACATAATATGGAGAGTTATATGTCAATGTCATTTGAGAATTTTGAGTTCAAAGATTCTTTTAATTTTATGAATAATGGTTTAAGTGATATTGTTACTTCATTAAAGAAAGCAAATTCAAACTTTGACATTACAATTGGTGTCTTTAAAACATTATATCAAGACATTGATGTTAATGTTCTCAAAGATGCTATAACAAGAAAAGGAGTTTATCCTTACGAGTATATGGATTCTTTTGATAAATTCAATGAAAACAAAATTCCAGAGATCAAAGCATCCAATAGTAAACTTACTTTTGATAGAGGTATTACTACTGAAGACTATGAACATGCATTAAATGTATTTAAAATTTTTAACATGAAAGATTAAGGAGATTATCATGATATTTATCTATATGCAGACGTTACACTTCTTGCTGATTGCTATGAAGCATATAGAAACAGTTTTATTGAATTGTTTAAACTAGATCCTGCTCATTATCTATCTGCACCACATTATGCATGGTCTTGTACTTTGTTTTATACCAAATGTACTATAAATTTATTAGGTAAAAAGGAAGGAGACTTACAACTATATCAAAAGTTCAAAGAATCAATAAGAGGTGGTGTCTGTCAGGTAAGTAAAAGACTTTGTAAGGCTAGTGACAATAATCATATTATGTACTGGGATGCAGCAAGTTTATATCCAACTGTTATGATGTGGCACTTACCTATTTCAGAACCTATTGAAGATGATTTATGTAATTGGTCACTTGAAAAAATAATGTCATTACCTGAAGATTCTGAAACAGGAGTATTTGTATTATGTAATTTAGAGTATCCAAAAGAATTACATGATTTACATAATGATTATCCACTTTGTCCTGAAAGTAGGGTTGTTGATACTTCTGAGTTTTCAAGATACCAACAAAAGTTTTCATCTGCTCCAAGTACTGTAGCAAAGTTGATTTGTGATTTTAATAATAAAACTAATTATCTAACCCATTACAGGTACTTTCAATTTGTTGTTAGTAAAGGTTTGATCCCAACTAAAATACATAAAGTATATAAATTCAATCAAGAACCTTGGGCAAAACCATTCATTGATATATGTGCAGAGAAAAAGATTGAATTTGAACGTAAAGGTGATAGTTTCAAAAGAAATCTGTATAAAGGTTTTATGTGCCAAATTTTTGGAAAGACATGTGAGAACGTAGAAAACAGAACATGTGTTAGGTTAGTAAATACAGGGACTAGTAAGAGTGATTCGTTGTATACACCCTCTCTGGCCAATTAAGAAAAGTATGTTAACAAAATAATTTCATTATTATAGAAATGGAAAACGAAAATCCAGAGTTCTTAAAAGTTGAAGAAAGTTCTATGGATATAGGTATTTCAGATACTGAGTCAATATCAGATACAGAATCCGAAGATCCTGATTATATACCTGAATCCGAATCCGAATCCGAGTCTGAATCCGAATCCGAATCTGGGTTTGAGTCTGCTGAAGATGACCACTTTTTACACTGAAGCTGATGATATACCCCCTTTTCGAAGTGATTATGTAAATGAAGAGAATGAATTATAAAAAATATTTATACTTATATAGAAATAGACGTTTCGAGAATTCTAAGCTGTGAACAATCCAGAGATATGGCTGTAAAGATCTGTCTTCAAAAACTTAAAGGTAATGATCAACGAATAGTTAGACACTCTCTTGATAAACTTATTCCAGATTTAGAGAGTTCGTTTGTTACTGTTCTTATTGAAATCTGTGAAGCTTCTGATAAGCTAATGGAGTGTAGAGGTAAGATAAATGAAATACTCGAAGAAGCCGCAAAAAAATCAAAAACCCCCAAAACAAAACAAAGAGTACCAATTAATTAGTTCTATTAAATAAAACTTTAGCTTTATAAAGGAAATGGATTTACATGAAAAGTTTGAAAAGATTATTAAAAATTATAACACTCGTACAAATTTAATTAATCTTTGTTCAAAATTACTATGTGGTCTTCCTCATGATACTATTTGTTGTAAATCTTATCAAGTTTTAAAAGAATTAGACCCATTATTTATTGACACACTTTTAGAGATAGCTAATCATTATGAAAGTATTTTAGAATGTGAAATTAAAATATGTGATGAGGTTGAAAAAATATATGAGAATAGAAAATTAGATTCTATTAAAAATTCTTAAACCTTATATAGGGAGATGAATCAGGAAGTTTCAAGAATTCTTTGTTGTGAGTATGCTATAAGAATTGCTAAA
This sequence comes from Cristatella mucedo, assembly GCA_009760855.2. Taxonomy (NCBI): domain Eukaryota; kingdom Metazoa; phylum Bryozoa; class Phylactolaemata; family Cristatellidae; genus Cristatella; species Cristatella mucedo. Next base: position 4,632,244 of record WPIO01000026.1, on the reverse strand, counting down.
AAGTTTTGTGGTTTTGAAGATGATACCCCATATATTCCTTCAGATCTTTATAAGCATATCTTTAAACTACCGGCACCAAAAATTTGGGTTCTTTTAGATGTTTGTGATGCATATGACAAAATGAAAAAAAAGAAAAAAATATACTGCAGCATTTGATAAGTTTCATCAAATATTTGATGATGTAAAAACAAAAAAATAATCACTTTTTCATATAAGTAATTTTCTTTTTTTATATAGGAAATGCAGAACGACGTTACTGATCCCAATCTTGCTACTAGTGCTACTCTCCTTAAGTCTTACGTTGATTATCTTGTTAGGTCAAGGATGACCGCATACGATCAACAAACACTTGATTCAGATATTTCAGTTATGACTGACAATTCGGTTAAGAAGTTCTATCTCGATGAATGTGATATCGAAGCTCAAAAGATTATAACCGCCGGCTTAACTGATGTAACAGCAAATCTTGAATCTACTGTTAGATCTAAAGTAGACGCACTTCTTGACGATCCTTCTGAGATCTCTGGTTATACAACATGGATTGCATCTCAACTTCCAACACTCTCAACGGTTATTTCAGGAGTTTCAGGAGTTTCAGGAGTTAAACCGGACATCTCTGGAATCGTTAAAGACGAGTGTTATGTGATTCTTTCTGATCTAACTGACGGTGTTAGCGCAAGACAAAAGGCAACTGCTGCAGCTCTAGAAGCATAATTAATTTAATTAAAACAAAAATAAACATTATATAGAAATGGGTGTTGAAACGAGGAGTAGGGATTGCCTTAATGAAGTTCAAGGTCAACAGCATTCAAATTTTTAGATTTGTTCATATCCTATGGGTAGAATTGAAGACATTAGATCTACACTACTAAACGCTGTTAAACTTGTTATTGAATACAAGGCTTTAAGAATAAATCACTCTGAACCAGAGATTGCAAACATATTTACTAAGGTTAGAGATGGGTCAGTCTTTGAAGAGTTTCTCAAGGACTTAAAAATAGAAAAAATAAATAAAATTAAATCAGAAGCTTACTCTAAAAAAATAGAACTAAAAAAACAAATAAAAAAAGAAATAGATCAAGGAAAAGACTTTGAACATCCGGAAGAGTTGATTGAAGAGACTATGGATTGGTGGATTAAAAAAAATATTTACAAATATATAGAAAAAATGCCAGATTTGAGAAAAGATTTTGCTGTTAAAAAATATGAGGAGACTGTTCAGTTTAATAACAAAATTAGGGGGTGTCTAATAAAATTAACAAGAGCTAGATATGTACTTAAATTCATAAATATTCTAATAGCATTAGGAGTAACTGTTTCAAGTACTTATGTTCAAGTATTGCCATCTATTAGTCATGTAGTAACTGTCTTTTCAGCTCTATCTGTAATGTTTGTATCAGTTGACGGTGTGCTTACAGAAATAGACAAACGTAAAAGGAATGCTTTAAGTTCTAATTATCAAATTATCTCAAAGATTACTAACGCTTTATCTGATGATGAGATTACAAAAGAAGAGTTTGAAGGACTTGTACTAGGAAACTCACAAACTAAAATTAATGTTGGCTAATAACTCGTAACTCCTCTCTAACAAAACTTCTCTTAATATCATTTACGAAATATCTAGCTGGTTGTTGTTTAAATACCATTATTCTAACAATAGTATGTTTTGTTAGACTCCATATTGGGTCTGTAGCTCTTCTTCTTTTCTCATTTTCTCCCTCACCAGGTTCTAATAAATACCTAACTGGTGTGTTAAGTTCTAATAGCTTTTCACCATGATATTTTGGTTTCTTTAGTTTTACCTTTTCTTTTTTTATCGCCTTTGCAGGTTCTTCACCAATCATTCTTGTAACACTATTATTTAGATACTCAATGATCTTTGGTAGATTATCAATCCACTCTCTGTTTCTATTATAGTCTCATTTGTTAATACTTTCTAATTCTTTTTCATACTGAGCAATGAATGCCCTCTCAGCAACTGTTCGATTCATTCTTTCAACTAATGCAACACTCTTTTTAGTAGTACCATTGATGATTCGTGTTTCATGTTTTTTCATTTCTTTAGCAAACTCACCTTTAAACTCTGATCCTGGATCTACAGTCATTTTCTTTGGCCACTTCAAAGGACCTTTACTGTAGATATCTATTATTGCTTTTGTTACTTCTTTAGAAGTCTTTGTTTTAAGAGGTCTTGATTCTTTATATCTACTAGCAACATCAATAACACTCAAAGCATATTTATATCCAGAATCATTAGGCATATACAAAGTGTCTGCTTGGTGATTTTCATTAGGCTCAACAATATTAAAGAAACCCTGTGAAATTCTTTTAGGTCTTGGCTTGAATACTTGGCTTATATCTGAGTTAGGATTAAATTTACCTTCTTTTTTTCTTTCATTTAGAGTTAAGAACGACATTCTATAGAGAATGGAAATATTTTGTGATACATGCTTAAGCACGTTTAGTGAAGTTGAATACCTTGAAACAGGTCATCCATATTGTAAACCAAAAAGAAAAGGCCAATACAGGAATATGAAATACGTTGTTGTATCTGTGATAAAGATATGGAAGAAACTGAATTTGATTCTAGCCTTTTTCGTAATAACCACTGCATAGTCTGTTCGTACTGTAACATAAATTCTAATTATTATAAAAAAGAAAAACCAACTAAACTGTATTCACTGGTTAAGAAACACTTAAAAAACAATGTTGTTCTACTTCTTTGCATCATTGTTTAGATCATGAAGCCATCTGTTGCATTTCTAAATTATTTCCAATTGTTAAAGGTAAGTATAAAGCAACAAAGTTAGAAGAGCTAATAGCTTTAATAGTTCATCTATACTTTTCAGGAGGGTACATAACTAACCAAGAGGTCTACCTTTAGCTTTCCAGTACTATCAACGAAGTAATACTCTGTCGGTAATCTATTGAGGTATACATAGTACTTTAAGTTAATACTTGTTGTTGAAGTATTTATAGCTCTTACATCTTCTGATACTACTGCTGTATCAGTATTAGGTTTTAGAAATACACAATTAGATGCTCCAACAACCATAACATTTAATATCATTATAGGTGGAGACAATTTATTTGTCCATGAATATGGGGTTGATAGATTTAAAATTGAATTTAATGCTTTAGGGTCCATTGAGATTGATATTACTTCCGTTATTTTTTTAAGTGTTTTATCTACATAATTCTTCGTAGCAACGTCAGAAGGGTTTACAGGCTCTGCAACATTAGTTATTGAATATCCACCCATATTGATATTTGTTGTTGAAGGAAATGCTTTCAATAATACATCTCTTTTCATTCCTCCATAAGTAACACAATAATCATCGTTTAAGACTACTGGATTGGTATTACCAGAATTCCAATAAGTAGATGCTATAGCTTTTCCATTCATGTCTAAATCTCCTAACATTGTATCACCAGTCTTCTTAACATAATTATTTACTTGTGAAACGTTTACACCATCGGTAGGGTTAACACCTGCTCCTAGATTTGTAATACGTTTTCCTCCAAGATTCATTGTTATTCCTGAATTAACAACAAAGTTAGCGTCAGCATCGGCTTTTGTAACAGCGTCATAGTCATTTACAGGGTCAGCTAAGTTTATAATTCTATTACCATTTGCATCAAGATCAGAAAGAATGAAACCATTATTCTTCGATACATAGTCCTCGCTGTGAAACTTTTTGTTCATCTATATAATTATTTATTAATATTTTATATCTCTTTAACACTTCTTTAACCACTGGAATAATTCTTAAAAATCAAAGTGGATCTTCTTCTTTAACTACTTGTATCTCTAATTTTTTTATGTAATATTTGATATCATAACCAAATTTTTTTTTATTGTTAAAACGACCATATTCAGAAATTATATCAAATTCGAATTCAAAGTACTTTTCATCTTTAAGTAAAAACATAAAAAGAGGTTCACGTATTGGTATATCAAATTCATAAGTTGTTGGAATTCTAACTGTTCCTGCAGCAACATAGTCTTTAGGTACATCATAGCAATTCAAACCTGGAACGAATACTTCAAATTCACTATAAAAACATCTGCTAAGCTTTAAGACGTGTAAACCAAGTAGGCATTGTGCAATATATTGTTTTGGGATAAAATCTTTTACAATAGTTCTACTCCATAAACATTTTGTCTCTATTAGGGTATCTTGATAATAATAATAATAATAATAATATTGCACTTGATAAAGCGCCCTCAGAGAACTTAATCTCTTTCTAGGCGCTTTACATTTGCTGCAAAGTGATACGCAATAGAATAGTAAGTAAAATCATGCTTGAAAAACAAACAAAATGAATAACATGGTTAGGGGTTACATGCACTGGGTCAGCATGCAAATGTGGTTAGTGGCAGCATGAACAGTGTCAGCACGCATAAGCACATCGAGGACGAATCACAAGGACCCACTAAATGCTGTCCTAAATAGGTATGTTTTTAAGTTTCTTTTAAATGTGGTCAGGTCAGGGGATGTTCTGATGCAGGTCGGGAGGGAGTTCCAGGCTGTGGGAGCATACGAGCTAAATGCACGGTCTCCAAAGGATTTAAGGTTTGTACGAGGTATTTCTAGACTGTTGGATTCCGAAAAGCGAGTGGTACGATGCTTTGCCTGATGGGGTAGTATATCTGAAAGATAGGCTGGAGCCATAGAATGAAGAGACCTAAAAGTGAGCGACAAAACCTTGAAGTCAATCCGTTGCTTGACTGGTAGCCAGTGCAGGTCGGCGAGAAGTGGAGTAATGTGGCAACTGCGACGCTCACGACAGACAAGCCTAGCTGCAGAGTTTTGCACCAGCTGCAATCGCCTGATCGCACATGCTGGTAGGCCAGTAAGCAGTGAGTTGCAGAAGTCGAGACGAGATGTCACGAATGCATGGACCAACTTGGACGTGGTATCCTTATCTAAACAAGCCCTAATTTTAGCAATGTTATGAAGCTGAAAATAGGCTGATTTGACTGTGGAGCTGATGTGGTCGTCTAACGAGAGGTCGCTTTGGAATATGACACCTAGATTTCGAGCTGATTCAACTGGAGATATGCTGGCAGAGCCAATTTTGAAAGTCAGCCTTTCCAATTTCTGAATAACACTAGGTTTGCCCATAACTAGTAAGTTAGTTTTATCATCGTTTAGTTTTAGAAAATTTGCTGCCATCCATGATCGGATGTTATCAATGCATGCAGCAAGTGAGTTTAGAGAATTTGAGGTGCTCGAAGGCTGGGAGGGATCAAAGCAAAGGTACAACTGAGTGTCATCCGCATAGAAGTGAAAGCCTAGATTGTGCTTGGCAATCATCAATAATACCGTCTGGAGAATAGCGGTAAACCCCATCGCTAGTAAAACATTCATTTGAATTCTCAATACTTCTATTCAACTTCATTTCTAAAAATTTAGCTGCTATTGGCTCGAATACTTTTCCAAACATCATCTGAGGAAACCTTATAGGATGAGAGTTAGCAATATATTTTTTTAGTTTTCTATTTGAAATTAATTCAATGTCACAATCAATTTGAGGGCCAAATACCATATCATCACCTAAAACTGAATACACTTCCGACCCTCCAATATTTAACTTCATAGAACTTTTCCACTCATCAGACCCTTGAATAAAATTTGTTTTTTGCATTATATTTAGTTGTTATGATATTCATTAAAAATCTTTTCCTTCATAAACCATACGACCCTTGGCGCAAGTGAAACTAGCATCTGAGCCATTGGTAGTTAGTTCAGCAGTATTCTCACAAATAGATATGTAATGAACCATAATACCACTGGCTGGAATAGCACTGCTATTGAACTCAATGGTCACATCAATTGATGATGATACTCTAAGAGGTTCGTCATTGTATTGTAGATCAATTACAAAAATTGGATAAAGTGATAACCATTCATTATAACCAACACCAATAGGTTCAACAATTTCATAAATACCGAGATACTGCTTTCTAAAATTTATGAAATCCGTGTAAGATTGAAAACACCTTCCTTTTTTAAACTCACACTCTCTCTGAACAATTGGATATTTCGTTGATGCATGGGCGTATAAGAAAACACTTTTAATATCACAATGGTTGTAAGTACAAGGATTACCAGTGTAACTATCATATTTATTAACATTTTGAGCGGCAACGATTAACCATCTAACTTTATCAATGTTATTTTGAACTGGTAGAGTTTTAATGTATCTAGTTGATTGGTTGAGACTTGTTAAAGTTATACAATCATGTCGCCTAACTCTATAGTTTAGTTTTATTTTGTTTGCTTGTACACTTGAAAATTCAGCAAGTGATCTTTGAATACTTTCTTTCGGTGTTACACATGGAACAACTAGTCTTATTTTTGACATAGCAACTCTGAAAGTAGTATAAGCACCGTCGTTTGCAGCACCTGTAAAAGTAGCATTAGGTGCTTTAGTTGTGATAGTATTTGTAGTTGTACCAACCGCTGCTGAATCTCCAGTTAAGATAAAGTTTTTATCATCTCCTCCAACCCTAGTAAGTTCAAGTGTAAATGGAATATTATAAAGAATATTATTCATATCAGCACAGAAACCAGAAATTCTTGCGAGAGGTATTCCAATGGTAAATGATCCAACGTCTGCGTCTGCTTCAACAGTATTGTTTATAAGGCCCCTTCTATAGATCAAACCGTTGTTTGAGGTTGATGCCTTAGAAGCTTCAGGGCTAGTATATGCTCCAAGATTTGAAGTCAAATCACCCAATTCATTTGCCTCATCCTTCTTCCATCCAGTTGCAGGTCCTTCAGTTCTATTATAATCATCTGGATAGCATAGAAGACCCATAATTGTTGAAACAGTTCCAACAGCTTCTTTCAAAGGAAGGCTTTCAATATCTTCTGAACCAAGTCTAATCCTCATACTACTAAACAACCATGCTCCAGCGTTATTAACTAATCCTAGAGCAAGTTGTCTCTTAAGTGTTGTGGGTGGATCACTTAGATTTGCTGGTGTACCACCAACCCTTCCTTCAAGTAAAAGGTAACCATCGGATTAAACATAACACAATTTTTGTTCACCTGGTACTGTGAATGTAAGCAATTTATTGTCATTTGTATCATCTTCTCTTACACCAGATGGATAAAACTCTCTGAACTGATAGTTTATAAGTTTATAATCAGGGAAATCGTGGTATCCAAGTTCAGTTGTAGTACTAATGTCTGCATTCGTCATTCTTTCTCTATATAAAAAAGAAAAATTTATTTACTTTGAATATATTAACCAGCTCCAATCTTTTTCCTTATACTTCCACCATATCCATCGCTTCTCTGAGGAGTATAAGTATCAATAGTTCTATCTTTTACTACTTTATCAATTTATTTATATATTTTTGGATCTTTCTCTTTAAGAGCTTCTGAATAGTCTACTTCCTCATCTTCAATTTTTATCTTTTTTTTTTCTTTTTTAGTTTTTGGTTTAAGTTTATCAAGCATTGCTCGTTTATCTCAAGATCCATCTCTTTCATCTTTCTATCATAATCTTCTTCTTTTTTACGTTTCTCCAACTCATACTCAAGTTCTTTCTTTCTTCTTTCCTCATCAAGTTTGTCATCAAGTTCTCTTCGTTTATTAGCATATTCCTGGTCAATCTTTTCTTTCTTTGTCTGCAACTCAGTAAGTTTCCTTGCTTGATGCATTTCAATTCCCTTGTTGGCAATGTTCATACTAAGCCCAGTTAATCCGGTTAAAACAGGTGTTACTTTACCAACTCCATCGAGTACTTTATCTAAAACTCCAGACCCATGATACTTTCCTCTCGTATTCACATGTCCAATCCTTCCATAGCTCCCCATCTCCCTATACTACTTTGAAATTTCTATTGTAGCTATAACATCTTTAATAGCGTCGAGTTTGTTTTCATTTTGATCTGTTAAAGTAATCATAAAACTACTTATTCCTTCTATATCACCCCTTGTTGGTAGATACATTACATTTGGAATATGTAAATCAACTTTTTCTCCTGCTGATATATCTTTTGTATCAATAGTATATAAAGATGAAGTCTGTTCTAAAAATCCTTTTCTTCTCTCTATATAATTAAGATGATGATTAACTATGTCACAATCAACACTAATCCATTCAATGTCATTGAAGTTAGATGATTTCATTTTATTCCATGCTGTGTAAGTTCCGGCGAAGTAATGTGATTTTTCATCTTTTTTATCTTCTTCTCTTCCATCACCATAATCATAATCAGGGGCATATGTTCCTTGTTCCTTTGTATTAAAGCCAAGGGTATCTCCAATGTTATTAATAACGCCGGAGATATCACTTGCTAGTAAAACAACATATTCACCCACTACTTTCATAACTATCTTATCACCTTCACCGACACTAAAAACAATTCCAGTACTATCTCTTCGTGAAGAGTTGTAGAGTGATACAGCACCATCTAGTCCTCTATTTAATGCTGCAACAAATCTAACACTATCATAATAACCTGGAGGAACAGAAATGGAATAGTTATTAGCCGCTGTAGGATTATTTTTAAACCAAAGCATATCGTTTTCAAGAGCAAAAATTTTTACAATTCTTTTATATGTGTAAGTAAATTCTATTCTTCTTAGCCAAACTTTTTTATACCCTGATTTAGGACCAAGCATTATTGGAGGATAGTTAGTTTTATAATCTGTGTTTGAAGCTCCTAACAATTTAATCTTCATTTCCTATATTTGTTTTACTTTTTTCTATACTCTCTACTATACTTGTTTTACTTTTTTCTATACTCTCTACTATACTTGTTTTACTTTTTTCTATACTATCTTCTATACTTGTTTTACTTTTTCTAATAACTATTGTAAACACAATATCTGTAATTGTATTAAGCTTATTTCTATTTTGATCTGTTAATATAACTTCAATACCACCTAATTGCGATATATCACCCCTTGTCGGTAGATACATTACATTTGGAATATGTAAATCAACTTTTTGACCTGGGGCAATATCATCGGTATCAATAACGTATAAAGATTTTGATTGGTCTAAAAACCCTTTTCTTATCTCTATATAATTAAGTTTTTTATCAACCAAATCACAATCAACACTTATCCATTTTACGCCAGTATTATCGGGTTGAATAATTTTGTTCCACGCTTTATAAGTTCCAGCAAAATACATAGCTTTTTCTACCGCTCCATATCGTGTTCCGCCAACCATGTCTCTGTCAAACGTTCCCTGTTCGTTTGAGTTAAAGCCTAGGGTATCTCCAATACTATAAAATTCTGGGTTTTTTTCAATGAAAGAGTTGGCTCCAAGAAAAACAACGCTATCACCAGCTACTTGCATAACTATTTTATCATCTGTATCAACACTAAATCTTATTCCATTTCCAGCTCTTCCATTATATAATGCTGGTGTAGGAGCACCAGTACCAGGAGTTCCATCTCTATTAGGAGGAGGATCTTTCTTCTTAAGTGCTAAAGCTGCGTTTAAAGCAAGAACAATCTTATTAGTGTCATAAGTTCCTGAAGTTTTAGGAGTACCATTTGCTTCTTTTCCAAAATCAATTTCAATATATTGGGGATTACCAACATCCCCAAGAGAAAACTTAAACCAAAGTCTATCGTTTACACCCCTAAAGATATTTGATATAGTCATGTTTACATATGTATTTTCTATTCTTCTTAAACCAATTTCATTGTATCCAGATTTTTCTCCTAAATTAATCGGAGGATATAATGTTTTGTAATCTGAAGAAGAAGTACCCGTTAATCTTATTGTCATCCTTATATTATATTTCAATAATTTTAATGACAACAGCAATTTGTTCACCACCAAAATCTAACAACTTCAAGTTTTGATCAGTAATTCCAACAGTTATATCACTAATAGTTTCAGTAGAAATGTTGTGGTATTCAAGCGTGTTTGGTTCGTAAACCATTGTATCCCATGGGTAAAAGTCAAAACCAAAACTTCTTAAAGCTTGAGTTTGATTTCCATTTATATAACTTGTTCCAGGAGCAACTAGATTACAATTAAAAAGAACGAGTTTTACATCTGCAATACTTACCTGCTCTTCAGAATAAAACTTTTTATTTGGAGTGCAAACAGTGGGAGTAATATTTGTATATGACTCTGAAAACTTGCTATCCGTTGTGTAAGCAGGTTTAGTAAAACCAAGCACTGTAGAAATAGAAGATTTACTTGCAATAAAACTCCATCCAACAGGCATAGTAATCCATGAGTGTGCAGTACCAGTATCAACACCAACTACAAACTTATCAGTTGTTGATCCTGATTGAGTAATATAATTATTAATTCTATCAACAATACCAGTGTTTAGGTCATCACTATCAACGGTATAAATTCCTGGTTCTATAGTTACAGTTTGTTCTGAACCACCAGCATTTCTATAAACAAAAGTATTATTGGAAGTAGTAATATTTTTATGGAATTGATTCCAACAAACTTCTTAAAACAAACTTTTAGGTTTTTTGTTTCTAAATAAAATAGGATTATTAACACGAAGACTAAGTGGACTAGAATTTCCAATAATATTGAACACATACCCTTCTTTACTTGCTTGACTACTTTTTCTAATAACTTCAACATTCTTAAGTATGTCTTTTGTAATACCTAAAAGATCACTCATTTTCTATATACTAAATAAAAGATTATTTACTTTTGCAACGTAAGACTTTGGTGCTTTTCTAGATCTAGCTAAAAAGTCTACAGCAGCACTTATTGAATTTACAACTCCTTTATTTCCAGCAGCAAGCTCTCTCAACCATAAATCAATCTTACTAAACACTTCTTTATCACTATTAACAAACACTGGAACAATTTTTAATCCTTCTCCTGATTTAGGTTGCAGTGATTTTATATGGTCAAGAATAATTTGTTGTTTTATACTTCTTTTTTTCTTCTACATTCTCTAATTCTTCTTTGATATTATAAAGACTCTCTACAAAATTATCTTCTGTAATTTTCTTTATATCTTCTTTCATTTTGGATGACATTCTTCTTGTATTAGGTCTAATGCTAATTTCAAATAATTTTTGTCTAATAACCCACGGGTGTTCAATAATTGTAGGTAAAGTATCTTCTATAGCAGTTGTAAATTGAGGTGTGTTAGGTTCTATAACACTTTCATCGGGTTCTATACTAGGTTCTATAACACTTACAATTGGTAAAGCAGTTTTACTTTTTTTCCTTTTTTCTTTGGGGTACTTATAACAGGTTCTATAACACTTACAGTTGGTAAAGTAGTTTTTCTTTTTCTCCCTCTTTTCTTTGGTGTACTTGTAGTACTTGTTTCAACTTCTTTTATAGATCCTTTGTTAATCTTTGGAGTACCAGTAGATGGATTAACATTAAAACCTTCTGCCACTGTTTTTTGAGCACCATCAAGAATTTCTCTTATTTCTGGATTAGCTGCACGAGTCTTCGCTTGATTTATTCTGTTAATTGCTTTTTTATGTTCACCAGATTTAATATCAGCAATTGCTTTTTCCAAAACTAAAGAAGCATCTTGAGGTTCTTTAGGTTTAGGCTGTATCGCCTTTTCAATTAGTTTATTAGTCTCCATTTGAATTGCAAGTTTAGGTCTCATTACTCTAAGTTTATTAAAATCAACACCACCTGAATCATTTTTTGAATGCTCTAAAGCACGTTCATTTAGTTTATGTTCTATCTGATCTCTAGCAGCAATCTCAGCTTCTATTCTCGCTATCTCTTCACTATTGTTAAGTATTGTCGCAACATTTAACTTCTCCAAATTACTATATAAGTCTTCTAAATCAAGAGCTTCTTGAACACTACCTTCGTATTTTCTATTTTTCCTGTGATGCAACTTTCCGTTAATCATTCCTTTCCTATTAAGTATTGAAAATAGTTATTAGTTGTTTTCCTTCTTCATCAACAGACCAAAATCTTCCATTGTTTTCAGTTTTAGTTAGATCTATAACACAATAACCAAATTCTTTCCTTGTGCTAGAATCGATCCAATCTTTAAATTCTTGTTTCCTATATCATCAACATAAGACTCGCGAATGTATTCTATATCAGTTTTATTTTGTTTAAAGATTACTATAAAGTTTATATTATTTCTTATATCTCTTCTAGGAATATTAGTGAATCCTTGAGCAAGATAAAATACATTCAATCCTTTATGTTTCCCCCTAGTAAAATAATCTGATATTTTAGACTGATCCTCAGTCATCAAATAATCTGGTACAACAAAATTTTCACATTTCTTATACGAGTCGACATTTGGTATTTCATCTACTCCATTAACCCAAACGTAAGCAGGGCTTTCTTTTGTCATTTACATAAGTAAACGATACATCGGCTGATATAAATTTGGTGCAATAATAGTACAGATATCATACTTTAATTTTCCTAAAAATATCCAATTCATTACTAACTGTGTCTTACCACATCCACTAGGACCTAAAACCAATGCTCTAATGGGTTTCTTAGGTAGTGGTTCTTCATGTCCGGTAGTAGTATCCTGTACACAATCAAAAGACCTAACTTTTAAAGATATCCTATATTACATTTTTTATATTTGTATATGGAGATATATTGTATGAAGTGTAAAAAGCCAACTAATACATTGCATGAAGAGTATGTTGAGATAGATAGTACAAAAGGACTAAGAGGAATGGTAAGGGGGATTTGTACAGTCTGTAATAAAAAGAAATCAAAGTTTGTTAGATTAAGAAGTACTCCAGTTCCAGTTGGTGAAGGATCTTTATCATAAGGAAGAAGGATTGGAAGAAGTGTTGGTGAAGGATCTTTATCACAAGGAAGAAGAATTGGAAGAGGAGTAAATGAACAACAAATAATTGGTGAGATTAAGAGTGCGATAGACAAACTAAAAAAAAAGTAAAATCGTCAGCTTTGACAGATATAGAAATAAATAATTATATAAAAGAATTAGATATAAAAAACTTTAGAGGTGTCTTTGCAAGAGATGAACTAACAAAGCCTTTAGAGAATGAATGTCTTTTTTGTAACACTGGAAAGTCAGACCTTGCAATATATCACTGGGTTGCATTAAAGAAAGAAGGACCTAAGTGTTTTTACTTTGATTCTTTTGGAGCACCACCAATGCCAGAGGTAATACGTTACTTCGGTGATATACCATCTTTTCAAACATTTCAATTGCAAAAGTTCAATCAGAAAGATTGTGGAAGAAGGTGTCTAATCTTCTTAAAACTAATGGAAATGACTGGTTTTGGAACAACGATGGAATTATTGATTTGATTTAACCAAATTATTTACCCTTTATAGAAATGGAAATCCAAAATAAGAAATTCGTAGTTCTTGAAAACGCTTCAGTCATAATTCAAAAGGAAAACCAGTTCGAGTTCACATTGAAAAGAGGACTTCAAAAGATTCTAAGCAATATTACAACATGTGATTATACATCACTGAAGACATAATGTCATCTATTACAGACATTGCAGAAAGGTCTAGTAAGAAACTTGATTTCAAGGTATATGACTTGAGTAAAAGGTCTACAATTGAAGTTAGAATTGATTTTGGTATCAAGCCAAGTATATTCTTTGATCAAAAAAATAAACAGTTGAAGTTCAGTTCTATTGCTGATGTAGTTCATAAATTTGGAAGTGACTTTTCTGTTACTGGAATTCTCGATGGTAGTTATGTTACATAAGACTCTTACAACTCTGAAGAAAGACTTAATATTAGATTGAAGCTTGATCAAGTTAAAGTTTATGATACTGTTAAGCGTGGTGAGTTCAATCCTGCTGATTATTAGATTATTAGATTATTAAAAAAAATAAAAACAAAAAATAAAAAGTTAGATTAGTTAGTTAATTTTTTTTAATATCACTGTATTCTAACTTTTTTAACTAAACTAATCTCAATAACATCTAAAGGACTAGGTGTTCTAAATCCTGCGTAGCTTAGTACAGGATAACTAAGATCGAATGTTATTACTTTTTTATTACTTTCTTCAATGATAGCAAGATTTTTCATAGAATTACTTAAAGTTAACATATAATCACCCTCAACTCCTGAATAAGGTATATTAAGTAAATTAGAAGGAAGAAAATTTGGTGAGTAGAATCTATGATAGCAGTTAGTAATTAAATTATCATATTCTTCAGACAACTTTTCCACTGTTACAGATACTGTTGATGTAATAGTTCTATAAGGTATTCTAGTCATGTTATCGTCTTTTAAAACAAATGAATTATTTTCTGCTGTTCTTCCATAAACATTATAATAAATATCATCATTGACAATGTTAGTATTATCATTATTTATTCTAGTGATATCTTTTATTTTAATGTTATCTTTGAGTATAGTGGCTTTTTTAAGTTAATGTCAGATAGTTTTGCTAAGGTTTCGTCAGTAGTGTTGTTAGATAAGTTAATAACACTTTTTGTTCCTATTTTTCATTCTACTATTAATGATTCATGATTAAAAAGTCTATTAGTTCTTAGAAATGATGTATAAGCTCTTTCTCTTGTGTATGAACAATCATTTGTGTTATTAGCAATTAATCTATCTACTTCTAGAGTTCCATCTACTACTTGTCCTCTAATATATAATTATTTAGTTTATCATTATCAATGTGATCAATCTCATCCAAAGCTAGTTTACCAGTTACAATCAACCACGCTAATCTATGAGCAAGGTACGATTTTCCATCAATTTTTATTTGTCTATAACCACCAACTGTTGTCACTCCAGCTTCTTCTCCTCTAGAAATACGCCCACGACTTTCATTCCACACAAACTTACCTGTAAAAGCATTGTAAGATAATAATTCATTGACACGTTCTCTCAAAGAAGTGACTTCATCTTGATCCATTTATATATAGTTTTATAAATGTTTAATATAATTTTAGTTTATATAGAATGTATAAAGAAGTCAAACTTGATCTATCTGATCACCAAATTGATCTTATTCATAAATCTAAGGAACCGATTTCCATAGGATTAAAACATGCTGATTTAAGCGGTACTAAATCTATTCTTGTAACTGATACTCAAAAAAGAAGAATAGAAAAGTATAAAGCGAAAGGAGTTGGAATGCAGTTGAACTTAAGTCTTAAACAGTTAAAGGCAAATATAAAACACGGCTCTGGTATTGTAGATATAATAAATAAGATATCTGGAGGAAGAGAATTTCACTTAAAGTTGCCAACAGGAGTAAAATCAGAATTTGTTCCAGACGGAAGTTTTAATAATACTAATAGATATAGTTATGCGGGTCCGGGAACTAAGTTCGCTCAAAGAATGGAACAAGGCTACCAAGGCGTTAATGATCTTGATAATCGTGCACTTATCCATGATCATACATATACAGAGACTGGTGGAATGCCAGAACCAAGAAGAACAGAAATACGGAATCTGTCAGACCTTGTTCTTGCTGAAAGTGCTGCCCGTATTGCTCTTGATCCTAAGCAGCCTGCTTATGTTAGGGAAGACGCTAAAACAGTGGCTGCTATCATGGCAGCAAAGGCAAAATTGGGTTTAGGTATTGGTGGAATGTTAAACGATTCATTTGCAACTGATTTCTTAAAAGATTAAGTAAACAATCCATCAAGTTTGAATAAGATAAAAAATTATGCAAGAGGCATTGTTGATAGAATGCTAGACATTAGCAGAAAAAAGATATAAAAAATCATAGGACACAATTTTTAGTGTTGGAGGAAAATTCCACTTTTAGGACAATTCCCCTTTTCAGGACACTGAATGTGAACGTAGTGAACATGAGTGTCCTGAAAGGGGAATTGTCCTAAAAGGGGAATTTTCTTACAACAAGCGCACAAAGTCGCTGCGCGTATAGCTCAGTTTTATCTCAACACTCCTCGCACGCTCTCAACAGCACAAACACTCTTGCTGAGAGAATACTTCTCTACACTGAAGCTACTTACGTCTATAATGGGGAACGACCCAAATAGACAGAGCCAAACCGGAGCCTAAACCCTAACCGGAGAACAAGGACTCTGTTTCCACCTGTGCGGAAGGAACACTCCACGCACGCCAACCACGTCTAGCTCGCACCGGCAAATCCTTATGCCAAGACCACGTTTGAGCACTCACACGCAAAACACAAAAGAAACACAAAATGCCAGCTCGGGCGCGATACGACCGTATTCTGTGGAGTCCACCGAATCCTCCTAGCGCTCTCGTCCGGTTCCGCCCATCGCCGGTGGACAGCCGGCCCTCCTCCCTCGCTCTCAGAGAAACGAGTCCGACGGCGTCGAAGCGAAGCCGGAGAGAGAAGCCGGACAAAAGATAAAAGACCAAAAGAACCAAAGCGAGCGTCGCTCGACTCTTGAATACTTAGCTGAGACAATAGGGCAAGAGCATAGTGGTATTGGGCCCGACACCGTGGCCCATTA
This sequence comes from Cristatella mucedo, assembly GCA_009760855.2. Classification (NCBI taxonomy): domain Eukaryota; kingdom Metazoa; phylum Bryozoa; class Phylactolaemata; family Cristatellidae; genus Cristatella; species Cristatella mucedo. The sequence goes on along the minus strand of WPIO01000026.1, from coordinate 4,615,872 downwards.
CGGTAAGGAATTAATGTAATGTATCTCCGTCAGTAACTCCACAAAGTCATATAGACCATGTGGGTGTTACGCAGGAGAGTTTTGTATAGCGCACTCACAGCCTAAGCGGCTTTCGGTACGCATTCGGTAGCCAACTGACTTCGTCTCATGCAACAAAGAGAAAGTGGGAAGCATAGCAGAGTTAGGAGAGCAGTTGAGGTAGTGAGTAGCATGGAAGTAGCAGTTCAGGACAGCTGAAAAAGATGTGCCACAGTCGGCAGCTGGAGAGTAGATGTCGTTGCGTAAGAATTGTGGAAGCGAGTTCCACAGTCTAGGACCTGCAGAGCTAAAGCTTTTGTCGCCAACTGGACCGTCACTAGGCCACTGGAATGGCACCTCTGTCCAGCTTGAATGGCGAATGGGTTCCAGACGATTCTTTTTTGACAGTGATGGCGGACGTTGACAGGCCAGCCAACATCAATCAGCAGCTCCCTCGGGTATCATTCCAATTCTAAAGGCCGAATCACCACCGTTGGTTTCAGAGCTTCCTGGCTTGCTCTTAAGCTCCTGCTTTCTAACCACACTGGCGCTCCTCTTTGGCTCACTGCTCCAGGACAAAGGAGTTCTTGCCCGCCGCCGAACAGCTCTTGTTCGAGCTAAAATTAAGCCAAGGCCAGCAAGGCGCTAGAAACAGCTCGTCCATTCAAGCTATGGGCTACGGGCTTTGTAGTGGCGCGGAGCTCATCCAATAGGGGCGTAATTATAATTTAATGCAGCTCTAAGACTGAAGTTTGAGGAATAGCGCTGGGGTTCGAAGTTCTCTTGGTAAGGGCACTCAAGCACTCGACCTGAAATCGAAACGTCCGGCCAGTGAAAGGGAGTTCCCTCCCCTGACAATCTGGCACTATTTTTGAAACGTGTATTCCTGCGCGAAGAGCTCACGCCTCATTTACCATTTGCCCTTGACGGCGTTCGCGAGCGTGCGCTCGCTGTGTTCGGTTTTATGTGCATAAAAAAATAAAAAAAATTAAACTGGATACAAGTGAAATAGTCGTTGCGAACACACTTCCATGATTCTGCACTCCGCCGACCTCAGGGGGATGTGTACCTGCACGACCCAGTCGCGCATCCCGGCGATCTGTACGTGTCCCGTGTAACTTGTTGCTGGTGACCACTACGACCAGGATCCCAAGCCTGATTCTGGCCCGGTCATCGCCTGCTGCTGTCAATTGAGAGGTCCGTCTAGACGCTTCAAGTCGACTGGGCCCCGTTGCAGGAAGTGGAAGTCGGGTTGGTCTAATTTAAACCCCAGCTTAGCGCACCTATCATGGAAGCCTTGGCCAAGCACGACTTCAAAGCTACTGCCGAAGACGAGCTAAGCTTCTCAAGAGGAGAAGTAATTAAGGTAAGAGCTGTTTCGACACTCTGTAGTGCAACTTTATCGCTCTTTCTGTTGAGCGGTGTCGGCGTCGCATGTTGCTTGGCTGGCCACGGCCGCTGGTCAGTTCCGGACCGTAAAGACGCCCGACGGTCGCCTCGCGTTTGTGCTTGCTCCTTTAGTCGCCGCGGCCGCCAGTGCCGCGCTAGAGCTATTTTGTGTGGCGTAGCCGCAGTGACAGGCCAGGCGACGCCTTCGTTTGCGTGTTTTCGGCGTCCCTCTAGCAGCCCGTCCCCGGCAGGGTGCACAGGGCTTGTTTTCTTTGGTGACGCTGCCTCCGATTTATTTGATGCGGTCTCTTTCGCTTTGCGTGCTGGCCTTATTCGATGAGCTTCTAAGTATAATTGGGTAGGAAATAGCTGGCTTCTTTCGAGAGGGCACTGCAGGCGCCAGCGATAAATGCAGGAAGTGAACTCGAGATTTAGCCGTTCGCTCTGCGAAGACGTCGTCCAGCGATGGCTGATGTCCTTGCTCCAGTGTCGTAGGTGCCTGGCATCGTCATCAATGTTCGGTCGTAGCCGTGTGGTGTGCCCCATCGTTGCGTCGCTCGTGTACAAGGTTGCCATTTACTCGCCTCACTCGAGAGCCTTCCGTGGTAGGGCTGTGTCTGGCGACCGAACCGAATGAATGTTAAGCGCTGCTCTCTCACTCTCTCTCTCTCTCTCTCGCTCCGTCTCTGTGTATGTGTTTAACCTGCATCGCTGGATGCTTCGGCTCCAAATATCCTTTGCAAAATGCTCTTTTAATCAAAATCCTTAATATATCTCTCACTGACTCACACACGCACACACACACACACACACACACACACACACACACACACACACATGCACACACTCCTTTCCTGAATGGTGTTTGAAACTCCACAACCGAGTGGTTCATTTAGGTGGGGGATGCACAAAGACAACAATCAGTGGCACCATTTCTCTCCAAGTTCTATTTTATGTACTACCTTGTAAAGCTTGTTTTCCATATTTTCATTGGCCGTATTCAGCATTTGTGGCTGTCTAGATATCAATGCTAAGAAAGAATTCTCTTATCAATGTCCAGAGGTTAGACCACTGAATTTGTCTAGGGCAAGGCTTGGCAGGTAGCAATGCCCACGAGCTATTCTGAATGCATGCAGGGGCGCATCTGGTAATGCGATTGGAGGTTTTTGTCCCACCAGTCAGTACTTGCAGTCAATAGGATGTTTTAGACACGCTTCGGATTTCTAAGACCAGAGTGCCGAGACAAGAAAGTAATTGTATTGTAGAGCTGCGACTCCTGCGGACAGCCCATCGGCAGTGGGCATGTCTATGGGCTGTCTCGGCAACAGCTGAGGCAGCAGCTTGAGCCTTGATTATGATGTAGAGCTATGGGCTGTCAGTATAGGGATCTGCAGACACCTAATGTCGGTGTTATAGGACACAATCTCAACTGGTCGTGGCTTACTCCCACACATATACCGAAATTCCATGTATATATTAAAACATTTATATTTAGACCCAGCTTCCTTCCTGGCGAGTGTTCTCTGGGCATCCTGCAAGTTGCAATTATGTCGCTCTTCACGGAAGCACGATGTTCGAATCTACATATAGGGGAAAAGGCTATATTACTCCGGGGTAAGTTGGGCGTAGAGCCTGCCGGTCTGCAGAGGAACTGAGTCGAAAAACTGCCCAAGCGGAAGCCTCAATTACTTACCTAAAACCCACGCTCATAACTGAATCTATTAACTGTTGTTTCTGTAGAAGTCTTAGTTCCTCAGGAAGTCCGAGTTGATTAGCTGTGTTGTCAGCACTATTTGTAGGTTGTGTTATTACTGATTCTTCACCTACCGGCATTGACATAGTTGGTTGCTGAGTCGTCGACTCATGGATTCAGGGTCTTGAGGTTTCAGGTTTGATTATTTGGTTAGCGGGATTCCCCGAAGGACGACCCCTCTTGCTTCAATGTGCACACAGTGAAGTGTAGGATCTCTCTCTCTCTCTCTCTCTCTCTCTCTCTCTCTCTCTCTCTCTCTCTCTCTCTCTCTCACCATTGGGCTCGTCACCGATTGGAATCAGCTGGCATCCAGATGCCTTTTTGGTGCTGGGCTTTTGCATTTTGTGTCATATCGAATGTTCTACCAGAAGCTTTCCTTTTCGTGGTTATTTTGGTTAGTTTTCGGCAATAGCTAGACAGTAATGGGGTCCCATTCTTATCAGTCAGGTATGGTGGGTTTGCATAGCTCGCACCATCACGGATTTTCGTTTGATTTCCGCATAGAATAGCTATAGGCAAGTTCTAAATCAAATTGAACATTAGTAGTCAGATTGTTCATGAAACCATATCTGCCTAAGCTCGACAGGAATATGACCGGTAGGGTGTTAGCTAGGCAAAACTTTGTAGAATAATCGTTTAGATTATTGCATGCCTTCATAGCTCCCGACTTATCGTTACGATACGATAGGAAAGTATTGCATCAACGGTGTGCAATTGCTTCCTAGTTGACTTGACCACCATAAATGCATTAGGCCCTCTTTTGCAGTTTGAAGAGCACCAGTTTGCTGCCATCGCTCCAAACCACTCAATCCATATCTTCAGCAGTGGATCGGAGCCTCGGCCCACTGTAAACAGCTTGTCACATTCTTTGCTAAAAGAAGTGGTTTGCTCTTAGCCACTCGAGAACACAGTCCAGCCTCATTAATTGTCCTCTTCCAGGGTCACTGCTTGAAGCATGCTCTTCTGAGACAAATCCTGTCGTCATGTAACACCTCCAGTTTACGTTGTTTTCCCAGTGGTAGTGCCTAGCCTGCACGGATGTGGAGCATATGAAGGGCTATCAGTCTTCATTACCATCGGCTCGTTTTATGAACCGGTACTTTGGCATTGATAGTGTACAGTCGTCGTTGACGATAAAACTAACTTACTAGTTATGGGCAAACCCAGTGTGATTCACAAATTGGAAAGGCTGACTTTCAAAATTGGCTCTGCCAGCATATCTCCAGTTGCATCAGCTCGAAATCTAGGTGTCATATTCCAAAGCGACCTCTCGTTAGACGACCACATCAGCTCCACAGTCAAATCAGCCTATTTTCAGCTTCATAACATTGCTAAAATTAGAGCTTGTTTAGATAAGGATACCACGTCCAAGTTGGTCCATGCATTCGTGACATCTCGTCTCGACTTCTGCAACTCACTGCTTACTGGCCTACCAGCATGTGCGATCAGGCGATTGCAGCTGGTGCAAAACTCTGCAGCTAGGCTTGTCTGTCGTGAGCGTCGCAGTTGCCACATTACTCCACTTCTCGCCGACCTGCACTGACTATCGGTCAAGCAACGGATTGACTTCAAGGTTTTGTCGTTCACTTTTAGATCACTTCATTCTTTGGCTCCAGCCTATCTGTCAGATATACTACCCCATCAGGCCAAGCATCGTACCACTCGCTTTTCGGAATCCAACAGTCTAGAAATACCTCGTACAAACCTCAAATCCTTTGAAGACCGTGCATTTAGTTCGTATGCTCCCAAGGCCTGGAACTCCCTCCCGACCTGCGTCAGAACATCCCCTGACCTGACCACATTTAAAAAGAATTTAAAAACATACCTATTTAGGACAGCATTTAGTGGATCCCTGGGATTCGTCCTTGATGTGCTTATGCGTGCTGACACTGTGCATGCTGCCACTAACCACATTTGCATGCTGACCCTGTGCTTGTCACCCCTAACCATGTTGTTCAAGTTGTTTGTTTATCAAGCATGATATTACTCACCATTCAATTGCATGTCCCTTTGCAGCAAATGTAAAGCGCCTAGAGAGAGACTAAGTTCTCTGAGGGCGCTTTATCAAGTGCATTATCATTATTATTATTATTATTATGTCCCTTGCCACTTCGTGCTTCTACTTTCGAGGCTTCACCCTATTGAGGTTTTTACAAATGTTATGTATTCATGAGAAAGTTGATCGAGATAGTGAAAATGATACAGCACACTCTTGTTTGTCTGAGTCAGTTATACACCTCTGTATTACAATTAAAATGACTGCATGTGGACTAAAGGCCCATGTATTCGAGCACCGCCAAATCCTTTAATGCCAGGTGCAGTCGCTCGATCGTTACATTAGGTAATACAAGTGTAATGGTGACCAAAGGGTGGATTTTCATGTCCAGAGGGCTCTTAATAATGTTAGAAACCATATTTAGAGGGTCGTGAACAGTTTTTTAGCTCTTAACTACGAAAATATTTGATTTATAAATATAAGAATCTTACTATGAGTCTGGAACTGATTAATGAGGGATAAACACGATAAACTAGGGACGACTGTTCTAGCAATTTTGGATTTGTATTGTCCAACCTCCTACGGTGCTATAATTTTACCCCGTGCGAAGTCTTGGATATTCCTGGAGGAATAAATACTTAATGCTCAATGGATTCGCTCTACAATTCTGGCTCGTGCACAGCGGCTTGGTTCCAGCATAAGCTGATAAAGGGTCTGTTCTAGATGCTCTATTCTGGCACGAGTTTATAAAGTTTTGGAAAATTTTGGGCACAGCATCTTTAACTCATCTCATTATCGTGGCTCTTTATACTTAAGGCGTCCTATGAAAGCAGACGCAGCTTACTATACTGCTGCAATCCTGTCGGGCACCTAAGAAAAGCTGGTCAACAGGTGGCAATCGAGCATGTCTTTACTTATTTTTGTGTATGAGTTTATGTGGATGCAATCATGCTATTTACTCTACCATCGCTTGCTGCGTGTGTCAATTCCATCTCAACCATTGATCATTGCCTGTCCTATTCTGTATACTTTCTGAGCTGTCTTTCAAATTCAGCTGTTGCTCTTTGTCATAGTTATGTGAGACCAAAGTCATTGGAAGCCTACGGTGCAGCAAGTGCTGCTTAAGGCTTCTAGTCTCCTTTAGAGAATTGCAGATCAAGATGCAGTTGCTGTTACTACTGTCAGCAACCAGAATTTACCCAGCGATTTCGTTGTGCTTGTGATAGACATGGGATAATTGCATGTCTTTAGTGTGGATCTGATTAAAGACGTCATGCTAGATGAATGCTATATTTTTCTGGGAGTAGGGAAATTAGAAAAGAAATCCAGAATGATGCCAATCATCCAGCCTAGTGGTTTTAAGAAAATGGCAGATTCATACCATGTCGATATGCATAATATAGTTGACATAATATAGCTATACTTGGCCATCGTAGGAGTTTTTTAAATGACCAAATGACGCACCAAGTTGGGAATGCTTGCCTGTGAGTTTCAACAAAATTGGTGCCTACACACTGTTAAATGGGGTGTGGGGGCTTCAGCAATCTCTTTACTGGACTCGCTTCCTATCTGGCTTGTCCCTGTGATTCGTCCTTGATGTGCTTATGCGTGCTGACACTGCATGCTGCCACTAACCACATTTACATGCTGACCGTGTGCATGTCACCCCTAACCATGTTATTCATGTTATTTATCAAGCATGATATTACTTACAATTCAATTGCATTTCCCTTTGCAGGAAATGTAAAGCGCCTCGAAAGAGATTGAGTTCTCTGAGGGCGCTTTATCAAGTGCATTATTATTATTATTATTGGCTTCTTGCCCAGTTTTCAGACGGAAACTGGTGGTAGGTTCGAAACGCTTTTAGTGTGGGACAAATCAGTTGTGATTACGGTGAAATAAATGCTTCTTCAGCTCTCAAGATGGGCAATAATGCCGACAACACCTTAACAGTAATACAGCCTACCATAGTCAGCGCTAAGGCATTTAAACAAAATCTTTGCTGATTTAACAGCCTCATTTGTATAGCAGCAGAAGAGCCTTATTGGCTATCACCACTGCTTGCAGTTAGCAATAAAGAATCGACTGCTGTAGGATTCGAACCCACGATCTCGGTCGTGAAGAGTGAGCACCTTACCTCCTTGGCTATCACAGATTTAGGCATGGGCGGTGCTGCGTGCTGTGGTTGACAATTCACCCGCATGGATGGACAAAGCTTCCGGAATATTTCTATTTCTATTTTCCGGATAGAATATCTGTATATATTCTATCCGGATATTCCTAGAAGGAATATTCGGAATATCCAAGTTCTCTTAAGGAGGTTTGCAAAATGAATTATATTTAATTACTTTATTATGAAACTTCCATCTGGCAGCGTGATACCGGAAGTTAGCATAGCAACTGCTTTCCCATTTTGCTTCTATGGTAATGCATCAGTTCACCCATAGGTCTATTTGGTATGTGCAGTATGAAGCTATTATAGGCACGCGGCTAAACCCGAATGCACTATACTGTGCCATGTAGCTAAAGTAGCTTCATTCTACCTCGGCTTGTATAGATAGATGGATGTTCACTTGCATTAATTATTACTCATACTCATGTCTTGAGATGCATGTGTTCTATTTTAGTTGGCAATGTAGTAGTTGGGGAATAGCATGTCTAATACAAGGTCGGTCGGCTGTATTGTGGGTGGGCTCGGATGCTATAATGTGCCGATTGCAGGATGTTCATCAACTAGACGTGGTTCGCATTTTTGTCCTCCTAACCATGTTGGCTGCATCTTCCCATTTGATTTGCAGTCATGCTCCGACTGATCACTGAGTACAAGCAGAAAGCACTAGCATGTGAGAAGATTGGTCTTAGGCTGGTTAGTGTGGCATATAAAAGCCGTCTAATAAACACGTGGGCCAAGAATGGCCGTGTACATGAGTGTGTTGATGGTGCACAGGTAGGTTATCGGAGAACTGTCCGATAACCCCTAACCTCATCTGCTTTCAGCCTTCTTTTGATGACTTACACAAATAGCTCCCGGCCAACAACAATAGCTGTGGCTGTGCCAGTCAGCTGCCGGTGGCCGGCTGCTCTACCAGGTTCCTGCCTCATCGAGGCCGTTTCTAGCCGGAGTTGCAGGTGTGCTCAGAGCTTCCGGAGCTCTCGAGGTGACTTCCCGAGGCTTCGGCAGCACTCCCTTAACCCATGTCGTGTCTCGATAGTGGTGGCTAGCAGTTGTGCAGTACAGTTGTCCCTCGCCACTTCGCACTTCGACATTCGCGGCTTCACTCTATCGCGGTTTTTCAAATACAGCATCTTCATTAAAAAGTTGATCGAGATGGTGAAGATGATACAGCGCATACTCGGTTGTCTGAGTCAATGACACTCCCCTGCATCACAATTAAACTTAAAATTACTGTTGGTCTATCTATTTGTGCACCTCCACAAATCCTTTAACGTCAGGTGCAGCCTCATTGAGAGCAATAACCTAGCTATTCTTTGCCGTGCTGTAGACCTCTTCATCATCATCGAACCAATTGCACTATTTTCATAAGTTATTGGTTGTGTATAAAAACTGCATGTGTGTAATTAAATGTAAATTAATAATATGAAATTAACGTAACGTCTAATACGTCTTATTATCCCTTACTTTGTCTAATATATTGGGTAATATGGGTGTAATGGTGACTAAAAGGGTGTTATTTCATGTCCAGAGGGCTTTAATCATGTCAAAACCTAATTAGAGGGTCGTGAACAGGTTTTCTATGCTCTAGTTACAAAAGTATTCGATTTATAAATAAAGAATCGTACTTCGTTAAAATTTTATCGTGGCAGAGTCTGGAACCGATTAACTGCAATAAACGAGGGACGACTGTACTTGAAAAGCCAGGCTTACTTGGCTGGAGAGCTTAGGTTTTTGCCGACCAACTGCTGGCTTGCAGCTGGCTAGACCATCATTTACGTAGATAGATGGCCGAGTAAGCCTGACCTGCTGGCGGCCGGTTCGATAGATAGACCGACAGTGGACTGTCTCCGTTGGGAGTTGCTTTGAGTTCGAGACGTTTGCGTGAGCCGAATTCAAACCGGCATAACTCGTTTAGGTTCCATTTGCCATAGAGGCCAGCTTGCACTTTATGTGGTACGATCGCAGCTTAAAATGGATCGATACTTTACTTACTCTTGCCGGTCCGAGTTTACAGATGCAGCATTCGTTTTGGCTATCAGATTAAGCAGTGGAAGGAAACGAAGTTAACTAGTTTAATCAGGGAGGAGCCATTTGGTTGTGAGAGGAGCCCTGGTGGTGCTTGAGTGTGGTAGACTTATCTATCGCTTCTGCCATACTAACCATGAAGGAGAACATCAGCTCATCCTGCGGCCACCCGAGTTCGGAATGCCTCCCCTCCCATCTTTATGATGCTGTCCTCAAAACAACACAAGGTTAGGCTACTGTTAGCGACTTGACATTAGCTGCTGACCGAGGCTGTAAGTGGATCTTCAGCCTGATTAACTGCAGTGCTCCTCACCTCGGCCAGGCCAGCAGCCCGATCAACTGGCTACACTAGATTACATATGTGACATGCAAACGCTGGGCAGGAGCAGATAAAAAAATCGGGTAGCAGCCGACAGCAAAGGCAAGAGTGGGAGACTTAAGAGATACACCCATGGACTCTCTGGCCACCAAGCAAAGCCATATCTCAACAGTCACGGTGTGATACTGCCTCCGGCAGGGCTTATGTTACACAGGTAAATGCCCGCCATTGACCTGTCTGTATCCTGATGCTGCCGAACTAGATATTATACTAATTTATCATCTATAATGGGGCTTACACTTCTCATTTATTCTCTGACTGAACTACCGATTGGAGCCCTGACTAATTTAGCTGCATTAGCTACTTTAATTGCTGGCTTCAGGAGTTTACCTCGGAAACCTTATAGAGCGTGAAAAGAAATACCCGGTGGCATCGGACAGTGTAAACAAGCGTGTGGGCTCGCTAGTCTGCTGATCTTTCTGGGAACAGGTACGCCAAGGCATTTCATGGTTTCACTGTTGGCCGGATGCTAGCCTGACCTCATCTGCTCCACCTTTCACCTAGCTGTGCCATCTACTGGTACACCCTAATAAAAAAAAAATGCCTCAGTAAAGTTAATGTAGCAGTCTGGTCCGTCATTGGGACAAAGAAAAGTCATGCAAATGAGTGCTGCATTTTATGTGTCTATATATCAACTAAGATAGGAGGTGGTGGACGACGATACTGCTTGCATTGGCAGATGCAAACGGTCCACACTCCCTGCAATAGACCTGGTGGATGGGCCGTAGTATATCTACTGGAAGCAATCGCATAATTGCATCGGCAGTGCCATGACTTCAGAAGCAGGAAAAAGGCCTCAGCAGCAGCACCAATGCCGATTGCCAGTCTTTTCTTAAGAAACGAAATGTTCCGAGCATCCTCTTGTGCTATCGAGTTGTGATAATCCAGCCAGGATAAACCAATGAATCTTGGAAAACCAATTTTTGAATGAGCTGTGCCATAGCTTGCTGACATAAAATGAGTTATTTTGGCACAGCTATATGGCCAGGATGAACTGTAGTCATATAGCAGTATGTGATTGTAGGTTATCTGGTTTAATAGCTACTGTTGATGTAATGTGTTTCTTTTACTATGTAGATATCTTGTCCTGATTTGAGCAAAAAGAAGTCAAAGCCGCTAGAAAATGCAAGAGCACTATGTTTTGTTCACTGTCTCTATCTATGTCCCTCCCTCTCTGATTGCTGCCTGCCTGTCCACCCATATACTCTCTCGTGTAGCGTTACCATGGGGCTACGAGTTACCACGTTCTGCTGTTCTTCTCGTGTCTTTATGAAGCGAGCCGCGATGGCACACTAGGTAAGGCGATTGCTTTTCATGGCCTTGCTCCCGAGATCGTGGGTTCGAATCCTGCGGTGGGCGATCCTTTATCGCCACTTTCACCGGTGGGGATAGCCGTAAATAAATAAATCCTAGCTGACTAAACAGCCTCTTTTTGTATAGCGACAGAAGAGCCTTAACGGCTATCACCACCGCTTGCAGTGGCGATAAAGGATCGCCCACCTCAGGAATCGAACCCACAACCTCGGGACCGAGGTCGTGAAAGCAATCGCCTTACCTAGTGTGCCATCACGGCTCACCAAGTGAAGACTCTTCTGTTGCTATACAAAAGTGGCTGCTAAATCAGCTAGTATTTTTTTATTATTAAGTATTAGCTTCTGAGCAGGGGTTTTAGAGATTAGAGTTTTAGGGATTTTAGAGAGCTGTAGCTGCTGTTTTTGCCTTGTGGGCCAATTATTACTGCAATAGCTGTTCGATTCCTGTGCTTGTACGGCTGCTTCGGCTTTCAGATTCCTTGCCGAACCTGATACACTGAAACACAGTGGGCAGGGGCTCGAGATGTGTACGCTGGCTTTTCCAACACAGAATTTCTTCCTGCCCGGTTCCTTCTAGCAGACTACGTGCCACCATGATAGGGAAATCTTAGCTAGGATGGCTGCTGGATGCTTTTTTGTTTCATACAAGCTCCTCTGGTTGCCACTTCACTAAATTAATGTAACTCGGTATTGGCAGGCTGCCAAAGGGGCCTTTTAACCGTTTACAGTTAGTGGTGAAAAGGATCACTAGGTTATCTTAATGGGATAAATTCAGTCGAGAGCTCCTTTGCTAAAGGAGCTTTGTGGCGCCCGGTTGATTAACAGATATGCTGGTATCATCGACGTGGCATTGTGGCTTACATATTGTCGTTGTCAGTTCCTCGGGCTCGAGCAAACAGGCGTCTTGAGCCGGCCAATGCACCGGTCACTGTGTGTTTGGTTGGTGAGCTTCCTCTGCTGGCAAAGCAAAGTGCTACACACGGCATTCGTAAGACAAATTGACTGTGGATAAACTGGAGGGGTGGTGGGCCTCGCTCGCGTAGTCTCAGCTTGTGTTGGCACTTGCTGCCCGACTGCTGCTTTGTGAGCAACACTTCTTCATACCGTTCAGCTTAAACCTACCGAGGTGGCCCAGGAGAAGAACCTAGAGTAGGAGAAAGGAAGGGGCTGCTTAAGTAACTGGGGGATGGTTATGATGCCCCAGTTCGTGGTCCGGGTGTGTGCAGGCCAGCCAGAATAAAATAAAATAAATAAATATTAGCTGATTTAACAGCCTCATTTGTCTAGCGGTAGAAGAGCCTTAACGGCTATCACCACCACTTACAGTTGGCATGAAAGGATCGCCCGCTGCACGATTCGAGCCCACGACAGCGGTCGTGAAGAGCAAGCACCTTAGTAGCAACTCTTTCTGGCAGCTAGCTGCTGGTGTGCACACCTACCTGACTGCAGTCATGATGAGAAGGCATGCTATATCCACTCTCGGCTGCTCATCCCAAGATATGGTGAAAACTGACGTTAAACGGGCCAATCACAGCAACCGGAAGGGTTACTTGTGTCTGCTAGAATGTGTCAGCAGGAGAGAGTGGATGCTGCCAAGCTGCTTGAGCTAGTGCCGTGGTCTTCTTCACCTAGCCCAGTGGTGGTATCTCGGTTATGCCTGCTGACTGGGCTGTTGCTGTGCTGGTAAAACCAGCACAGCAAGCATTTCTGGGAGTTGCCAAGAATTGCCAGTGACCCTGCATTGCAGCCTCAGCTCCTGGCAGCACCAACCCGGGACAGCTTCGCTTTCCCTCTGTTTTCACTTGGAGGACCCACCTATCACGTGCCTCTTTAGCTGCCACCCTCCGACTTACACCCTTCGACCGACCTGTTTACATGACCCCCCTCTAATTGCAATTGTATTGCCAGCCTGGGTCACGTGTCGTGCATCTGACCTAGGTCCACGTGATCTGCTTGCTTGCTTTCCCTTGCCTAGGCTGGTGATCGTAGGCAGTGTTGCCAGTGTGCTCGAATATCGCCCTTGCCCACCCACCGCCGTCTCGTGGCTGTGATCGTTGCTGCAAGCTCGGAGGAGACTGCTCGTCTCTCTGCACACCCCTCTTCCCGCTGACGGTGGATGGATGTGGGCTGCTGTGGCTCGTCAGTTGCTTTCGCGTTCGCTCGGGTTGTCGTGTGCACTTGTTCACGCGTAGTCAGGCTTAGCCGGGCGAGTCGAGCTCAGCACGTTTTGTGAACTCGCAATCAGGTGCTCGACGTCGAAGAAGATCCCAATTGGTTCAAGGCTGAGGCTGGTGGAAAGGAAGGTTACATACCGGCCAACTACATCAAGCTGAAGCCCAACGGGTCAGTTCTGGCACCCCATCCTCCCCTCACTCATTCACTTTCCCTGCTCTACCCCTAACCACAGCTCTATCATGCCCTCCCCTTCTCCGAGGCACTCGGCGGTTAACTCCTCGGTCAGCCTTGAGCGTTCGTCTGCTAGACCTTGCATCCTTGACCCTCGACCAGGCATTGCTTGCTCGTGGCAGCCGTCGGCGGCCAGCCAGCTGGAGCTTTCGGTGCCACCTTGCTGTTTGTTTCAGCTGGTACAAAGGGAAGATCAAGAGGGTCACGGCCGAGGAGATGCTGCTCAAGCTGCGCGGTCCGGGTTCGATGCAGCCCGACGGCGCCTTCCTCGTCCGCTGCAGCGAGAGTGCTCCGGGCGATTTCTCCTTGTCTGTCAAGTAGGTGCCACGCCGGCGGCCCTTGCGGCACTCCAGCTTGTGTGCCACCCTTTGCCGGAGCTGGCACCACCGAGGTCAATGGGGGCCCCGGTGCTGCTTGCACACGATGACGCCCTGCATTGCAGCAGTGCACGACCTCCTCTCGGCCGGCTGCGTTTCTGGGTTCGAAGCTCTGCATGACTTTTGTCTGCTCACTTGCTCTGTAACCTAGACGAGGGAGCCGTGCTCTACCGTGCGAGACCAAAAACGTGTCGTTGCTTCCGTTCTCCATGTTCTTCTCAGTCGCACAATGCAGGCCCACCATGCGCGCTGTGCTCATTCGGGGAGCGATCAGCGAGGAGCCTTCTGTGAATGCTTGCATTGTGCCCACCGTCGCGCTAACAGCCGGAAAGGATATCAGATATGCTCTGCGAACATTCTCCCCTGCTTAAGTCAAGCTCCTGTAGTGCCGAGTGATGTGGCAAGGTCATCAGCTTCTTCTTTGCCAAGCTGTGGCCGGGGAAGTTTGCCTTTCTACCTCCCTCCCTCCCCCCTCCCTCCCTCCCTCCCTCCCTCCCTCCCTCCCTCCCCCCTCGTGGCTGCTCATTCTGGGAGCAGCAGCGGTGGCACACAGCAGCGTGGATGCGTGCTGTATCGAATGAGCAGTGATTGCTGCTCACTTTACCGGCTGCAGGTGACCTTGAGAGTGTGACTTTTGAGTGCAGAGCCGTTGGATGCTTGGTGCTTTGCTCGGAACTATGTGTGTGGTGCACTGCTGAGAAAGTAGCAATAAGCGCAGCTCTCAGGCAAGTATGCTGCAGTGACAGCATGTGGTGGGCGTGTGGAGAGGTTTTGCAGGTGCATTTGTGTTCGGAAACTCCTTTGAGTCAATGATTCTGTGTGTGCTCCTGGTCTTTTCCGGCTGGACTGGTTGTCACTTGGTCACGTTTCCGGCATCCGATGGTTCTAGCTGGCCTTCAGTTTCTACTTATGTGATCTACTTATGTCTGGAAGCCTTCCGTTTGCTAGCTACCAGTCCGGACGAAGAAATAGCCCATCTACGCTGCCCTTCTGCACTCGATAATCACGCTACTTACTGCTCAGTCTTAGATACAAGACTTTTAGCTTGCCGTGCTCCGATGAATTACCTAGTAGCTTGCATTCAGCCCTTACTCCAACGTCCCACGTCTCTCGGGCATCTTGCTCGCACTGACATATTCTCACTTGATCTAGTTCCAATTTGTTACTGATCAATGGCTGTCAAGCTGGCAAAGTAGTTGGACAGTAGCCGGCGTGCGGATCTTCTGATAGATATGCAATCCATCTTGAAGCTTGGCTTAGCCGATTTCTGGTGTCTTTACGGTAGATTTAAGTGGATTGTCGTGTTGACTAGCGTCTTCGCAGTCCAATTGTATGAGAAGACTCGAGCGCAACGACATGCAATTTGGTGGGTACATTTTAACGACCGTGTAATACAATATTCACTCGAAATTCGAGCTTCACACAGCAGATTTCCCACTGATTTTTGCGTAACTAGAATGGATTGGTGTAATTTGTGGGATCTGCTATATGCTATGTGCATGCTCTACTTAGTTGCTTCATATCTAGTAGTAACAATACTGCTCGTGTTTGTTTGGTTATTGCAATTCCTTGCGAACTCCAATTAATTGTGCGCCTGCCTATTGTGACTGCCTGATGCTTCAATGTCCAACTTTTTGTGAGGTTTACATTGTCTCTTTGTTCTATGCGATCATCAGTTCGTTTTGAGTCACGATCGTATTTGCATGCACTTGAATAGATGGGGACAAAGTGTTCAGCACTTCAAGATACTTAGAGACGGCTTTGGCAAGTACTTCTTGTGGATTGTCAAGTTTAATTCGGTCAATGAACTCATTGACTATCACCGTACAACCTCAGTCAGTCGATCACAGACCATCTACCTCAAAGATATGGTGGACGAGTCTCCACTGCCACCGCCGGTAAGTGTGCAAAACTCTCTTCTGCTACTGTGTGATTTGGACTATAGAGTTGGTTAACTGTTCACTTTGTATTGCCACGTTTACTTGTGCTAGTTGGCAAGCCATGTCCATGCTAGTTGGCAAGCCATGTATATAGTTCCATCTTTGTCTATTAGCTGTCAGATGGTTAGGACTCATTTATCAGATGCTGCCGTTGGCGACCGTGTCTGATTCACTACTTGGATATCCTAGACTGTTGGTGATATTGTCGAGACGTCTTAAGATTCGATATCTTCATTTGCTGACATCCTTGCAGACATGCTATTTTTCCTTGTAATTTTTCAAAATTTTCATCATATCATATCGGGGACCTTGCCTTGGTTTGAGTTCCGTCGAACTTTCACCGATTTCCTAGTTCATGTCCACCGTAGGTCCTAGAGTGGCAAATCTTGCAGCTGTTAAATATCTTGTCACGTAAGCTTTCAAGAACTCTACGATCTTGTTCGGTTTGGCTTCAGGTCTTGCCTCTATAATACTAACCTGTGTGGTAAAAAATGGCGAAAAAATCCACCTTTACTCCGGCAGGTGGTCCTGAATGTATTCTGACCTGGCATAAGCGCCTGTCCTCAGCAAGAATCTTGCACTTCTTCCTCAGTGTGGCCAGATCTTGACAGAAGGAAGGAGAAAAAGATGTCCTTTAATGTAGCTAAAAATTGTAATATCAAATAAAACTGAATATGCCGTGGTCTTGCTCTTTTCTTCGACACTTACGTGTATATTATATGGTCTGTGCTCTCTTTCGTTCAGAATTCTTTGGTTTCAATTGTATTACTAGGATTAATTTTAACGATTGTCTTTTTCCAAACCAGCCTTATTTCCAGTTGATTAGCACCGGCGAGCAAATCAGCAGCGACTTGAATTTAGGGGCATACCTCTGGGATGTACATTCAAAATTGCATTTGTTGATTTGATTAAACAAGGATTCCATACAAATCAACTGCCTGTACTTGTGCTACTTGACCTTTCTGCAACTTTTGAATAGTTAAGGCACTTGGGGGCGGTCAACCGGTCCCATCCATATCAGTTGGGAAGGTATGAGCAAATATCTTGCATTGGCCGAATTGCCATGTTTTGAGCTTTCTTGCATGAGTGGGATACCGACAGGGGTCAGTTCTAAGGCTGTTTCGGTCTCCTACCTATTTACGTAGCACCACAAGGTGTGACCATCCAATCCCACGAGTTGCAGCCACTGATATGCTGACAACAACAGGTTCTGTCTGATTTTTTCCACACGAAGCAGCTATTCTCAGGCAGCTTCTAGTCCTAGGTGACTGCCATAATGCTTCGGCTATTGGACAACCATATTATTGGCGATTTCGCCGATAGGAAAACAGAGCTCTGTGTTTAATTGACCAGAAAACACGAGTTCGTGCTTTTGGAGTATCAAGACTGAAACATCCTCGTACAAAATCGATTAAATTCAGTGATACTCCATCGCTGAGCTGCATAAGCTCGATTTGCCCGGGCTTCTTCAAAAGTCTCTGGCTTTTGTTGAGATTTCACATGCACTGTATTCGTCGAGCTCCGAAAGCACTATGTTATTGGTCGTCTTCTTCAGTCTCTTGCTTTTGTTCAGTTTGACGAAATCTTGCCATTTTGAGTTTTGGCAGTGGGATGCTGAATGGCTGTCACTGCTTTTCTCATTATTGTTTGCATACATTCTACTCGCTGTGCTCTCTTTTGTTCCCCGTCCATCAGCAGTGTCTTCTATTTATAAATTGAATGGCCGTTCTTTATCATTATATGAACTAATAGTTTGATTTTCAAATTCAACTAAGAGAGTGCATTTTGTCTTTCCAAGTTATATATGCCGACTACAGTAGTTGTCTTCTCATTGTTTAACTCTGCCAGGCTTTGGCCTAAGGGTTGGTTGCTCAATCTGGACGACAAAGGTCGTCTGCTCTAATCCTTAGGCCTACGTGATTTGACCTTTATGTGCTTTTTGCATGCTGACACTGTGCGCACTATGCACAAATATACGCTTGGGGTGTTCAATTTTTGTCACCGCATGCATACGAAAGTACTAGTTTTCAAGATATTCCAAGTTAGCTTTGGATTTGGTCCCCAAGTGGAGGTTACCCTAATTAATGCAAGTGTTTTTAATCAGTAATTCAAGATGGTAGCTCTCCTAGGACCTTGAGGGTTTTGCATAATTTGGTAAAGTTATCTGTAAAAAAAATATCTCAGAAAAATCGACAATATTGGATAAAGGCTGTTTGGTTCTGTGGTTCCTGCGTTGCAATCGCGAAATTTGGGGAAAGTTTCTCATATGTCGTTGCTTGCCCTTGGCAGGGAACCCAGAAGTTGGTTTCATGTGACCAGAAAACCAGGCTGTGAAGATAGCAGCTTATAATAATAATAATAATAATAATAATAATGTACTTGATAAAGCGCCCTCAGAGAACTTGATCTCTTTCTAGGTGCTTTACATTTGCTGCAAAGGGAAATGCAATGGTGAGTAAAATCATGCTTGAAAAACAAACAAAACGAATAACATGGTTAGGGGTGACATGCACAGGGTCAGCATGCAAATGTGGTTAGTGGCAGCATGCACAATGTCAGCACGCATAAGCACGTGAAGGACGAATCACAGGGACCCACTAAATGCTGTCCTAAATGGGTGTGTTTTTAGGTTCCTTTTAAATTTGGTCAGGTCAGGGGATGTTCTGACGCAGGTCGGGAGGGAGTTCCAGGCTTTGGGAGCATGCGAACTAAATGCACGGTCTCCAAAGGATTTGAGGTTTGTACGAGGTATTTGTAGACTGTTGCATTCCGAAAAGCGGGTGGTACGATGCTTGGCCTGATGGGGGAGTATATCGAAGAGATAGGCTGGAGCCATAGAATGAAGGGACCTAAAAGTGAGCGACAAAACCTTGAAGTCAATCTGTTGCTTGACTGGTAGCCAGTGCAGGTCGGCGAGAAGTGGAGTAATGAGGCAACTACGACGCTCACGACAGACAAGCCTAGCTGCAGAGTTTTGCACCAGCTGCAGAGTTTTGCACCAGCTGCAATCGCCTAATCGCATATGCTGGTAGGCCAGTAAGCAGTGAGTTGCAGAAGTCGAGACAGGATGTCACGAATGCATGGAACAACTTGGACGTGGTATCCTTATCTAAACAAGCCCGAATTTCAGCAATGTCGTGAAGCTGAAAATAGGCGGATTTGACTGTGGAGCTGATATGGTCGTCTAACGAGAGGTCGCTTTGGAACATGGCACCTAGATTTCGAGCTGATTCAACAGGAGATATGCTGGCAGAGCCAATTTTGAGAGTCAGCCTTTCCAATTTGTGAATCACACTGGGTTTGCCCATAACTAGTAAGTTAGTTTTGTCATCGTTTAGTTTTAGAAAATTCGCTGCCATCCATGTGCGGATGTCATCAATGCATGCAGCAAGTAAGTTTAGAGAATTTGAGGTGCTCGAAGGCTGGGAGGGATCAAAGCAAAGGTACAACTGAGTGTCATCCGCATAGAAGTGAAAGCCTAGATTGTGCTTGGCAATCACATCAGCAAGAGGCAGAGTATAAACCGTGAAAAGAACCGGACCTAGCACGGAGCCCTGAGGTACTCCATATTTCAGGGGTACTTCAGATGATCTTTTCAGATGAGCTTAATGTTAGTATTGTGCCGGGTTAGACAATATCAAAATTTAACGTATGCTTTTCTCGTGATTATAAGCAATAGCAACAGTTGATTCAGACCGGTGTGAAGCTTAGAAAGGAGTTTTCTTCCATCGATGATTGTAGCCGTTTCAACCATGCATCTTCAAATGCATCTTCAAAGAGGTCATGCGAGCGAAAAATTGTCAATAAAACTAATCTTTGTTTGCCATATGTTTTACATCAAACGGAACACAATAATAGATTGAGCAAGTTTTTGAAAGGTCATCGGATGTACTGAAGCACCCTAGGAAAAAAGTATGCCAACTTTAAAATGTGCTGTTCAATAAGCATAACTGGTTTCAAACCCTTGGATTATACATTTTGGGAATTCATAGGTTTGTACTACCCTAGAACTGTACCTGCTTTATCATTTTTAATGCATTAGAATGAATATCCATTGACACTGTATTCGTTTAGATTGTGTCGACACTACTATGTGGCAATTTAAGACTGCTCACCATATTTGCAGCCTCATTAAAAGTTACAATTCACTAAGCCGGTTTTAGAGTTGCTTGCTGTTGTTTTTAGGTTGTCGGGTCCTGCCTAACCGATTTGACTAGGTTGATGATTTGAGTTCAACAGCAATACATTTGTGGAATTCGATGCCCTAGTTCTTCAGTTGTCTCAATACGCCTTGATAATATCACAGGGTGATCTCTTTTGATAAGTGACACACATCTTATACTTATTGACCATTTTGATACTGTGTATCATTATTACAAAATGGCTAGTGTTGTTGTTTATATGCTTGAGCTATGCATTCATGTGTGTTGTTATTTTTTTATAGGCTTGCTTTCTGTGCTTTTGGACTTGCAGTGGCCGTTTACTTTCTGTCAAAGATCCCATTTCTGCCTTAATATCCTCATGTAAATAGCAATTTAAAGGCACTCGGATTAGTGGTGTTAATATAAGCTTTGTTTATTCATCGATACGTGCTATTTTATTTTATAATTATTTATCTTGAGGTTCTTGAGTCACTTTAAGCGGTTGTGCATTACTTTTTTTTTACCAGGTGAGGTACGGTGGTGTACCAGCTCTGCCTGTTTCCTTGTTCCGGGTTGGAGCCACTGAGGCGATGTGTGTGTGTGTGTGTGTGAGCTCGTTTTTTATCATTTCATTCTGTGTGTGTGTTCATCTAAGGATGCACTCGAAGCTGCAATGTTTTGCCTTCCTTAGCTTAGCAGTGGTACCGCTGCTGCTGTTACAAAAGCAAGCCGACTTAAGCAAGCAGACAAAAGATCGCAATACTGACAACTCCGACAAATGCACACATGAAAAAAGCATGCAGCTATATTTTTTTGTAAATATATGATATCCTTGATTTAACAGGCTTTTTTTGTCATCCTAATCAATTGCTATTATACCAAGAAGAAACCAATCTTGCATTGTACGAATGTGAAAGTAACAATAGTATGTCCTGTTTCATCAATCATTAATAATGCAATTGCTGCTGTGCAACAATAATAATATAAATCCTATTAATATTGAATTAATGATAACTCTGCATGTAACGGTTGGCCTTTAACACAATACATTGTTAAGTCGGCAAATTAAACCCAAAATAGACTAGTGAAATCTGCATTTGTCGTTCAATATTTATACAAATCAAATTTCTTATTATTGACATCGTTGATGCAGTTTGAAATTAAAAATTCTGTTGACATTTTTTAGATTGTAGTTGTTTAGTATTTATTTTCGGCAATACACATTATGAACATATATTTAAACCAGCATTCCTTAAAATAATTTTTTGCATTTTTCGGCAAGCTTTAGTCCATGCACTTTAGTTGGGTCACCTTAATTGCTACATGTTATTTTGCTGCTTCGTACTGGCCGTGCTCCTAAAGGTGCATTTCTGGTTTCAGGTACAAGTGGAGAAGGTTAAAGCACTGTTCGACTTCACGGCTGAAGAGGATGGTGAGATCAGCTTCAGGAAGAACGACATTCTTGTCGTGCTGGACAAACCGGATCAGAACTGGTGGATGGGTAAAGACGAGGTGAAAGGTACCAAGGGTCTCTTTCCATCGACCTACGTTCGGCCGCTGTGAGCAGACCACTCGCTCGAGGAGCCACACTTGATCGATCGTACTTTTGGTGTAGCCCTGACGTAGAGGCGCAAACGTGCCCACGTGTAGGCTCCTCCTCATCATTATGCTGACTTTATTCTTGAAAACCGAGCGACGTTGAGCAACGACTGCCGGCCATCTGGCACTGGGCGGCTGTCGGTAGCCCCGTGCTCCTCTTATCAGCTCTCTTGCTGCTGCTGCTGCTGAGACTCGTGCCTCACCCTCGTGCCTGGCTGCAAAAGCACAGCCTTGCTGACTGCATGCTGCCGAGCCCGCTATTTAACCTTGTGAAGCCGGCAGTGCACCTGTGTACCCGGTTAGGCAGCAGCGGAACCGCGTCGTCCACTTTTCAGGCCGGTATGCATGCCTGCTGCCTCTGCTGCTGCATGTTGCCGGTCGCTGTCGATTTCCACTCACGTTTTGCAAGGCCGTGTACTCTTTGGAGCAGCACTGCTCGGTCAGATGTATCCGCAGCTTGCTAACTTTTGACCTGCTTGCCGTCAGCGGGATGTGCACGAATGCGATTGGAGAGTGGTGGCTGCATTTAGTTGGACCTGTTTGAAGCCAATCATCTCCTGTGCTCTTCTCTGCTCCGTTACTTGCACGTGATTGCGGCGTTCCAGGCGCCAAACTGGCCATTGCTGCTGTTCCACTGATGAGTGTGTGAGCAGCCGACTTGTGCTGCTGAGCCAGGAGCAGGAGCAACAGCTTGAGCGCCGGCGCTGCTTTCTGTGCTGCCACCCTTACAGCTGTCGCTTTTCACCCTTACAACTTTTACCACCCGTACGCCTTATGCCATCTCGTTTTTTTTTGCTGCTTTCGTTAGCTAACTTGCATGAAAGTATTCGTCTGCCTTCCTGCTCGGCAGCACTTTATAGAGATGCACTTCGTAGTGGACGAACAAGAGACTGACAAAAAACGAAAGACTGATAATAAAAACAAAACTGTACTTCTGACATTTTTTTATATTTCGATGGGACAGGCTCGCGACGTGTCATTGTTGCTGAGCCACTGTGGGAGTTCTGGTTGGGATTTGGTGGTTTCGCCTGTGCATATTTGCGTTAACGATAACAGGGAATTTACGTTGTAAAGTATTTCCTTCACTGCATGCATCACTCCGATCCTTATACGCTTGTTTTATTCCCATACTAGTCAAAGGATCATGGGACCCGATAGCTGAGCATGTATGCAGTGTACAAGTTTTCACACTAGGTAAGGCGGTGGCTTTCACGACCTCGCTCCCGAGGTCGTGGGTTCGATTCCTGCAGTGGGCAATTTTTTATCGCCACTGGAAAGGCTCTTCTGTCGCTATACAAAAAGAGGCTGTTTAATCAGCTAGGATTTATTTATTTAACTAATAGATGTGTACGGTGTAAAGTAAAGTGCCAAAGGTTTTCGACTCACCGGTCACTTACACTGCTGTGGAAAAGTAGTGCAGACGATACTTGCACCTTCTGAGACTAGAGATCATTAAAACCCTCTGCGTATGCCCGACACAATGGCTGCCTAAATATGCTTGTACTTGTCATACGAGTGCGACATATCCGGCATAGTGGCAGGACATGATACATACCTCAACGTTATATATAAATATAGAATTCATTTGTATAGCGCCCGAAGAAAACTCAATCTTTATTCAGGCGCTTGACATGTGCCTCGGGGTTTGAGCCCACGGCCTCAACCAGACCTTGGTCGGGGCGAGCACCTTAACCGCTGGACCAAACCAGCTCGGCGTTGTCTGTGTTAGCATTTACCGATGCAAACCAGTTGTGCATTGCAGGTGTTGTGATGCTACCGGAAATAGTTGGTGAAGTGAAAGTAGCATACCCTGTTCAGACTGTCGGGCACTGACAGTAAGCATATCCCTGCCCCTGGTTCTCATTTTATAGGAAGGTCATATCCAACCAAAATCAACAATCAAGATGGGTCTTGTTCCCATTATTTGGTTCATGCACTGCTCTGGATATGGTCGAATCAATAAAACAGCGTTTGAGCATTTTGGAACAACACAGGAGAGGGATTTGGCAGAATCCACTCGGGACGGCAGTGCAGTAAATAAGCAATGTAACGGTCTGCTTACGAAATTATGCAAGCTTGTCAAATTCATCAAAATATCAACTTCGAAATCATGTCTTTCGATCTAAAGTAAAAGCTGAGTTCGGACGCGAGATTTAACTGCATCTTGACGTGCTGAAACTCTATCCCAACAATGTTAGAGCCCACTAATAAAGACAGAAGGCACCATCCCCCAAGGCACTATTCGAATTCAAGAAGCTGGAAATGATAATTCGATTTTGATGCTCTCAAAGCTCTCCTGGAAGCAATGGAACCTTTAAAAATTGGCGTTATAATAATAATAATAGTTCTAGTGAAATATAATAATTCTAGTGAAAGGTCACTTTGGAACGGGACACCTAGATTTCGTGCAGATTCAAGACAGCATGTGCTGGCAGAGCCGATTGTGAGCGTTAACATTTCATATTTCTGAATCACTCTTGATTTGACCATGACTAGTAAGTTGGTTTTTATCATCATTCAATTTAGGAAAGTTTGCTGCCATTGATGTGCAGATGCCATTAATACAAGCAGCAAGGAAGTTGAGAGACTTAGACGTGCTGAAGGGCTAGGAGATATCAAAGCAAAGGTACAGCTAAGTGTCATCTGCATAGAAGTGAAAGCCTAGATTATGCCTGACAATGATATCGGCAAGAGGGAGAGTATAAACCGTGAAAAGAACGGGACCAAGCACGAAGCCCCGAGGTACCTCATACTTCAGAGGTTCCTCGGATGATCTATGTCCCACTAGATAGGACTTGAACCATTGCAGAGCAGTTCCAGTGATGCACAGGCGAGATGAGAGGCGCTCAAGGAGGACTTGGTGATCGATAGTATTAAAAGCTGCCGAAAGATCAAGCAAAAAAGCGCAGAGAGACTACCTAAGTCGGCATGCCTAACTAAGTAGGTCGTTGTACACCCGAAGCAATTCCGACTCTGTGGAATGATTAGCTTCAAAACCAGACTGGAACTTACTAGCAAGGTTTGACTGTTGAAGTGGCTGAAGTTCTCTTGGTCTAGTGCTGCTTTCTTGAGTAGTGGTCGGAGTAAAGCCTATTTGAAAGATGCTAGGACTTGACCTGAGGCTAATGACATTTACGACGTTAGTTGTGTATGACAGCAGCAATCTATGCATCGTAGAAGCAGGACAGTGGGAATAGTGTCTAGAGGACTTGCTGTTTATTTGATAGGACTACGAGCTTCTGAACGCGGTGATTAGTGGCCTCATTGAATGGAGACATTAAGGGGCTGTATGAAATTGAGGGACATGATTCCAAGAAGGTTGCTGCCACCCTAGAGATGGACTCACTGATCTTGCTACCCCGTTGACAAAAAAGTAACATTAGTACAAGGTTATGGAAAATTTGAAGTGTCGCGTAGAAGAGCGATTGAACAAGGATGTCATGAACCTCCTGAACATTCTCAATGATCCTTCTTTGGCCCATCAAAAAACTAAGCTAACCTTTCGCAGGAAATCTAGCCTATCGTCTGTTTGGATACATCTATTTAAAAATTGTCGAACATACTTCAAACAATGCTGAACGTGTGAACTTGTCTCTTCGAGGTGAATTGAGATCGCTTCAAAAAGGTGGAGGATCAACTGCAGTCGGAGGGCAAGACAGCTCATGTCCGGTCAAGCTCTTCAGGAACTGTGGCCTACGAACTGAAAATCCCTAGAAACCGTACTACGCATTTTTATCTATTAAACCAAATTCAAGGGACATCGAAAGAGTTTTTTGGGTGTACGAATTTATGTGCAAAATTAAGACCGCGTCTCTTAAACAAGTCACTTAATGCACTTGTATTCTTGAAAACCTTTGTAAGAAGTAAAAATGTATTGGTTTAGAACCTATCACGAAAGGTATGTGCATAAAACGGTGGTCATCTCAAAAATAAGCTACTGACTGTAAAATTAGTGAAAAATGGAGAAAAACAGTATAACAAGCTATTAACTTTTTTGAAAATTGAAAACAGTAAACAGCTGTTTTTTTAAATTAGTTTTTTATCAGAAATCCTAAATGTAAGGTATCTCCGTCCGTAACTCCACTAAGCCACAAACACAAAGTGGGTTTTTTTTAGGAAAGTTTTATTGTAGCTCATTCAAAGCATAGGTGGCTTTCTCTGTGCATTTAACTGCTACAGACTTTATCTTGCAAACTAATAGAAAGCGAGAAGCACAGCCGCTGAGTCAGGAGGGCAGTTGAGGTAGTCAGTAACATGGAAGTGGCAGTGCAGGACTGCTTGAAAGGATGCGCTACAGTCACCATCAGGTTTTTTGCCGATGCTCTATAAGCAGAGGAATGGAACAACCAATTTATTGTCTGCTCGAGGGCACGAAGGGGCTGAAACTGGTGCAGCTATTCACCTAAGTATGAAGGAGCCAAGCAGTCGCGAAGCTTGTGGCTCAGCGTAAGAAATTTTCTCTGTATTCGCCAACCAACCAGCAGCCATTGAAGTTCCTTCAGCAAAGGAGACCAAAGGTTAAACCTTAAAGATTTGTTAACACAGCCATGTTCATCACTAGCTGTGGCCTCGCAACTGTTTCGGTAAACCAGTTGAAATCGGAATTAAAATAATCTAGCCAAGACAAATCTAGGGTGATAGTTAAAATTCTTGCAAGCCAAAGCAATAGAAAGTCCCTCGTGTTATAATTATATATATATATATATATATATATATATATATATATATTATATATATATATATATATATATATATATATATATATATTATATATATATATATATATTATATCGTGTTAAAGCTGGACGCGATGGCTAACCGTGCAGTCTCCTTAATAGACTATTGGGTCCGCTGTTTTCCTTCGTTGACTTCCGCCAACAAAGTACGCTCTCGTTGCACAGCGGACCCAATAACCCTTTCATTCCATGAGAAGTTGACTGCACAGTGTAGTGCTTCTGAAAGAACAGCCAAGCAAGCGAGAAGTTCAGTAAGCTTAAAGTGAAAACCAAGCCAGCAAAAAGCAAAAGAAAGCACACATTGACTAGCGGCAGATAAAAATCTCCTAGCTGGCATGGAGGCTACTCTCGGAGGAGGCACAACGAAGCACCGCCTTTGGCGACTAGCCGGCTATGTAGGCCACCAGCTCTAAGGCATCGCTAGGATATAGCCAGTGCCTTTTTCCCATGACCAGGGATTAGACATGTGCCTTCCCTCTCTGCCGCATGCGTATCGAACGTCGTCGTTTTACTGACGGCCGCTTGTGTGTCGCCGGCTCTAGTCGCCACAAAAGGAGTCTTGGCAGCACCTACCGGCGTCATAGTAGCGCCGACGTCGACCGGCGTCGCAGCACCGACCGGTATAGCAGCACTTGACGGCGCTACTGGGCTTGCCGACGTTGCAGCCGTCTCCCTGCCCGTCGCTGGCGCCGACCCCGCACCCGTCCCCCGGTGACCTCCACCGCTGCTGCCTTCTCGAGGACGTCCGTCGTCGTCTGGCAGGCGGCCGTTTGGTGGGACGTCTGCGTCTCTCATACTGCATCATATGCCACCTAGCACACAGCAGCCTCACAGGTTGCTATTGAGCAGGCCGCCGCTGGTAGCTCCTCTGCCGTCGCCACCTCGTGCTGCCGCTCTGGCCGTTTTGACGTCCTGGCTCGTGCTGCCGTCCTGACAGGCACTCGTGGCACTGACATGTTAGACAGCAAAACATTCATCTCGCTAGTAAGGCTTGTATCAAAGCGTTTAATGATTTGACCTTAATAGGAACCTCCACCGCATATGTAGCATAAAGTAGACACCGAGACTGAAAGAGGGAGGATCATCCTGACAAGTGCAGCAATGCCCTCTAACGGGAGGTCCGCCGGTTAGTGAGGTGCTACTTCCATCTTGAGTAGGTAACGAAATTTACCAGGAAGGATGCTTATGAGCATTGCCTTTCGTCGGGACTCATTCGAAATTTGTTTCTCCTCGCACATCCCATCAGCAATTACAACGTGTTCTGCGTACTGCGTAGGTCTGCTCCTCGGACGCTGGAGAAGCTCTTGTATCAGATCCCGCTGTATTCAACGCAACGCGTTTTCCTATTTCCATTCTTGTCGCCACTGTTGGATTTGCGCGAGCAGTGGCGCACAGCAAAAGGCAGAATCGACAATACGGCAGCAGTACATTCACTTAGGCAGGAAGCCACGCAAGAGCTCGTGACCGTCATGGCTGATCTTGGCCCCGGAGAACCTGAAAGTGTATTATTGGGTCCGCTGTTCTCCTTCGTTGACTTTCTCCAACGTAGTACGCTCAGCAGTACAGCGGACCCAATATGAACATTTTAAAATGTATGAGGTTTTCAAATATGAAACCTAAATTCGAAGCACACGGTGGCGGTCGCAGGTAGCATAACTGTCATATGCATCTGAGGCTTCTGCTGCTGTAATTAGCGAAGCGTCTGACACTAATGCACATGCCTCACCTGTGGCCAATAGTTAAGCCATTGAAGGAGCGCAGCGTCGGGCCACTAATGCAGGATAATAATAACAATAATAATGATGCACTTGATAAAGCGCCCTCAGAGAACTTAATCTCTCTCTAGGCGCTTTACATTTGCTGCAAAGGGAAATGCAATTGAATGGTGAGTAATATCATGCTTGATATACGAACAAAATGAATAACATGGTTATGGTGACATGCACAGGGTCAGCATGCAAATGTGGTTAGTGGCAGCATGCACAGTGTCAGCACGCATAAGCACATCAAGGACGAATCACAGGGACCCACTAAATGCTGTCCTAAATAGGTGTGTTTTTAAGTTCTTTTTAAATGTGGTCAAGTCAGGGGATGTTGTGACGCAGGTCGGGAGGGAGTTCCAGGCTTTGGGAGCATACGAACTAAATGTACGGTCTCCAAAGGATTTGAGGTTTGTACGAGGTATTTGTAGACTGTTGGATTCCGAAAAGTGGGTGGTACGATGCTTGGCCTGATGGGGTAGTAGATATGAGAGATAGGCTGGAGCAATAGAATGAAGGGACCTAAAAGTAAGCGACAAAACCTTGAAGTCGATCCGTTGCTTGACTGGTAGCCAGTGCTGGTCGGCGAGGAGTGGAGTGATGTGGCAACTGCGACGTTCACGACAGACAAGCCTAGCTGCAGAGTTTGCACAAGCTGAAGTTGCCTGATTGTACATGCCGGTAGGCCAGTAAGCATGTATTTCGTGTCGTCTGCTGCGATTGGTGGAGCTCTCATATACTGGCTCGTTCAAGTTAATAAAGAAGAGTCTCGCTTACCGCGAACGTGCGCCCGCTGTGTCTCCGTGGGATGACTCCCATTAGAACGGCCGCCGCAGGAGTCACACGGATGTCATACAACATCACCTACTTGATTAGCTAAATCTTCTAGTCCAGTGACACGCTTGGCGTGTCCTATGAGTAGCAGATCTGTTTTGTCGTCTCTAAGGTTAAGAAAACTTGCTGATGCCTGTTGTTTGTTCGCACAGCAGAGAGCCAGCCAATGCCCAACACCAACAGTTTGCTACCAACGCACGGAGCCGAAGAGCGCACGGCTCTTTTCGGCTCCTCGACTCTCACTCGACATTACTCTCTCAGATTCGCGTTCCCTCCTCCCCACTCCTTCCCAAACGCAACTCATCCGGTGAGTTGGTGGGAGGACAAAGCCAGCCTCTGTCCATGCCACATCTCAGGTGGACCACAGCTGTGCAACGGCCCCTCTCGGTGATGCTTCGAACGGCTCACCAGTGGCTTATCAGAGGAGCCTGCATACAATACATACATACATACGTACATACGAACTACAATATCCAGGATAAGACGCCTTCAAGGCAAGCACTCAGTTTCTCAGTCACTGCAGCAGATTTCGGCGGGTCAAACGACGAACACAGCTGTGTACCCAGGCTGGGTTCGGTTGGCTGGGACCGGACGGCTATAGAGAGGGTTAGGGTAACCGGCTAGGCCGGGGTCAGACCTATACATTGCCGGATGTGTGGTGACGAGAGGTCACCCGCGCTCTTGGGTACGGGAAGTTGGCCAAGTAAGTCGTGGTGTTGGAGGCTCCCGGTCTCGCCGAGTTATGCACCTGGATTCGTGCAGGCGTGCTCCGGCGATGCTGCCACGCGCGCAAGGGAACGAGTACCCAAGGCCCGAATGGAGCTGGATAGCTCGCTCGTTGTTGACTTGTTTATACCACGTTCCCCGTGTAGCGTGTTCGTGACCCCCCCCCCGTGTGTTGGCGTCTTTCGGTGGAAGCTTACGACTGTGATAGTTGTCGACTCGGACTAGCCAGCAGTTACTCAGCCAGCCGGGTTTTGGACGGCGTACGCTCGTACTGTTGAACTCGGAGTCGGTACAACGACAGGACTGCGGAAGCCGACTGACCCCAACTAACGCGTTTGTTCGCGCTTGCTGCGTCATCTTGCGCTCCCATAGTGTATAATGTATAGGATCCTCCCTGTAGACTTGTTTAGTTCCCCTGTTGTTGGTGGCGCATGCGTTATTATAAAGATGTTTAACCTGACGGCCGCTCGTCTTACCCTAGCTCGGCGGCATGGCGAGCGGCAGCATGGCCGGAGTATGGCGGGGTTTGGCGGGAATTAGCCTCTGAACCCTGGAACCCGGTTACAGCTGATTGCCTTTTGCTGATTGCCAGATTGATAGGCTGATTACCGTCAGCCTAAAACCGATGTGAACCTTGTGATCATATATTAACCCTTTTCCATAGCTTTCAGAGTTTTGGTCCCAGACGCGATTGGAAAGTAAAATGGCTTTCGTAAATATAATAGTTCGTTTGGTGTAAATCAAGTCTTGGGACTTAAGGCATGACACTAGACACGCGTGACTAACCAGTGAACTTTGGCTTCGTCAACTACATCAGCAGGTAATTTGTTGTAATGTTTTTTAATATTCTCACGTTCACCGTTTTCACGGAGATCAGTTGTCCTGGTTCAACCGCCAATTTTATCGGCCATTTAAGGGATAGTCGTGGAATCACACTCAATTATTCTAAACACACTTCTAACTTGAAGTTTTCTCCAAATGCACCTAGCTGAGATCCAGCAGCAACACGCACGTAAGTGGCTAAGTTCTTGTGTGAGCTCAATGCCGGTTACCGGAAGTCAAAATACTTCTGCTCGCGATCTTCATCGCCCAGTAATTTTGTCCTGCCTCTCCAGAATTGTGGCCCATCTACAGCCTTTTCCTAATACATTTATTTTATCAATTCCTAAACTCCTAGAACGCGGATGTGTATTTTGTCTCCCATAGTTGCCTCGACTGGAATTTCGCTGTCTTAGAGACGTTGGTCTTACCTAAGTAGTGCTAAGGTCGAGGACAGAGATGCTTCAACTACCATGTAAATGAAGAGCTCAGTAAAAGAGATTTAGGCCTCGGATCTCGCTTTAAAAAGAAATTAT
This sequence comes from Cristatella mucedo, assembly GCA_009760855.2. Classification (NCBI taxonomy): domain Eukaryota; kingdom Metazoa; phylum Bryozoa; class Phylactolaemata; family Cristatellidae; genus Cristatella; species Cristatella mucedo. The sequence continues at coordinate 4,584,948 of WPIO01000026.1, read as the reverse complement.
TATTTTTAGCCACATAATACAAAAATAAACGGCCATCACGTCTGCTAAGAGTAGCCAACGATCGTGGCGTATCAAGCTGATAGTTACCGGCCACGGCCGTCGTTCACTCCTTTCCTAAAATTAATACTATTCTTCTGCAACATACCTCGAATGTTATCCTGGTGAATTTCAGAGACGTGTTTCTGCCTACAGTCACAGCTTCGTTACAACTTTGTGGTGTGTGCACTCACCGGTGCACGTTGCAGCGATGCTACTAAGCAGGGGTTATACTAGTAGTGGTACTTTCAATAGTTCTCACCGCTCCTACATGTACTTAAAACATACAGCAAGCCGGAGAGAGGCATGTGGCACATAGTCACAAAGGTAAAAAAGTCGTACAAGGTAAGCCCAGATGCATTTTATGACTTCAGCCCCAATGCTGCAAGATAACTTGGGCTTGTATAATGCTTTTGCTGTTGTTTTGTCAAGTATATATTGCCTACTTTGGGTCTACTTCAGGTAAGCACCGCGTCCAAAAGAGTATCATGAGCATTTCATTAGCTCTGTAATAGTAATCAACTACAAGCACTTATATATTGGAAGTTTCCACCATCAACACCCTATCTAACGTTTAGTTTCTTGTCTGACGAAGTTGAACAGAGCGATAAGCTTTAGAACTATACTTGAATGTAAAGTCTCTCTGCTTTTTTGTTTGATCTTTTGGCAGCTTTTGATACAATTGATCACAGTCATTCTTGAGCAACTCTCATGTCGCCTGTGCATAACTAGCACTGCACTGTAATGATTCAGATCGTATCTCAGTGGGACACTATGGAGTACTGGTGCGAACGGAAACAGGTCATCTGAAGAACCCACTTACGTACGGGGTACCTCAGGGCCCTGTGCTTGGTCGGCTTCTTTTCGCCGTTTACACTCTCCCTGTTGCCCATGTGATTGCCAAGCACAATCTAGGCTTTCACTTCAAAGCTGATGAGACTCAGCTGTATCTCTACTTTGATCCCTCCTAGCCCTCCAGCACGTCTTATTCTCTAAATGCACTGGCTGCATGTATTGATGACATCCCCACATGAATGGCAGCACACTTTCTTAAATTGAATGATGATAAAACCAACTTACTAGTTTATGGGCAAACCAAGGGAGATTCAGAAATTGGATCACTAAACGCTCAAAATCGACTCTGCCGGCATAACTCATGTTGAATCTACACGACATCTAGGTGTCCTGTTTCAAAGCGACCTTTCAGTAGACGGCCACATCAGCTCCACAGTCAAGTCTGCGTACTTTCAGCTGTTTGGCTTTGCTAAAATTCGGGCTCGCTTAGACAGGGATACTAGATCTAAATTAGTCCCTGCATTTGTGACATCCCGTCTTGACTTCTTTAACTCACTGCTTGTTGATCTAATGGCTTGTAAACTCAAGCACTTAAAGTTGGTGAAAAACTGTGCAGCCAGGCTTGTCTGTCGTGAGCTTCGCAGTTGCCACATCGCACCACTTTTCGCCGACCTGTACTGCCTCTCAGTCAAGCAGTGCATCGCCTTCAAGTTTCTGTCGCTCACTTTCAGCTCTCTTCATTCTTTGGTTCTAGCCTACCTGTCAGATCTACTCTCCCACTAGGCTAAGCATCATAACACCCGTTGAATTTAGTCGTTTACCTACACCTAGAACGAACTTCAAATCCTTCGGAGACCGTGCCTTTAGTCTATGCTCCGGAAGCCTGGAACTCACTTTCGAGTAGCGTCACGACATCTGACTTGACAACATTAAAAAGAAGCTAAAATGCATCTATGTGTCACAACATTTAGTAGGCCCGTGTTTCGTCCTCTGTGTGCGTATGTGTGATGACATTGAGCACGCTGCCATTAACTATATTTGCATGCTAACCCTGTGCATGTCACATTTTACCATGTTATGCTTGTTAACATGTACCATGCTACCAATAACTAACCGATCATGCTTCCTTTGCAGTAAATTTAAAGTACCTAGAAAGAGATTAAGTGCTCTGAGAGCGCTATCTATGCAAATGTATTTTTATTATTATTATCAGTGACTGTTGAGTCTACAGAAATTCACATCTTTCCAAGTTAATGGCTACCTGGAGCCTAGTCATGCATTGATTTCTGCCTGAGTTGATTACTCGTACACTATTCTCATGGTTGCTGAAAATGCATTTTTCGGAAGGATCGCCTAATTATGCTACACGAGAAAACCGAGCTTTCTCACGATAAAAGGTGTACAGCAATCGTATGAGTCATGCTCGGCACGTTGTTGAACATACTTGGCATCCTGGCAGAGGCAATTCGAGAGCCGAGCACTCGCATTACTACTAAGCCATCTGCTTCAGAACAAATTGCTTTAGCTTCTTGCGTCCATCACAGCCATTGTGTGGCACAGAAATGGCGTGCCAAAGGCAGCCGCCGCACCAAAGAAGAGAGCTGACTCACCTCCTGGAGCTGGATTTCTACCAAATTCGTCGCAGTCGCCTCCTCGAGCCACAGCAGCAGCAGAATGAGCAACTTCATCGCTAAGCAATACGCGTCCGCTAGAAATAACTCTTTAATGCGCCGAACAAAGATCTGCATGTGCGGTGCGGGTGCAGATCTTTGATTCTTTTCGTGGATGGGCATCGTTATTCCTGCGAGCGGTCGTTAGGGTCGCGGCTGAGTGGTGGTTGGCAGACCCTCAGGTAACCACTGCTCAAGGGCAAGCCCCCCTCCACCTGGGGCATCTGGGGCGTAGCTAGTCCACATGCTACAGCCAGACCTGACCGGCGTAGTCGGGGCGAACGTACGCAAGTCGAGCTCTTCGCATCCCTTAGGACTTACGAGTGCCGGCCCGTCATTCGGAATTCTGATCGTTGGGCTGGCCGTAGGGTCGAGTGTAACAGAGCCGACCTGTCCTCGGCATACTTCTTAGTCACGCCATTCTCTACAAGTATCGATTAAAGCAGGCAACTTTGATATCGTAGCGCTTCTGAGACCTCAGAACCAGCAACCAAGTGAACTTCATTAGCAAATGAAGTGCTCTCACACGTTTACCCATTGCAAACACATGGAAATATTGCTGCCTACTTCTGGCCATTAGTACAATGTATGACCTGGCTTGAGTATTTAAGACAAACAAGCCAATTCGTATCTATAATTGCAGCAGCATTTTCGATGTTTTGCAGCGCTCGATGTATCTTGGTTGAGGGAGCTGATGAGATCTGGGAGAGACACGTGTCCATTCAAACCCATGTAGATCTAGCAACTAGTCGGAAAAAGACCTCCCAGTCGATGACATGGCTCTTCATCGTAATGACGCGATTCTATTACCAGGGCACAAGACTGTAACCAATATACAGGGGCAGAGGCTATTTCCCGCCCAGCACCGCTCGGGCCATGCTCAGGCTCCCGCCATGCTCGGCTCGACGCTGAGTTAGGATAAGAAGAACGGCCTTTTGATCAAACCTTCAGCTTCATAATATTGCTAAAATTCGGGCTTGTTTAGATAAGGATACCGCGTCCAAGATGGCCCGTGCATTCGTGACATCCCGTCTCGACTTCTGCAACTCACTGCTTACTGGCCTACCAGCATGTGCGATCAGGCGATTGCAGTGGGTGCAAAACTCTGCAGCTAGGCTTGTCTGTCGTGAGCGTCGCAGTTGCCACATTACTCCACTTCTCGCCGACCTTCACTGGCTACCAGTCAAGCAACGGATTGAATTCAAGGTTTTGTCGCTCACTTTTAGGTCCCTTCATTCTATGGCTCCAGCCTATCTCTCCGACATACTCCCCCGTCAGGCCAAGCATCGTACCACCCGCTTTTCGGAATCCAACAGTCTAGAAATACCTCGTACAAACCTCAAATCCTTTGGAGACAGTGCATTTAGTTCGTATACTCCCAAAGCCTGGAACTCCCTCCCGACCTGCGTCAGAACATCCCCTGACCTGACCACATTTAAAAGGAACCTAAAGACACACCTATTTAGGACAGTATTTAGTGGGTCCCTGTGATTCGTCCTTCACATGCTTATGCGTGCTGACACTGTTCATGCTGCCACTAACAACATTTGCATGCTGACCCTGTGCATGTCACCCCTAACCATGTTATTAATTTTGTTTGTTTTTCAAGCATGATTTTACTTACCATTTAATTGCATTTCCCTTTGCATCAAATGTAAAGCGCCTAGAAAGAGATTAAGTTCTCTGTGGGCGCTTTATCAAGTACATTATTATTATTATTATAAACCTCTTTATAAAATATCTCATGGGCTATCAGCAGCAGGGGAACAAAACAGAACTACTAGGGGCCCTAGGTACATTTAGACTATGGGGGACCGTAGAAAACACGAGGCCAGCCCACACGGCGGGAGGACATTCTAGGACCAAAGCAATCTCGAAGACGAGCGGCAAACCTCATAAGTACCAGCTAAGACGAAATTTATCGTATTTTTACGATTATAAGTCGCACCCAAGTATAAGTCGCACCATAAATTTATGGACACAGATTTTTGAATTTTTTATTGAAAGAAAAATATTATGACTGAATAGCTCATTTTGTATTAATATAAGTTTGCTTTAGTCATCACAGTTAGCAAAAAGCTCGTCATCAGTATCACTGCTAAAATTTTCATAGTTTTTTGCAGCATTTTCATTGTAACTCCGAAGGCTCGGCGGGGTAGGGTTAACCTGCCGCTTACCTAGCGGCGTAACCTAGCGCCTAAAGCCGTTCGGTGCGCGTCTGCGCGAAATAAGCAGGCCGCCATGAAACAAGCGTTTCTGGCGCTGACCAACTTATCGTTACTAAAGAGGGTCGTGAGTCCACGGCGTGAGTCGGAAAGCGAGGCACACAAATTAGGGATTTTACTGAGCTTTATTCGCAAGCGCACAAAGTCGCTGAGCGTATAGCTCAGTTTTATCTCCACACTCCTCACACGCTCTCAATAGCACACGCACTCTTGCGGAGGGAATACGTCCCCCACACTTAGGCTACCTAAGTCTATTGTGGGGAGCGACCCGAATCAGACGAGGAGCCCGAACCGGAGCCTAGACCCTGACTGGAGAACTAGGGCTCCGCTTCCACCGTGCGGCACGAATTCATCATGCACTACTCCAAGCACTCTTGCGGAGGAAACACATCTCCACACTTAGGCTACCTACGTATATAGTGGGGAATGACCCAAATAGACGGAGCCCGAACCGGAGCCTAGACCCTGACTGGAGAACTAGGGCTCCGCTTCTACCTTAACGGCAGGAACACCCCACCTAAACCACCTCAAGCACTCTTGCGGAGGAAACACGTCTCCACACTTAGGCTACCTACGTCTCTAGGGGGACGGCCCTAATAGACAAAGGAGCCCGAACCAACGGAATATCTCACTCACCACACCAACTACGTCTAGCTCGCACCGGCAAATCCTTATGCCGAGACCACGTGCGAGCGCGCGCACGCAAAACACAAAAGAAGCACAAAATGCCAGCTCGGGCGCGATACGACCGTATTCGGTGGAGTCCACCGAATCCTCCTAGCGCTGTCTCGTCGTGTCCCGTCAATCGCCGGCGAACAGCCCGACCTCCTCCCTCGCTTTCAGAGAAACGAGTCCGACGGCGTCGAAGCAAAGCCGAAGTGACAGCCGAACAAAAGACCAAGAGCGAGCGTCGCTCGACTCTTAAATACTTAGCTGAGACAATGGAGCTTAGTGGTATTGGGCCCGACACCGTGGCCCATTACGGTAAGGAATTAATACCGTCACTAGGCCACTGGAAGGGCACCTCTGTCCAGCTTGAATGGCGAATGGATTCCAGACGATTGTTTTTGGACAGAGTGATGGCGGGGGTTGACAGGCCAGCCCAAATCAATCAGCCGCTCCCGCGGGTATCGTTCCAAATCGAGAGGCCGAATCGCCACCGCTGGCTTCAGAGCTTCCTGGCTCGCTCTTAAGCTCTTGCTCTCTAACCGCACTGACGCTCCTCTTTGGCTCACTGCTCCAGGACAAAGGAGTTCTTGCCCGCCGCCGAACAGCTCTTGTTCGCGCTAAAATTAAGCTTAGGCCAGCAAGGCGCTACATTATTGTCTGAATCATCTCTTTCCTCATAGATTGCATCATCTTCAGTTCATCCAAAATGTTTGAAATTCGAAATTCTAAGGTATATGGTCAGCTAAAGTAAAGTATAGTATACAATAGCTGATCCTATATAAATAAGTTGAGCAGTCTAGATAGAAAGGCCAGGAGTGGTCTTTTAATTTTTAGATTATTTGATTTACATTGTCTAAGTCACGGGGTTATTTCGAAAAAATGGAAAAAATTGCAACTTCCACTCGTAAAAATACGGTATGTAACATTGGCTGCAGTAACGGGAATTTGCTAGCGTGGTACATCTCAGCTCACCGAAGGGGCCACGGACAACACGCTACAGGGGGACGTGGAATATACAAGCCTTAACAATAAGCGTGCTTATCTCCAGCCCATCTCGGGCTTTGGGCCCTCGCTGACTTGCGTGAGTGGCTGCATCTCCGGGGAGCGCCCGACACCCATCCAGGTGCATTAAGGTGCGAGACCGAGAGCCCGCGGCACTACGACTTATGAGGCCAACCTTCAGGTTTCCACAAGCCCCGCCGACATGGCATCATGGCATATCCGGCCACGCCCATAGGTCAGGCCGTGGCCTTTCTGGTGACCCTTATCACATGGCAGCCGTCCGGTCCCAGCCAACCGAACCTGGGTACAAGATATCCCAGATTCGCTCCCTTACCATGACCGCCTCGATAAACTCAAGCGTTCAATTGTAGGAAATTTCTGGTTTGCTTGACGGTAACTTTATCTCGCATATCTATTTGGAAGAAGAGTCGATGGTGTAAATGCAGCTTTAACAAATCACTTAAAAGGGGTCTTAAAGAGTTGAGGAGTTGAGCTTCATTCCCACAGGGAAGATTGAAGCCGATATCCCCGCTGAATTTAGCAGAGAGGATGTTGAACTTATGACAGGTCCCTGAAGTTAGGGGCTAGCCGAATTTCAAAAGCGCCTGACTGCGCATTAATAGCCGCGGAAAAATTTCTGGCACCGGCCTACTGCTACTCTTCCGGTCGCCGTAAGCTGGGTGTGGCTAGTAATGGTGCTTCCGGGTTATCAGCTGCTGGGTCCTACGCCTCCACGTGCTTCAGCCTGGTAGACGCATCCTTCTCGTCCTGTTTGGGCTCCTAATTTTGACCAAAGGTGTTTATAAACAAGGTAAGCGTTGGTGTACGGTTTTATCTTAAAGCTTCTCCGCAGTTTGCTTGACCTGGATCCGTGCGTTATTCAATATCCGGTCGCCGAAGCGTGCATCCCGAACGGTGCGCCGCCTACTGACGACCGGAAGCGAGCGCAAGTTGTTCTTAAGTTGCTCACGTAATGCCCTGTACATTTATTGAATAGGAACTTTTCGTATGTGCTCGCATCACTGCTTATCTAGTCGCTCGAACCGGTCTCCAAAGCCTTGGTCCCAAACGCTACGCCTGTTGGCGACCGCTAGTCGGCTAAGTTGTGCCATCGTTCGTTCATTGAATATACTGTTGAAGTACTGTATAGAAATATCAATTATAGATTTGCACTACTGAAATGCACAAGTGATGGAATAAGTATTTTCGTCTATTAGCTTTACACTGTACGCTCAAGATCGCAGTCGGAAGTTACTTTGATTCGGTGCCTCGCTACAGGACTGATTAATGGGGAAGAGAGGTGCCCAAATGCCTACTCAGCACTTATCCAAGGACATGCTAAACCTCGAGTTCGCACAATATAGCCAATCATAAATGAGTTTAAGGGACATGCCAGGTAGCCACTTGGTATGCTCCAGGGGATTGACCCACCAATGGTATTGAGTGTCCACTCAAACATTTTGGATGAGCCTACCGAATTCCTCCATTTTGATGTGGCATTTGTCTAATTTTCTGCAGACTTGATGCATCTCAGTTGAGACTAAATTATGTCATTTCACATACTGAGCTTGCTGACGTCGACAATGACGCTGGCAATCTACTGGAAATCTGGATGTTGTTTGCCGTGCTGCTCAGTGCTTGAGAGAACATTCTGGAAGACGATTTTACAAGAGCTGGTCGCTGGGCTCGGAAGGCACAACCGCAGGCGAATTCCCAAAAGTGGCAGCAAGAAAAATGCGATTACTAGTAAATGGGCGAGCCCTGCTGATGCTATTTGCTAATCATTATGTATCACATTGACGGTGCATCTCTTTCATACCAAATTGTTAGTAACAAGTGGTACCTGGAATTCTCTAATTGTATTTAGCTAAGTTAGGGGGTCGTTTAACAGAAATAGTGAAGTTAATGATTGCTAGCATGGTTAGATGCGTAAGCTTGCAAGCAGTGCATGAACTTAATTGCTTTACCTTCATCCCAATCAAGGTGTTCATGGCATGGAGGTCGAGGCAAGAGCATGCAATGATCTATTGAAGACTTCTGGAATATAAAACATCAAATGTCTAATTTACGAGATGCTATCTGGACCGGTGCTCTTATTCACGCAGAAAGCACTGCTATAATAATAATAATAATAACACTTGATACAGCGCCTTCTGAGAACTCGATCTGTTTCTAGGCGCTTTACATTTGCTGCACAGTAAACACGATCGAATGGTTAGTCGTAGCATGCTCGATAAAGAACAAGAATTACATGGTTATGGGTGACATGCACAGAGTCAGCATTCAAGTGTGGTTATGCTATGACTTTTGCCTATTGGTGCCACGATGCAGTTGTTGCCCTGATTGCCATTGCAGATATCATCTAGCTCCTGAAAGTGTAGAGATTGTTACTCGTGTCGCACCCGAGTAACAATGAGCACGTTGTCGTCGTCTGGTTATTTTACGAGAGGCTCTGCAAAGCGAAAGTCAGTGGAAATACTGGCGGCTGCTTCCACATCGACAGTGAGCATGAGAGCTCTGCAGTCGTCTGAATGCTGCACGATATCTGATCCTGTCAAAGTGTCAGCATCACCTGCAAAAGCCCTTTCGAAGATGGCTCGAGTTGCCTCTGTCCCTGGATCAAGAAAGCGACGGCACATTCAGGTGGCTTATGAGACCCCGATTAAGCAGGAGATGCCTTGCTGGGAGCCACCAAAGTGGCATGAGCAGTTGCAGAACATTCGTAAGATGAGAGAAAAATTGGATGCTCCAGTCGACACAATGGGCTGTGACGTCATCAGCGATAAAGATGCCAGACCGGAGGTGAGAGATGCTGAATGGTAGCTGTAAATGTAAAGTGCCTAGAAAGAGATTGAGTTCTCTGAGGGCTCTCTAGCAAATGTATTATTACTGTTATTATTGATGACTTCAGTGGCTTCGATCGCTTGTCTGAATATCTGTATTTGGATAGTCCACGAACATAGTCCCAACACAGAATCGTAACAGAGAGATTCGTGTGCATTTGTGGAAAAATTAAGTTAATGAGCTGTCAGAACTCATAAGGAGCAAAAGAAAACCTGAACCCTATTGCTGTCTAGAGCACATCCCCCATTTTTACTTTTACAAAAGTGGCAAACATCTGATCAAGTATTACAATAATGGTCCTTATTGATGGTCCAGATTATAATAAATATTGCTCCTAATCATCTAAATTCAGGAAATGTAATCCCAGAAGCAATAATCAAGGTCATATTTCCATCTGCCTGAAAGTTTTCCACCAGTCATGTTAGACATTCATAGATGGAAAAGCAAGCAGGTATCAAAAGTAACCCTGCGTCAGGTCGAGTGCCTTATTCTCGCTACGTGTATCTTTCGGCCGGCTAGTTGGCCACTATGGTGTAGCTATAATTATTATATTTATTATCGGTCGTTTGTATAGCACTCTAATGGAACTAGATCTCTATTTAGAAATTTTACAACTTGCTTCAGTGGGATCGTCAACCAAAGGTTAGCACGTCGAATTCTCTACGCACCCTTGCTGCATGTATTGATGACATCCCAACATGGATGATAGCAAACTTTTTTAAATTGAATGACGATAAAATCAACTTACTAGTATATAGTTATATATAGCTATATAGTTATAGGCAAACCGAGTGTGATTCAGAAATTGGGAAAACCTGCCTCTCAAACTCGGCATTACCAGCGTATCGCCTGTTGCGTCTGAACGTAACCTAGGTGTCCTGTTCCAAAGTAACCTTTCATTAGACTATGACATCAGCTCCACAGTCAAGTCTGCCCACTTTCAGCTATATAACATTTCTAAAATTCGGGCTTGCTTAGACAGGGATACCACGTCTAATTGGTCCATGCATTTGTGACATCCCGTCTTGTCTTCTGTAACTCACTGCTTTCTGGTCTACCGGCCTGTGCAATTAGGCGCTTACAGTTAGTGCTAAACTATGCAGCTAAGCTCACCTGTCGTCTCTCTTTAGTATCGTAATTGCCACATCAAGCCACTTCTCGCCGACCTGCACTGGCTCCCAGTCAAGCAGCGCATGGACTTCAAGATTCTGTCACTTACTTTTAGGTCCCTCTATTCTCTGGCTCCAGCCCAGCTATCAGAACTACTGCTCCACCAGGCAAAGAATCGTACAACACGCTGTTCTGACTCGAATCATTTAGCCATGCCGCGTGCAAACTTCAAAATCGTTGGGACCGTGCATTTAGTTCCTATGCTCCCAAGGCTGGAACTCACTACCGACGCACGTCACAACGTCCCCTGACTTGACAACATTTAAAAAGAAGCTTAAAGCACCTTTTTATTACAACATTGGGTGGGTCTTTGTGATTCGTCCTTCATGTGCTTCTACCTGCTTACACTGTGCCTGCTGCTTGCAGATGTTACCACCAAACATTTGGTTATGCTTTATATGCAATATCTGTAAAGTGCCTAGAGAGAGATTCAGTTCTCCGAGGCTGTTATACAAATGTATTATTATTATTATTAAAAATTATTGACCTGCACGGTATCATGCTTAGACAAGTATCATGCTTTGCCAAGCTTGCAAAAGTAAGCTTCGAAAACACTCAGTGCCGCCAGTTATTAGGACATCAGGCCTGTAAAATTCACTGGATCATGCACCGGTGAGCATGCAAACCACACAGAAACAAATAACAACGTCCGCCGATCGATGAGAAAGCTGACTGGAACAAATAAGTTGTTAGCAGAGACTTTTAAGGTGACCTCTCGTTAGACGACCATATCAGCTCCACAGTTAAATCTGCCTATTTTCAGCTTCATAACATTGCTCAAATTCGGGCTTGTTTAGATAAGGATACCACGTCCAAGTTGTTCCATGCATTCGTGACATCCCGTCTCGACTTCTGCAACTCACTGCTTACTGGCTTACCAGCATGTGCGATCAGGCGATTGCAGCTGGTGCAAAACTCCGCAGCTAGGCTTGTCTGTCGTGAGCGTCGCAGTTGCCACATTAGTCCACTTCTCGCCGACCAGCACTGGCTACCAGTCAAGCAACGGATTGACTTCAAGGTTTTGTCGCTCACTTTTAGGTCCCTTCATTCTATGGCTCCAGCCTATCTGTCAGATATACTACCCCATCAGGCCAAGCATCGTACCACCCGCTTTTCGGAATCCAACAGTCTATAAATACCTCGTACAAACCTTAAATCCTTTGGAGACCGTGCATTTAGTTCGCATGCTCCCAAAGCCTGGAACTCCCTCCCGACCTGCGTCAGAACATCCCCTGACCTGACCACATTTAAAAAAAACTTAAAAACACACCTATTTAGGACAGCATTTAGTGGATCCCTGTGATTCGTCCTTGATGTGCTTATGCGTGCTGACACTGTTCATGCTGCCACTAACCACATTTGCATGCTGACCCTGTGCATGTCACCCTTAACTATATTATTCACTTTGTTCTTCAAGCATGATTTTACTTACCATTCAATTGCATTTCACTTTTCATCAAATGTAAAGCGCCCAGAAAGAGATTAAGTTCTCTGAGGGCGCTTTATCAAGTGCATTATTATTGTTATTATAACATGTGAAGAAAATACTGAAAAAATTGTCCAACAATTAGAATGCATTTCGAAGACACATTTCGAAGACACAAAGGATTGGGAAGTTTTGACGATTTCTCTATACAAGGAAAAATGACTAAGCTAAATGTTTCGAACCTGGTAGCAATCCAGAAACAACATGTCTACAAATACAAAAATTACTAATCCCAGCATTGGTTAACCTTGGTGCATCGAGAAATATTTTGCAGCTTGTTGGGGTGCATGCTTGTTACTTTTTAACAGCTTCATAACAGTGGAGCTTTGCGTGCCTTGTAAATTCCATAACTCAGCCAGTACTTCATTGACCGTGATATTTGAAATATGAGTTCAGCTGTGCTTGCATATTGCTGCAATAGTTTGCTTCTGATTTTGTTAGGATAAGTATTGCTTTGCACGTCGTCAAACGTCCTGGAGCTATATATTCTGATCATTCATATTATTAGCAATAATTATCCTAACGTAATCAGAAATAAACTTGATCTAACACAGCTTAAATTCACACGTCAAATTTCATGCTGATCCGTGAAGTAGCCAGGTCACAAAGTAAAGCTTGTGTGAAATAACGACCATTGTCTACTTTTGAGGCACGTGATCATGGAAAATAAAACTTAGTACCCAGGAACAGAAACCATGCTGCATAGTGTGATAAACTCGTGGCATTTGTGATAAGAAGGCATTACCAATTCGGCTGATTTATTAGTGGGCATGGTCTCTTATGTGAACAAGTTGTCTGGAATCTTGTCACATGTGTAGAGATATCTCCCACTCCTAGTTCTAGGTGACAGAAATCGTTATCAGAAAAAAAGAAGAAATTGACTGCGGGAAGGAAGAGAAATACGTAGGCCATAAACCTATACTCACAACATGGCTTCAGCTGGTTCGGCTTGGATAATAAGAGGATTTTCCTCAAGGCATACAAAAGTTGTGCACACCATGCGATTATATTTATTTACAGCCCATATAGGAACTTATTTCCTTTCGGGAGTATGATGGTGCCCCACCACTTTTCCTTATGACCTCCTTTTTCTGCCTAGGCATGCATACCCACTGCAAGTCATCCAAGTATGCTTATGTTTCGCTTCTTCCTATCGCTTATTCCGATGGGACTGGATAGACTGGCGATGCTCGGCCTTGCAGCCAGCATTAATAACTGCTCACCTTGCAATGATGACCATGTTCAGTGCACACACCTGTGAGCCCCAATCGGTTTTGTGGAGCAATACTTCATTGGTCAGCAGTAGTGTGGCCATACTTGACCTCTCCTAATTCCGTGCACCTGCACACACTAACTGAAATACTTTTATGGAGCCCATGTTGAGCTTTTATCATTTAAACTCAACTTTTCGACAGATACTTTAATTATGGGCCAATCCCTCCGGTTTGGAACCTACTTAAAAATCGTTTTGTCGTCAGGGCACCAAAAAAGTCACCTCAAGTAATGTCCTTCATGTAATGAATGGCCTCGTGTAAGAGAGTCCTCTTTCACATACAAGTCAGCTGACACTGTTTGGCATCACGTTAAGATTTCTAGGCACATTTTAGCCACTGCGAGCCTGCCTGAACATTCACCTGAAGTATATCCGCAGCCAGAACTACAGGTTATCGTCGAGTAGCTTATCTGTTACTTGTTTCGTAAAAAATCATTTATCTAGCATGCATACATCTTCTGCATTGTCACTTCTGATGTAGCATTCCAAGGAGCCTGAATTTTACTGGAAAGGTCGGCTACCGATGCAGTCTAAGCTACTGCCCAACCTTTTTGTCGAAGTCGTTGCATAGTCACTATATAGGATTCAGATCATGCGACTGGCTGAGCCGGTGTATCAGCACCATACCATTTTATTAAAAAAGTTCTTTACTGACCTGGCAGTAGGATTAGAATCATTATGCTGCTGTGAAGTTTAGCGATTTGCCATTCAGAGTGTTTGCGCTTTGCAATCAAACTTGCTTGATCACATGCACTTGCACTTGTTTGTCGTCTATGCCTTTGATCGGATGCAGAGCTCCAAAACCTTTTATTGTGAAGCTGCTCCAAAATCATTGCCGATTTGCTACCGAATTTCACTGCAGGTTTAAGGCAATCTTGCTGATAAGCCTAATCTTTTCTCTGAATAACGTTTGTGCATCGTTTTCCATTATCAAGTTTGGTGAACTTGCTTTAGTCAATCCATAAAACAGAATTCCATTCACCTTCTTTCCCGTAGGTGTGGTCGTGGGCCCACTGAACGCCGTCTGCTTTGCGATGGCTAGCAGGCCGTGGGTTGCACTTTGCTGACCGTCAAAGAAGTCCTTTTCTAAATAAAGCACCTAATTACCGCATCTTTAATATAATGGTCCCTATGTGACCGCACCAGGTTCAAGGCGTTGTAGCTCTATTCTTATGTGGTACCATCTTGATGAATCGGTCAACTCTGGTCGGTCTGCTCCTGCACAGCCCATCGGATCTGGCTGACCGGGTCATAGAACCAGTCCTAGTATATTTGTTGTGACTATAGCACATCTTTAGCTCCTTTAGTTCCTCCATTGGCAGTTGCTCGGAGTGCTCCTCGATGAGCTCGTTGATGTCATCCTCACGTATGTCCAGGCCCATGGACTTGCCGACGGATGCAATCGTCTCCACCACTGCTGCTTCTAGTTCGAGTCTTTCTATGTCCGTTTGAGACACAACTTAGGCCACACCTTCTTACATGCAGAGGTCAAGGTCCTTTTTGTAACATTCTGCCATGCCACATCTTTAATTCGAGGCATACTCAAAGTAACACTAGACTAAGAGAACTTGAGCAACTTTGCCCAGTCTTCTTTCTACTGTTCCTATAAAAGACACTGGAACGAATAGTGGCAGACCAGCTGAACTCATTGGTGAGCTGTGATGGCACACTGAGTAAGGTGGTTACTTTTTCACGACCTCGGTATTAAGGTCGTGGGTTCGAATCCTGCGGTGAGCGATTCTTTCTCGCTGCTGCTAGCGGTGGCGATAGCCGTAAAAGGCTCTTCTGTCGCTATACAAAAGAGGCTGCTAAATAAGCTAGTATATATCGAAACTTCACACATAGATAGTAAGTTCTAGTCTGGTTTTAGTGCTAATCACTCCACAGAGTCAGCATTGATTCTAATGTATAACGACTTGCTTAGGAATGCAGACTTGGTTAGTCTCTCAGCTTGGTTTGCTCGATCTTTCGGCAGCTTTTGGTACTATTGATTACCAAGCCCTTCTCGAGTGCCTCTCATCTCGCCCTGGCTTTACTGGCACTGCATTGCGATGGTTCAGGTCCTATCTCAGTGAGAGACTCCAGAGTATTGATGTGAATGGACAAAGATTATCCGAGGAACCTCTGAAATGTGGGTTACCTCAGGGCGCTGTGCTTGGTCCTGCTCTTTTCACGGTTTATACTCTCCTTCTTGCCGATGTGATTGTCAGACATAACCCAGGCTCACTTCTATGCAGATGACACTCAGTTTTACCTTTACTGTTTTCCCCTGAAGCCTGCCAGCATGCCGAATTCTCTCAACTCTCTTGTTGCATGTATTAATGACATCTGCACAAGAATGGCAGCAAACTCTCTTAAATTGAATGATGACAAAACCAACGTACTAGTTATTGGCAAACCAAGTGTGATTGAAAAATTGGAAAACCTGACGCTCAAAATTGGCTCTGTCAGCAGATCTCCCATTGAATCTACGCGAAATTTAGGTGTCCTGTATCGAAGTGACCTTTCATTAGACGACCACATCAGCTCCACAGTCAAGTCTGCCTACTTTCAGCTATATAACATTGCTGCTAAAATTTGGGGTCGCTTAGACAGGGATACTATATTTAAATTGGTCACTGCATTTGTGACACCCCGTCTCTACTTCTGTAACACTGCTTGCTGATTTATCGGCCTATGCAATCAGGCACTTACAGTAGGTGCAAAACTGTGCAGCCAGGCTCGTTTATCGTGAGCCGCGCAGTTGCAGCATAACACCACTTTTCGCCGACCTGCACTGGTTTCCAGTCAAGTAGTTCATCCTTTTTAGTCTCTTCATTCTTTGGCTTCAGCCTACCTATCGGGTCTACTCTCCCACTAGGCTAAGCATCGTACCACCTGCTTTTCTGAATCTAATCGTTTACCTACATCTCGCATGAACCTCAAATCCTTTGGAGACTGTGCCTTTAGTTCGCATGCTCCCAACGCCTGGAACTCACTTGCGACTTGTAACACGCCATCCCCTTACTTGACGACATTTAAAAAGAAGCTAAAACGCACCTATTTATTACAGCATTTAGTAGGTCCACGTGATTCGTCCTTTGTGTGCTTATGCGTGCTGATATTGTGCATGCATGCTGGCATTAACCATACTTGCATGCTGACCCTATGCATGTCACCTGTAACATGTTATGCTTGTTGACATGGAGCATGCTACCATTAACTATTCGGTCATATCACGATGTTATGGTAGTCCATCTGAAGTTTGTGCTCCCATTCACCTCAAAGAAGTGGCAGAATAGGTGCTTGGTGAAGAGCTTCTTGAAATTAGAAATCACGTGCTTGTCCATGGGGTTCAGGATAGGGGGTTGTATTGGGTGGAAGGTAGAGAACCTTTATAAACTTGGAACTTTTCAAGAATATCATCTTCGAGGTTAGGTGGGTGAGCAGGTGCATTTGTCCGGGACAAGAACGGCTTGCTAGAGGAGGTAACTTTCCTGGAGATATTTCTAAACGTCAGGACGAAAGATCAAATTCACCCAGTCCGAAAAGAACTGCCTGTTGGCCTACATCATCGGGTTGGCCTGCCACATAGCCAGAGGTTTTTCTTTTAGAGTGTTAGATGACTTAAAGGCATTGGGGATTCTGAATGGTAACCATGCTGTGGCTTGTTCTTGCAGTCGCCACTCGCATTGGCGCACAGTGCCAGGGTTAGCCTATGCTTCATGGGTTTATGGTCTGGCATCCCATTCTGCTGTGCTTGGTACGGTTATTTTCAAAGTTTACACTCTCCGTCTGGCCGATGTCATTGTTGCCAATCACTCTAAAGACTATCACTTCTATGCAGATGACACTCGGTTGTACCTTTGCTTTTATCCTATCCAGCCATCGAGGACATGGAATGCCTCAACTTCCTTGCTGCATGAGTTGCTGGAACACCCAGATAGATGCTGCAAACTTTTTGATATGGAGTCAGCTTCTCCATATTTTCATGGATAGACGTCTGCTATTTAGAAATTATTTTGTCGCCCTTGGCTGGCTTATAGTGTGTATCGACTCCTGCTAAAGTATGGTGCAGATCGCAGAAGTGCTTGTACTGCTTTGCCAAGTCGACTTCGCGCACGTGCACACACACACACACACACACACACACTTTGGTCATGCCTTTTGATGACTTCTTTCTTTAATTCTATGCACACCATCTGCATCTTATTCTCAGCACTGTCTTTTGCACTCACTTTCTTCGAATCAATGGCTGGAAAAACGAGCTTGGAAAAAATAACTGTGAGCACAAATGTGAGCACAACACTGCTGCTTCCACTACAAGCTAGTCACTTAAAGTGAATGAGCGAGACACGGGATGCTAAGCAGATATTGCTGTGTTCACTGTGGTATTTGCTGCACCAACCAGCGGTGGGATATGTGAAGCTGGCTCGTAACCTGAATTTTAGATAGAAACTCAAAGCAAAAAATTGGCCGAGAGACGCTCGTATCTCGAAAAACTGATTATTTGAGACAATCGTAAGTCAAGGCACCCATGTATTGGAAAAGCCAGAAAGATGTCATTATCTTTAACAACAGCAAATCTGCCGGCTGATTGGTCTGATTTTGGCCTTTTTCTTGCAAGCCTAAGTAGTAAAGAGTAGTAAGTAGTCCTTGTAAGTAGGAATTCCATAGCAGCCCAAGAGGATGCTCATGGAAAATCTCGTGCTGGCCGGAGGTCCTCGGTGCTGTTCGGCTTTGGTTTGAGCTCTAGCCAGTCGGAATACTGGAATTCGAGAGCTGGGAGGGGTTTTGTACCTCCCCATTAACCCCAGCCTGCATAGAGAATTTCTGTTTGTCAAAGTAGATGCATGATTCTGCTGGGCAAACACTATGCCAGCTTTTGGCATGGACCAGACCAGACTTGTCTTGGCAACCGCACATTTGCTGGCACTGATTGCTAGATGCTGATTTTGCTTACCACGCCTCGTAGTGGTCTGAGCTCGAAGTGAATCGATCGTGAAGATCGTGCAGTATATAGCTGCAGTTGCCTTCGACTCTCTGTGCTAGCAAGCTCTGTGACAGACATTAATTCCCCTGGTCACTTTGCACCGACTGTCGACCGAGGTCGCTTTGCCATGACATTTCAAGCTCGGCCCATAAGCTTCCCGCTTGTTTCTGTGAGTAGTGCGGGTCTTTCGTCCTTTTGGCCGGTGTTGCTGTTACTACTTGTTACTACTTACTTGGCACTCAGGTCTACAGGTATCAGATACTACTCTCCCTGATGCTGTCAAGCCAAACCAAGGATGGAGTGACGTCAGCAGCGATGACGAGGCTCCGAGCCCATGGCTGCACCATCGACAGCATCATTCGTACCCCTGAGGCCGAGCTTGGCCGCTTGATCTATCCCGTGTCGTTTTGGAAGGTGAGCGCCGGCATCGGGCGTTCCGCGTGTCCCAGCCTCATTCGTGCGCATACGAGCTGCAGTGCTCCTTACTTCCGGAACTTTGTGGCGACTCGTCCACCCGTCCGGGTTGGGCCACTTCTGCCCACGACGGGCAAGCAAGCTGTGGGAGCAGACCGAAAGGGTGCTGCGGTTGACTCTCGCCTATATGTGCCGTATCCCAGTGGTGCAATGCAGCAGCCCTGCTGTGTGTGTGTGTGTGTGTGTGTGTGTGTGTGTGTATGTGTGTATATGCATGCATACATGCATGTGTACGCTTGTGTGTGCGTGCGTGTGTGTGTGTGTGTGTGTGTGTGTGCGCGCATGAGTATGTACTTCGGCAGACAAATTCTGTATCTTAATAATAATAATAATAATAATAATTATACACTTGATAAAGCGCCCTCAGAGAACTCAATCTCTCTCTAGGCGCTTCACATTTGCTGCAAAGGGAAACACGATTGAATGGTGAGTGGTATCATGCTTGACAAACAACGCGAACAACATAGTTAGGGGTGACATGCACAGAGTCAGCATGCAAGTGTGGTTAGTGGCAACATGCACAGTGTCAGCACGCATAAGCACATAACGTGACTAGTTGAGCGGTTGCATGATACAGAAGTGTAGGAGCTTGCTCAAATTTGTGGCCAACAGAATTTGACGGCTCAGCATGATAGCTCTGACGTTCCATTGTCATATGTTCAGGGCGGAGGATTTTCATGTTGGGTGCAAGGGTTCAGGCTGGAAACTAAGGGTCCCTTGTGCCCCCACCCACCCGCCTCGAGAAACATGCTCCAGGATGTAGGTGGTACTTCCCTCTGTCCACGGGGTGGGGGGTAATTGCCCCTCTGCCACCCTAGTTCCGAAACTGCATATGTTAGCCGGGTTGTTTCTTTTCTAGATTCGGAGCTTACTGCTCTTGATCTTTAGAGTAATGATTGTTCTGGTAAAATTGATAAGTGTTTTTTAGGGAAGAGTTACTTAGGGCGTTTGCGAATATGTGGAACATGATATTTTTCCCTTTATGATTATTGGTCGCTTTGCTACTCATGTATTGTTTTACTACTGTGTTTCCCTTCCTCACCTAATAAATAGGTGATTTGTATGGAGCACCTGTAAACCGCGAAGAGGTAGCTGGCTGCTGCAAGTCGGAAAAGAAGGGCGCAATACCCTGGACAAAGGGGGAGCTGACTGTGGGTTGACTGCGACCTATTGGTCAGCTGTCCCTCCAATCTTTAGCTGTTGGCAAAGAAGCAGGAGTATATCTGACTCTGTTATGAGATAGCAAGATTGCGTTGCCTTTGTTGGTGGAACGTTCCCACAGAACGCCTTTGGTGATGTCGCTCGGACTGGTTGGTAAATGGTAAGTTCAAGGCAACTATTAAGTTCAAGGTGTGG
Organism: Cristatella mucedo; assembly: GCA_009760855.2. Lineage (NCBI taxonomy): Eukaryota > Metazoa > Bryozoa > Phylactolaemata > Cristatellidae > Cristatella > Cristatella mucedo. The sequence continues at coordinate 4,564,976 of WPIO01000026.1, read as the reverse complement.
ACTTGGACGAAGTATGCTAAACTGGCCAATGAAGACTGATTTGTGCGATGCCCTAAACATAGTTGGCGTCATGATCTTGCCACGTGACCTAGAACTACTCTTTCAAACGCCATTATCAACTCGGAGATATAACTCCGCTGATATCGCAAGAAACCTAAACTGGTGTATGCAAGGGCTGTGCACACTTGCAGGCGTCTCACAAAGGCCTTTTTGTTAAGAGTTAGCTATGCCTTTTTATAACGTGTGTATACGATCTTCATAAGAAACACTGAGCATCCCGTGTCAGGGCAAACACTGATTCACTTCTACACTGCTTACGGTTTTATTCATGTTTCTTGGCCCCATCGGTCTATGCACGTCCTACTGTAGTAATCTGACCACCCTACCTCTGCACTTGCATAGGGCCGCACATTAGCCTTAAGTGTGTGCAAGCAACCAATAAGGTTCTCTCTTTTTAACCACGTGTTATCTTCTATCTGAGTTACCTGCAAAGACATTGCCCAAACCAATTCGGTCATTCAAAGTAATCCTGTGTTCCAGGCTTCTAGCTTGCTCCTAAACTTTTTAAAATTCACCTTGCGATGTTACTTAAAACGACGCAACTGAACCGCTTCAGTGTGGACATTGATGCTGCTTGCTGCCTATCGAGCCAACTCGTTCCCATTACAGGCTTCGGCCGAGGTGGGTGCCAGTTATGCAGCCAGATAGCTACTGTAGTCGTGTAATCTTAGGTTTGGATGGTTGGCTGACTAACTGCAGCATGTAATGAAACCACTTATCTGTATAATGGACAGGCCCTTTCTGCTAACATTTGAAACCACTAGCCACCATTTAGTGACCTTTGGCTCCCCTGCTGCTGCTTTGATATTCGAGATAATGCTATTAAACAAAGTGTTTGATGGGGCTTACTCTTGTACATGCAGTTCTAGGATTTAGCAAGTGGTTCTTGGGTGTCGGTATTTGAAGTCCAGTTCTTAGGTGCCGGTATTTGAAGTCCAATCAAGCAGTTAAGTTTGGCAGAGTAGTGAACTGAAAGTGTATGCATTGTCATGTGATGCTTAAGCGACTGACAGTATTCTTCATAGTGTAATACGAAATGTTTGATTTGATCGAGCCCAAATCGGCGAAAGATGGTTGGGACATTGCATTATCTATGTCCACCGTGCTTTTGTTTCAAGCAAATCTGCTGCACAGCTTTTATCTTGCTTCGCATTGGGGTAACTTCCTTTTCAGTTTTGTTGAGAACACTGAAAAGCATAGGTTTGCTTGCTTTTTACCTTCAAGAGCTCGGAGATGGCTCTGCTTCCTGCAGCTGCTTCTTGAGTAGATTGCCTGTCAATGGGTGCTTCGAGCGTACATTATAAGAAATCATACAGTTCTTTGGAGTAACTTTTTGACGCATCACACTGGTCGTTTAGTTCGGTTTTCGTAAGTCCAACATAACAAACTTACCTTTTCCACGTGCGCAGGAAAAGAATGTATCACTGGATTAGCTAAATCCTTGAGCCGAACTGTTTTCACTGATAAGTCAAACAATCTGGGATGAAAGGCTCTCCCTGGCTCACCCACGCATACATGTGCCGCTGCTTATTGAATTTATCTTAGCATTGATAAGTTGGGCACCAAATGCCTTGATCTGATATGCAGTATGCACTGTGAACACAATGAAACAGATGAAAGATTGGCCAGAGTTAATCGGAATAAATAAGCCTTATCATGAGCAGGGATGTTTACATAGATAACCTACAAAAGACCTTGTATGATGGCTCTGTTTTGGTTGGTCCTCAAACCGTAGCTACAGTCAGATTCGAGAACGGACTCGGCAAAAAATTTGAATTATACCGAAAGAGGAGGAGCAAAGTGTCATGAGGAAAGGATTGATATAAAAGAGCCCCAACACGTACTGCTGCATTTGAAATTTTTGTTAGGACAATGTAGTAACAACCCAGTACCCCACTATCGAGGCTTGACAACAGCAAAAGGATCGCTGTTGTCACCTTTACGTATGTATGAATGATGGTTGTCTCACATTTTAGTAGCTAGGGCCTATTTAATGGTATGACTATACTAATGGCAGGTCGTTTGTTTAGCGCCCCAAGAGAACTCCTCTATTCTCGAGCTTTACATTTCCTGCAAGAAATCGGTTGGTGCCATGCTCGGTATCAAGCATGCAAAAGCAAACAACAATATACTTGGGCCAGATTGTTAAAGCAAATATGAGGACGCTCGTGGCCACCGGTTTGTAATACCTATGGCTAGTAAGAAGGATTGAATCATGCACAGGTACGCATGTAAAGTATGCTGCAACAAAAGAGGACAAGTTTACCGGGGCGAAGGGGGAAAAGTTGACCGGAATAGATGTGTTTTGAGCAGACTTCTGAGGTAGGCATCCTTTTTTTCCTCACAAGCTAGGGTGCACTTCAGTGGCACATTGCCTTGACTGAGCAGGTTTGAATGATCTTTGTACTACCAGGCTTTATACACTCCTAAGTGTAGAGTGGCTGAGATTAGATCATCGGCTTGTGCCCATGGTGGCAGTAGCCAGCTCGAAATCACAATCCCACAGTGTTGTAGCTACAAGACTTCTCTTTTGATAGGACCGTAGGCTGCTTTGTGACTGACCACCGGTCAAGCAACGGATTGACTTCAAGGTTTTGTCGCTCACTTTTAGGTCACTTCACTCTTTGGCTCCAGCCTATCTCTCAGATATACTCCCCCATCAGGCCAAGCATCGTACCACCCGCTTTTCGGAATCCAACAGTCTACAAATACCCCGTACAAACCTCAAATCCTTTGGAGACCGTGCATTTAGTTCGTATGCTCCCAAAGCCTGGAGCTCCCTCCCGACCTGCGTCAGAACATCCCCTGACCTGACCACATTTAAAAAGAACTTGAAAACACACCTATTTAGGACAGCATTTAGTGGGTCCCTGTGATTCGTCCTTGATGTGCTTATGCGTGCTGACACTGTGCATGCTGCCACTAACCACATTTGCATGCTGACCCTGTGCATGTCACCCCTAACCATGTTATTCATTTTTTTTGTTTATCAAGCATGATTTTACTCACCATTCAATTGCATTTCCCTTTGCAGCAAATGTAAAGCGCCTAGAGAGAGATGAAGTTCTCTGAGGGTGCTTTATCAAGTGCATTATTATTATTTTACTGGTAGCCAGTGCGTGTCGGCGAGAAGAGGTGTGATGTGGCAACTGCAATGCTCACGACAGACAAGCCTAGCTGCAGAGTTTTGCACCAGCTGTAAGCGGCTGATTGCACATGCCGGCAGGCCAGCGAGCAGTGAGTTACAGAAGCCTTTCTGCAACCTAATCATATGCAGATTTTACCCCCGACTCTGTTGCTGTTTCGGCATCTAAAATCTCGTGTGAGGCAAGAGTTCTTAAGTATCTTGACCTTGATGTTGTTCACAGCGGACTTACATCTTCAGCCCTCCTAGTTTACGCTCCCACCCACCTCCCCTCCTTCATGCAATGATATATCTTTGTGCTAGCCAATGTGCTTGAGTTTGAACCTCTAGCTTAACCAACAGATTGTCACCACCAAGACGATCTTTTTTTACGATTGACCTAAAGTCAGGAATACTAAACGTTAGATTCAAAGGCCTTCAAAATGTTGGGACTCTTGTTTTTTGTCTTCCTTTTGTTGTTCGAGGATCATCGTAAGGGGAAGACCCACAAATTATGAAAAATTTTAATGCACAATCCGAGTGTTTATTCACCTCTAACTCAACGGCTCAGTTGATCAACGAGTGGAAGTAGGACTAGATTTCGTCGTTGGTGACGGTGAGGGGCTGCAGGAATGGGGGTGCGGCCTAGGTCGCTGCCCCGTTATAGGGAAGAGGGCTAATGCTCCCTTCCTCACGGGCTCTTCCACTGGCTCCCAACCAGTGTAGTAATAGTGACTTGGCAGAGCTTTTCTCGAAATTCTTCTAAAGTAAGATAAAACAGATAAGGAACTCTATTCCCTCACTTATGTCCCTGAAGGATTCGTAACAACTCGTCGCCCTGCTCGTACTCTCTCCCCTCCTCCATGCCTCTCTCTATGGAACTCATCGCTAAATTTGTCATCTAGGCTAAAAAAAAGACCACCAGTCGTCTATACTCTGTCCCAGCAGTTCTCCTTATGATGTAGACAGACTTGTTTCTGCCCAACATAACAAATATTGTAAACATGCCACTGCTTACCAGTGGTCTCTGCCTTTCTGACAAGAGCAGTTGTCTGACCGCTGTCAAAAAGCCTATCCTTGATCATGAGACTTGAGTAATTTTTTTCTACTCTCCCGTGTGCCATTAATAGCCAAAACACGCGAGCAAGTGGTGGCCAAGCACCTCAACGTTTACTTTAGCTCATCAGATCTTGCAAGCAAGTATTAATCAAAATTCAGAGCTAACCAGAAGCTGGTCTTTTTCTGGTTTCTAATGGAGCTAAACAATGCTGATCGGGAGGAGGTCTCTACTGGTACCCTTTGATCTTGCAACAGCATTTGACACTATTGACCACCAGATCCTTCTGAAGTGCCTCTCGACTCCCCTATGTTTTACTGGCTCAGTGCTAAACGTTAGATACTTCTGCCATTCCCTTTATCCCTCGACTCCCGACCAGTGTCCCTATTCGTGTGTAAGTGCTGCAAAACTTAGCAGCTCGTCTGGCATGTCGTCAATTGCATAGGTGCCACATCAGACCACTTCTATCTGAGTTTTACTGGCTCTCTTTCAAGTATCGAATCGATTTCAAGATAGTTTGCCTGACTTGCTGGTCGTATCGCTTGCTTGCGCCGACTTACATATGTGACATCTAGTTTGCTTTCTCACCACTCAGCTTATTCTTGTCTCACTGTCCCTCGCACTAAATTGAAATCTTTTGGTAACTGGGCCTTCAGTTCTTATAAACCGAAAATCTGGAACTTGCTTCCAGCTTAGGTCACTCACTACTTGCAATGACCTTGAGTCGTTGAAGTATCGACTAAAGATGCATCAGCTTCCCATCAGCTTTCCCTTCGCCTCACTGAATTTGTCTTTTTTATTTCCCGTGTACTTTGCGTCCTTACCTGTGCACGAGTTAGTGCATGCTACTAGTCCGATGTCTTAACAACCAGTGGCCATGAATGTATTGGTATTTTTTAGCATGCCGGCCCTAAGCATAGTACTAGTTTACCTTTGCTATTCCGAATGCATTTCTTTAAACCTTGGCTAGTGATTCTCTTGTAGAAAGTTGTGAGGCCACTGCGTGTAGTTTTAGTTCTCTTTGGAGGCTAGACAAACGACCTATAGTTATCATTTTTACTTAACGCTTTAGGGATGTGAGGCTCTGTTGGTGTTGTCAATATTCAAGGTCGCAGAGTGCAGTTACAAAACCATGTCTTGCACATGATTTTGAAAAAAACCAGATGGTTTTCAAAATGGAATTCAGAGGAGATCAAAGAGACCATGCTGCTGATGATGCACTACTTCAGCGGTGAACTATGCAAGCTCGTCCCTTGTGGCAATAAGACTGGACATGGTTTACTATCAGGAGTGGACGAATGTATTCAGCTTCATTATTTCAAGACAGCATGCCGGCACCCTGAGTCTAATATTTTTTTCTAGTTTTGCACTTGTCGTAACCACTCGGGAGGGGGTGTCCTGACCGGCTAGTAAAACGGGATGTACTAGACCCAAAATGAAAGACGCCAAAGGCAACCAAAGTGCCTGTTTAAGTGCTCTAAGAGCAGCACTTTTACCAAGTGCAGCCACTTCTTGTCGAAGCACCTGAAGGAGTCCTGAAGGCTCCGAATGCTATGATCCGTTGGACGTTGGCCCTGGAACGGTGTGCAGGGATGCACTTTCTGCTGGGCTGCCTTCCCCTTCGGCCCTCAGAGGACTGCCCGTCCTGGGTCAGATTTAGCTTCTCTCATGGAACAAATTATTCAAGTTCAGAATTTTCCCCGAAGCAGATGACCATGCCAGACGATATGTGTGCATCGCATTGTATGGACCAGAGTATGTCGATAAGACACCATTTGAATGATGCTCGACCTAGATTTGCATGTGTGATTGACCTAAGGTACTTTTTCAGTCTGTTGTGCAGAGTCTGTTGAGTGATGATATCAGTTGTAACTATCAAATAATGGAGAACTAATTCCAGTTCTACCAGTGTTCCACGAGCTGGTTAGCTGCACTTTAATGAAAATCTTTAGGAAGAAGCAAAGCCGCTTTGCCAATTATCCCACACTGTGGAGTTCAAGCGAGTCTTTGGAGGTACTGACTGTAGGCTAACTATTCGATCGTGCTTCCTTTGCAGCAATGTAAAGTGCCTAGAAAGAGATTGAGTTCTTTGAGGGCACTATATCAAATGTATTAGTATCATTATTAGCTGGTTTGGCCCAGTGGTTAAGGTGCTTGCCCCGACCAAGGTCTGGCTGAGGTCGCAGGCTCAAGCCCTGAGGCATATGTGAAGCACCTGAATAGAGATTAAGTTCTCCTAGTTTTCTATGCACATGAATTATGTGTATATATATATATATATATATATATATATACACACATACTTCCTTAATGTTTGACGACCACAGGCAGTGACATTGGGGAAACCTCAACAAGATCGTTAGTACACATAGATGATCCTAGTCTTGCCATTTGCCATTAGATTGCAGCACAGGCTGGTACGGTTACATATTTTAACGACTTGGAGCGGCCCTACCAGGCTGCCGCTGCCTTCTGCACCTTTCCGAGCCTTTGGTCTATGGGCAGGCACAGTGGCGATCTGCAGAGGCTGCTTAGTTGCATTCACCACGGGACCAACTTCTCTCGTGGTCCAAAGTATGGCTCCCTGTGACCTTGCATGTCCTTCTTACTTTGCTAATTCAACTCATAGTTTTGCACGCCTCTCAATTTTTGTTGCTGCATGAAATGAAGGCAGCTGGTTAACACTTGTGCGCCAACAGCCGTGTCGGCTTGGCATTCTAGTGTAGCAAATGCTTAGTCCCGTTGGGGGGTGGGGGTGTTGTGGGGCTACAAAGATGCATGCATGCTGTCTGGTGGTCATTTGTTCCCCCAAGTCTGCTCATCTTGAAGCATGTTCAGTTTTACAACTTAGTATTTTGACTGCTCATCTCATTTGATAGCACCCCGACTTAATTTAACACATTTTGATGCTATTTAGGCAGTTGTTCTCTATTATTGCTGCCAAATTTTCAAAAGTGTTGTGGCAGTGGTGAGTGTCACTGTCTTTGGGGCACTATCGAATTACTATATAAATTGAGCCCAATCGCTCGAAAAAGTGTTGCCTCCATAATATCTCACCGTGCTTATTTTTACTTTAGATTGTGCTTCGTCAGCCCTGTTCCCTCGGCATCATGAGTCCGAATAGTCGGGCTCCTTGGCCAGGTTAGATCAGCAACTCGTAGCTCGGAAAGAGGGCACCTTATAGTGGGCCGCAGCACAGTGCCTGCCCGTGCTTCAACTCGTTGCACTGTTTAGCATGTAGCACCGATGTGTAGCACAAATGACATTGTTATGGTGCGATGCTTCCCTCAGCCTGCGGCCAGCGCCTTCGCCTGCCTATTCTCCCCAGGCTGACTGACAATTGCAGTGGACAACTCGCTCTATCTGCCGGGACCGAGCGATGCCCGACTGCTCAGTCAGCCCAATAGCCTGCGATTTCGACAAGGCAAGCTCAGTATGGCAAGCTCAGTATGGAGACTGGCTGAAAGGCATGGCACAGTTGATTGCTACTGGCATCGGTTTGTGCTGCAGTGCTGGAGTCATCCACTGTTGACAAGCAGCATTGGTAGTAGTGTAGTGAGTGGTATAGCACTGACATTCAGCATTTTTTGTGTTATGATTCGAAGTCCCTGAACCGCAAATGCCCTTTAGTGCTGTATGATAAGTAAACCAAAAAATACCGTACTGCGCTGATGATCGCTGTGGTTGGCCTGATCAAAGTAAGGATGGAACTGTGGATACAACAGCAGAGTATTCAGCAAATTTAAAGTGCCTAAAAAGAGACTGAGTTGTCTGAGGGCGCTATATCAGATATATTATTATTATTATTATTATTATTAGTATCGTTATGCGGCCAAAAGTTTTCCTTGCACGTTCATCTTGCATTGTTTCGTAAGCAATGTTTTTAGAAATCTATATTGTTTTACATGGGTGGGATTTTTTTAGCACGCTATTTGGTCTCTGCTTGCATCTTAGCAAATTTTCTTATGAGAGCACTCTGATAGTGCTACGTCCTGCTCAGATCACCTTTTGCCGACACAAAGCTTTTTTAATGCGAATGCTAATATTTGGCTTGGCATTTACACGTGGAAAACTTTCAGACCAAGGTGCTGTACATAAAGAAAACCACCCAGATGCTTATTGACAAATTTGGTCATGACGTGCCAAAGACGTACGAGGAACTCTGCACTCTCGTGGGTACGTTGAGATTAGTGCTGGCATTGCATTTGTATTTTCTATTGCCTTGGATTGTTTTCAGCCTTTTCTCTGGCGACAAATCATGGCCCTGCACTGTATTATCTTAGATCAGCCTCTATTGTCTGATTGCATTGTCACGGAGTACCGAATGGGGCCAGCAACGACTCAATCATAGGATCAACCCGAAGTGGACACGCCGGTCGTCAGCCCTGAGATTTTCACTTCAGCCTTTCTATGATTGGCTGCCTCCGGCCATTGGCAGGATCACCGTGATCTTATTCTAGCCGCTGCTTAGTGTTAATCCCAGCAAAGCCAGCAGCCATTTTATGATGCATTTGCTGTCTTCATTCTCTCACTACTTTGCAAGAATTACAGCATATTGCAGTGTATATCGAAGTCAGCAGCCAGTCTTTCTTAAACTGAACAATGATAAAACCATCTTACTAGTTATGGCCAAATCAAGTGTGATTCAGAAAATGGAAAACCAAATGCTCAAAATCGGCTCTGCCAGCCTATCTCCTGTTGAATCTGCTCGAAATCTAGGTGACCTGTTTCCAAGTGACCTTTCATTAGATGGCCACATCAGCTACACTGTCATGTCTGCCTACTTTCAGCTACACAACATTGTTTAAATGGACTTGCTTAGACAGGGATATTACATCTAAATTGATCCATGCATTTGTGACATCTCGTCTCGAATTCTGTAACTCACTGCTTGCTGGTCTACCGACCTGTGCTGTCAGACGCTTACAGCTGGTGAAAAACTCTACAGCTTGGCTTGACTGTCGAGAGCGGCGCAGTTGCCACATCAGACCATTTCTCGCCCACCTGCAACTGGCTCCCAACAAGGAAACGTAGTTGCAGTTTTTTCCGTCGAAATCACTTTTAGGTGTCTTCATTCTTTGGCTCCAGCCTACCTATCAGATCTACTCCCCCACCAGGCTAAGCATTTTACCATCGCTTTTCGAAATCTAATACCTCTAATACCCATACCTCGTACAAATCTCAAATCCTTCGGACACTGCCTGTAGTTCGTATGCTTTCAAAGCCTGGAACTCACTCCCGACCAGTATCACCTGACTTGTCCACATTTAAGAAGAAACTAAAAAACGCATCTATTTATGGCAGCTTTTAGTGGGTCCCTGTGATTCGTCCTTTATGCGTGACGACACTTTGCATGCTGCCTCTAAAAATACTTGCATGCTGACCCTGTGCGTGTCACTCCTACCCATGTTATTCTTAGTGTTTATTGAACTTGCTACCACTTACCATTCGATCGTGCTTCCTTTGCAGCTAATATCAAGTGCCCAGAAAGAGATCGAGTTCTCTGAAGGGGCTTTATCAAATATATTATTATTACTATTATTATTATTATCATAATAAACAGTGCCAGATTTGGGGCATTGCCTCTGGTCTTCCTCGCTACCATGCATCGGCTGGGCATTTTCGGCTGAAGCGGGGATATGGTTTACTCATTGTAAGTGCGCAAGGCCCCGGTGGCAGCTAATTATATTCCTTAAACATTACCATAAAAGTTTGTATAGATAGTCTTACTGGTCTGTCTGAACCTCACAATTCTCATAGTGGTATCACTTACAAGCCATTGTGTGCCTGAAGGTTTATGCAAGCTTGAGGTAGTGATCAAGTGCAATATCAAGTGCAATATTATATCTTTATAGTTGCATTAGGATCAAGATATGCCCTAATTTGAAAAAAACTTGATTTAATTTGCACGTGCACATCTACCATTGGAGAGTGGAATTGAAGAAAAGCATGACATGTCTTAAGAAAGTGGCTCTGAATCCTGCCTTGCTAGCTGATTTAACAGCCTCTTTTATATAGCGACAGAAGAGCCTTTACGGCTATCACCACTGCTTGCAGCGGTAATGAAGGATCACCCACCACAAGATTCGAACCCACGAAATCGGGAAAGAGGTCGTAAAAACCAACCACCTTACCCAGTGTGCTATCACGGCTCACCAGTTGCTTAGTTGTAAGAGTTTGTGGTTGGACGGATACAATGGATCTTCAAAGTGACCGGTCTTCAACTGTTGCATGACTTGCTACTGAGATCGAGGCTTGGCAAACTCTCATACCAAATCTTTTCGATACCCCTGAGTGTTCATTACATCAATACCCGAGTGTATCTAATAACTGTATTTTAATAGCTATGAAAGTTATGGGATGCTAATTTATGTCTTAATTGATTTGTGTGGTTAATAACAGATTAAAATACTGTAAGTGCCGAAAAGTATATTTGAATATCTTTTGAAACCGGTTGTTGTTGCTCATATTGGATTATTGCATTCTCACACATTTGAAAGGGGCTCAGATACAGAATAAAAGGCATCGCCTGCCCGCATAAGCTTTAACCTGTCATAGCCCCTAAGATTTAAGGGGTTTTTATAGTATTGTTTCTGCAGAAAGAATCCTTAGTTTGCTTTTACAGCTCGTTGAAAATCGCATTGTAATACTTACAAGTAACTAGCTTCTTGGTTCTCCTGCCATTGAGGAAAATGTACAGCTGTTGTAACAGATTTCTGGCCTTGTCGGGGAAGCATTATAATATAATATCTACTTGATCCATATCAGGCAACTGGTTCTTCAAGTGATTACACTGGCCTCGGCAAATAAGAGCACCTAACAATTAAGACCACCCACCAGTACGACCCAAGACAGCCGTGGTAAAACTCACCCTATGCTATGCCTCGGTTGCCAAAGGCCATCGCTGCATACTTGTTGTACTCTGAGCTGTTGACAATAAGATCCGGAGCAACGGTTTTATCTTGTGTAAATGCATGACTTTAAACACATAGTCATACCCTCACTATGTTTATCATACACTCGGCAACCTGTAGGCCAATGTGGTTAATACATGTGGTTCCTTCATACCATCGTGGTTGAAGGTTTAGGCTCCCCTGACCTCAAGTAGCCTTGACTCGGCTCTGCAAGTGGCCATTATGCCGAGTCGGCATAGAAATGCTCAGTTCTTGTGCTCAGACCATAAGCCCCGGCATGCTCCTCACTACTCTGCTACCGGTCGCCGATAGTACCCGAGTTAGTCTGTCTTTGTCTGGTTCTTTGAGTCCTTGCATCCCGACTGCTACGATCTAGAAGCAGCTGCTCACTTTGGGTGTTGATCATTGCCCCTCCATTCATTGCCACCGTGCCATCGGCCCTCGGCTCCGCAATCACAATCCAGAAGCAGCAGCTGAAGGTCCGAGCTGCCTCGCTAGCAGTCATCAGGCTGAAACTCGGACAGCATGGCATGCTCAGCAGTATTCATGGGCGCCACTGTTGACCAACGAAGCTTTACGAGCTAAGCGCCTCCTGATTGTCCCCCCCCCCCTGCGAATGGTGCCGAGGCTGGTTTCCTTTGCTCTTTCGTTGGCCTGGCTTGTTCAGATCTGCGAGTCTTGCTTCACAGGCTTCGAGCGACTCTCTAGCAGAACTCTGCTACTCTGCTATCACCCAGCTGCCCGGGACGACAAAGGCCAAAACCTAGCGATTGTGGCACAATTGGCATATCATCAGCAGCGTCAAAATATGGGCAGAATTTGAACTGCTGGCGGCCAGACTGCCGCCAACGCTAGGGCTCGGGTGTGTTCTTATCGAGTTAACCTTATCACCACTGCCAACCCCTCCAGTCGCCATCAAAGGAAGCTGAAAGAAACCGGCTGCTGCACCCGACGAGGTTCGTCTAACAAGACCTCTTTAACGCCCTTGTTGAACAAAAATAGTACTGCTTATTTAATAGTGACTGTTGCTGTTCCGATGCCTGCCATAAAGGTGATCAACCGTTAGTTCACTTGTTTTATCGACCAATGGCCACTTTTGGTGAGGAAAAAATGAGCCGGTGGCAGCTTAGCTGCGATGTTCAGCATCTGCTTCAGGTAGGACCAGGCAGATGTGCAGCACTGTTCAAACGGCTCGGCCAAGTAGTGGCAGCGTGCAGTTGAACGCCAACGAGCATTGTGTACCTATTGCAAAGAGTACATTTTCCCAATTTGTTGTACAAAATGCATGTTTGTGTATCAATCTAAAAAAGATCTAAAATTTAATGGGGAAGAATCACTTGTACTGTCTGTACAGCTGACTGTGTCGAATGGGCCAGGTAGAACTCGGATTGCTTGTTGCAACTGCATTCGGTCACCGACCTGTTAGACATGATCAAATATGTAAATGAGAATGTGATGGTTAACCAAGCAGCAGTTTCCCTAGTGCTTCTCTGCCACTGTGCTATACGCTGATGCTTTCAGCCTTTGCAATCCTATTTTGTAAAGTAGTTGTAGTAGTAACTAAAAGGTGGTGCTTCCGTTCGAGAATAGATCGAAGCATGCAGTATTGCACACATGTCCAAGTATCCGGGGAAGGCAGTGAAGTTCCAAAATGACAAAATTCAGGGCTTTTTCTGGCTCGAGCTTTCTGGTACTGCTGTTAGGATTCAGTGCTTGGCTCGAGGATATTTTGATTGCTGAATGAAGTGCAGTGGCTTTCCGCGTGTAAAATGTGTAATACTCTGTTCGGGAACATGGTTCAGTAGGCTGCATGCAGGGGAGATAGCTGGTTGTCATGGATGGATTACTGATCTCTTTAATTTATACTGGCGCCTGTCAGACTTTTTCACGCAGGCTTTTTCCTTCATTTGTTTTTTGCTAGCATGTATGGAATCGCAGCGGTCAATTGCACATAACAACAGCAGACTCGGCTGAGCTTTCATCTAATGCGACAGCTCGCTGTTTTTGCTTGCACCGATCGCACTTTCATGTGTGTTTACAGGTGTGTGCTGAGTAACGCCTTCGTGATTATCGTTTTCCTCGTGCTGCACTATATTCTTTGCTTAGGTGTTGGGCCAAAAATGGCACACCTAATCATGCGCTGCGCCTGGCAGCAGACAACTGGTATTGCGGTAGACACTCATGTACATCGCATCAGCAACCGCTTAGGATGGGTGCTTAAAGAGACGAAAAAGCCCGAAGACACCATGCAGGCATTACACTCATGGCTGCCTCGGTAATAGCTTCTGTATTTGATGTTGTTCCTTGTCGTTGGTATGTGCTTCCCCTAACCATCGGTAGCGAACTAGTGTCGTGCTGCAGCGTTTGTCCACATGCCGTTTTGATGCGCCTATATTTTGTGATTAGGGAGCATTGGGACGATGTCAACTGGTTGCTGGTCGGTTTTGGTCAGACTGTCTGCAGAGGTGTTGCTCCACAATGCAGTACCTGTCTCAACAAGGACATATGTCCATTTGGGGAGAAGTATCTGAAGAAGTTGCAGAAACCTTTGAAAGATTGAAGAGGCTTCAGTTTTATATTAATGATCGCAGGGTTACACATGATATGTTTATCTCTTATCCTGATCGAATATTTTTTGTACCACGGTTTTTACTTAGCTAGTTCGAGTTAAATAAATATTATTGGACTCGTATTCAGGTTTGTGTACTGAGCAGTCAAAAAACTGAGCGAAACTGAATGTATACAAGCGTTGATAGATAATGATAATGATAATACTAGTTATCAATCATTCTGTTAAGCATAAGCAGAGAACCAATCTTTATTCAGTTGCTCTACAATTCGCTGCAAGAGAAGCAATCACAAAGATCCAATGGCAAGCAAGTTATCTTGCTTAGAAAAGCATGCTAAAGCACGCCAGAAGACAACTCGGGTCCAGCGTTTAATTGGATCCCTGGTTAGTAGCTTGGGCTGAGCAAGCTCAAGTAAGCAAGTATAGTGCAAAGGAGGAAATGACAATATCACTCAGTCGCAGGGACATTCTGTGGGGGACCTTGAAGAGGTTATCGTTTGCCACGTACGTAATATACACGGAAGTAAGGATATTCACCCCCAAGGCTAATAACAATATGTAACAGCTCCTGCCGTATGGTGCGAGCTGACGGAAACGAGGATCTAGCGATCATAAAGAGCTCATGACTAGAGAATTTAGGACCTCGGCACTGGTATTAGGTTGTAAACCATAATTCTTACCCTGCCGATGTTTCGTTGCACGTCAGACGACTCTCCCAAGTTGTATAGGCGTCAAAGCAAGGCGTTACATTCATCACTGAATTTACCGTTCGTTATCAGTGATCCAGCGGTTAAAGAGATCATGTGTTCATAGTTTGGTTATGTTCTCTTTGGATTTAAAAAATAATTAGGCACGAGACCGCTGAAATCCCGTTCCTAGTTTCTTGAATTGGCCAGCGATATGCTGCAAGGTTAAGCAGTTTGGGGCAAGTAATAACGTTTAATTCCACACTAGAAAGTCGGCTCACGACGTTGAGCCTCTACTCATGTGACAGCTAGCTTGGTTTTCATTAAATCACTCAAGATCGGTATTCTCGTTTGACTTCCGAAATCGGCTCATCTCTTCACTTTCCTTTGCTGAACTGCTACAGTAATACTATTAGTCATAATAATTTGTAAGTGCCCTAAGAGAACTATCCACTTGACTGAAGGTCAGTTAATTACTGATAATCTGCACACTGCAAAAATACGTTAGTTGATCAAGAACAATTCGCGTGGCCGAAACAAGTGTTTCCAGGAGCAAATGGGTTTTCAGCTTACAGTAAAGTGAAAGGATGTGGTGACGCGAACCTGATATGAGTTTTTGATTCGGGAGCCTTCGAACAAAAGGCACGGTTATCCAAGAGATTTGAGGTTTTCGTAGAGGCACAGCTAAACGACTCGAGTCGGCAGAGCTTGCAGCACGATGATGGCCTGATTGGATTCTGTAGTTCGATTGCATGCGGGCTGGTACCGCTCCTTTCCTCAATAGTTGGTGGGAGCATCCTCGAGAGGAGCCTGTGCACAGCTGTGGTCAGCTTCCAATGAGGCGTTGACAAAGGCCGATAACCCGCTGGTGAACAGATGGTGGATTCACCATCGGGGTCGGCCAAGGCACAGCAGGAGTCCAGGAGAGGAGACTCGAGTGTGAGAAGGGGCGAAGGCAGTCGTGCGTCTTGCTGCTCCGTGCCTTGTGCAATAAACCATTGGCGTTGTTCATCGGCTGGCTCTCTGATGAACCATGTGGTTTCGCTACAGAACGCTGGCCCAGAACAACGCCAATGGTTTATTGCACAAGGCACGGAGCAGCAAGACGCACGACTGCCTTCACCCCATCGTCATCGAGCTGACGTCCACAACCACTGTTTTTCGGACACCGCCCGCCGTCGCTCCATCTGCCTCTGCTGCCGCGTCTCCGATATACGCAGCTGCTTCTCCGTCCTGCGTACCCTCGCCAACCTGAGCAGTCTCTCCGGCCTGCACTGTCTCCGCGGCCTGCACAGATTCTCCCTGCTGGACAGCCTCTCCGTCCTGCACAGTCTCTCCGGCCTGTGCAGCGTCGCAGCCTGGTGCCAATGCAGATTAGTGATGAAAGGTATTGAATATAATCAGCTGCAGTTGCAATATTCACAGCGGACTGATTATTCAAGCCAATTTTCGCTTCAACTGTAAGCGACTTATAGTACAGGCTCAAAGGTCTCAGCATAGCCGATTTACACATGCCGAAACGGATTTAACAAATACACAGACCAGCTTTGATACGGTATCCTAAAATAAGCAGGTCTGAACTCCCGAATGTTAATGAGGCTGGAAGTACGAATACTTGAGTGTGGAGCTGATGTAGTCGTTTGATGAATGGTCACATTGGAATAGGACACCGAGTTCGCATTCGGATACTTAAGATTTGCTGGCCGATCCCTCCTATAGGGTTAGGTCTTCTAATTTCCGAGTAACAAAGTTTGCCAATAAATTATTTGAGGTTGATTAGAGGCATAGCTGTACGACTCTTAAGTCAGACGATCAGGTGCTACCATGCCTAGGCTGATTAGGAAATAGCTGTGATAGGTAGGCGGTTGCTAGATAATGAAGGGATGTAAAAGCGAGTGGCAAAACCTTTAAATCGATATGCTGCTTGCAACTAGGCTTACGTGTCGTGAACGCAGCAATTTCCATTTTAGTTCTGAAGGATCTGCACTGGCTCACCGACAGAGTTGTGCTCTAACTGTAAGCACCTCAGTGCTCCTGCAGGAAGCTCTGAAAATAGTGAGTTACAGAAGTCAATTTTGTCACACTTGCATAGATCTAATTGGTTTCGGTATCTTTGTCTAAGCAGCTCGAAGTTTTGCAGCAGGACATCCAGATTGAGTGCACATGCTACAAACAGGTGATACACGGGCCCACTTTGAGGGTTAGGTTTGTCAACTTCTATATATGGGCTCGCCCATAACTGGTAAGGTAGTTTTATCGTCATTAAATTGGAGAAAATCTGTTGCCATCCAAGTACGAATGTCAGCAATGCATGTTGCAAGGAAGTAAAGCGAGTTCCACCTTCTGGAAGGCAGGGAACGTCCAAAGCACTGGTACAGCTGCGTCCCACCTGCATACAAATTAACGCCTAGATTGAGGTCGGCAAGAAGAAGAGAATATGTGGCAATGCTTGGGCCACTTCTTTTACTAAATCTGCAATTTCTCTTTTGCAGATGAAATCGCCCAGCACGACCTAGGGTTTCATTTCTATGCAGACGACAGCTGTACTTTCGCTTTGACCTCTTCCTCCCTTCAAGCAGGTCAAACTCAGCTCTCTTGCAACATGTATAAGAAGAATCCCAGCATCAACCTTCTAGCGTTATCACTCATTTTGCATACAACATTAGCTGTCTCTTTCAGACTGGCAGTGACAAGTCCTTTTACTCAGCAGGCCTAGCAGTGGATAAAGTTTTTGCAACGAAGTTAAACGATTCCTATCCGTGGTGACTCGGGCGAGAAAAGCCATTGATCCGTTGGATTGCAGCACTTAAGCACCGCCAGAAGCAGTCGGTGGCTCCACGAAGCACATGCTCTGCTTTGTCCTCAGCTGGGCGTTTAACGGCGACATCGTGGAAGGTTGCTCCATACGACAGCTCGGTCTACCCAACACGTCCATGCCCGTCACTACAGCTAAAAGGCTTACCTTTACCTCCAAGGTTGTGCTCATTGACGCTGGAGTAGTGGCTCTTGTCCTTGCCCCTTGTCGCCGGCCACATGTCGCTACTGTTGCATGGTAAGTCATGCAACGAAGCTTATGCTGTGGTCCAATCGATTGAACAAGAGCAGCACAGGTTTGAATCGTGCACTGAAATTACTCTCCGGCATAACAACCTACAGTTCTAACCACACGCTCAGCTAACGTTTAGTCCGAATTGCTTGCAGCAACATACAAAGCACGCTTTCGTACCTCACCATAACGTACTTGTCAGGCTTTTGCTTGGCAAGTACTTTGGCATCGCTGTCTTGGGATTGGCTAAGAATAGAAGGTCCACCGATATCTCAAGTGACTCTGCCTCCACTAATCAAAGCTGGAGCATCGCCTACACAAGCCAGCTGGCATACTAATTAATACTACTTATATATATATATATATATATATATATATATATATATCGTATTAACACCGATGGCACACCCAGTGCCTAAACCTGTTGCTGCGCAACACAGAACAGCACAAGAGCATCCCATATCCTGGCAACCGTTGCTACAAGTCGCACCGTTTCCGATCTTTAGTATTAGGGACACGAGCGGCAAATGTCTAGTCAGTCATTGCAGGCTCCGAATAATTGTCGTTTTCTGATAGGCAAAAGGCCTTAGTGCCTCGACTGAACATTCGAACTAGCACTGCTTGCATTTCGATGTCATCCATTGCCTGATTGTGTGCGACATATGCAAGCGTAGTCAGTCTCTATGGACACTTGAAAATCGAAGGTGCGAAAGCTGGCACAAATTAGAGCCGGCAAACTGGGGCAGTGGGTTGCCACACCATTTTGGTGAATCAGCAGTAACATCTGAGATTTGAAGGTAGAGTTGCTATATAAAACGATATTTATTACTTGCCCAGCTCGAGTGCCTTACTTGAAAGCAACCCGACAAGTGTACGATATGTGAGCTCACCACAGGGATGGTGACATGCCGTTTTCCGAAGGAGGAAGGGGATCCTGCCGGCTAGGGTGCACGGTGGTTCGTACGGAGGCGTGTCGGTACCCGCGCACCAGTTCCGAGTCGGGCAGAGCCTGCTGTCGCCGGTGCAGCTACTGCAGCAGCCCACGGCTCAGCTGGCATCGACCAGCAGCACCCAGCACAAGAAAGCACGGGATAAGCTCCGAAGGTCAGCCGAGGGGCAAAGGTCAGCCAACAAACACAGCAGCTGCTTGCCCGACAGGAGTATGAGCTGCTGCTGCTGCTGCGGCTGACTCTGTGGCTAGCCGGCAGCCAGGCGCAGGGACAGCCTGCAGTGGGACAGCCTGCAGTGGGACAGCCTGCAGCGGCTCGCAAGTCTACATGGACTGTTGCGAGAGAGCGACTTGGCGAAGAAAGCGAAGAAAGACGCTGCGGCTCTGCGCTCTACTCGCGCTAGCACCTACATCAGCGCCCAGCAGGGGCAGCAGCCTCGGCGGCAGGGCATCCACCGGCAATGGCTGCTAGCGCCCGGACGCACGGCGCCGGACGCAGCTGAGCTTTGATCCTTTGAGCCGGTGCTGCTCGCGTCCGGCATCGGAGCGAGCCGCCAAGCCGCTGCGGGCGGCGGCGAGTGAGCGGCGCGCTGCTAGTGCTGAACCTTGACTCGCAGCCGCAGAGCGAAGTAGCAGGCGACGCGCAGAGCGACGAAGAACACGCAGAGCGCGATGAAGTCGATGCGGAACTCGCTCTTCTCCACGTCCATCTCTTTGAGCAGGTCCTCGGACTTCATGAAGTGGCACCGAGTGGCGATCTCGCCCGTGACGTCGTCCTTGTCGCAGCTGAGGTCGGCGCGGTCCATGCCGTATATGCTCTGCATGACGCCCTCGTACGAGTACCTGCGAAGCCAGAGCCGAGCAGCAGGCATGGGTGGGTGAGCACTCGTGCGCTAACCAGCCAATGCGCTCGCGCACGTGCGATCTGGCTGCAAGCCCGCACACGATGAAAAGTTCGGCGGCGGCTGGCAAAAACTGATTGGTGCAGGCCAGTGTCCTGTGTGTGTGTATACATATACACAGTGCTGGACATAAAATCCACACGTGCGGGTTTGATGATGTTACCATAGATATTTCAGCGTTTCATGGCACGTGGGTCAGCACCATTTCACCAGAGCGTAGGATTTGCATGATTTGGGAATATTTATAATACATTATGGGCGCTACCTCCTTGGTTTTCTTACAATGTATAAACAGATGCCCTGTCTTTGCAGTATCCGGGGAACTATCTGACTCCCGACATAGTCGCCATCTTCGACGGATATTATGTTCTAGTACTATCTCAGCACTTCGATGTAAGACTTAGTAAATGCATCAAGTATCCTCATCAGTAACAATGAATCTTAACAACCATGTTGAGCATTTTTTTTTAAGGAATCACGAAGAGTTAGAAACATGCTATCTTGATCATGCACAACTATAGACCTCACATGGTTCTAAGAGATGTAAGAAATGAATGATTTGGCAGAAAGGAAAAACCATCAAACATCGTTCTCTGATAAACAGGACATTACACGATTCCTTTAAGCTATTTTTAAAGTCTTAATAAATTCTCTTCACACCAAAGGCATGCACTATATGAAACTATCTTATCATAATTTCAGTGAACATTTTTAAAACGCATGCACATCACCATGGCTTTGGCATCTCAAGTGTTTGCCAACACTTCTAAAGCAGTTTTACAAAAGCTCTACAGCTTTTTTTTTATCGGGAAATGTAGTTGGCTGGCTTCTTGCTCTGACTATGCTTTCTCGTCAGCAAATGTAAAGTGCCTCGAATAAGATTAAGTTCTCTGAGGGTGCTATACACGTGTACTAATACTATTATTATAACTACATTATCAATTTCTGGCATAGACTCAAACAAGATCTGGTCTTTGCATGTTCATGCAAAAAATGACGTCTCAAAATTTTAACGTTCCTGAACTAGTGCCAGATATAATCGCTAAGATGCATCTTATAGGGGGATACAGTCATATCCAAAAACTCTTACTTCCGCATGGTATGGTAATGCCGGCAAACAACCGCCCAATGAAAACTGCAACTGTTTCGGCCTCTACCTGAAACCAGCCTAACAAGTTAATCTTACATGTTTTTGGCACCAAGTAGAGAAACCAGTAACAAAATGCACAATTCGGTGCATTTATTGCTTCCCTATATTAATCTTACTTTGTGGCATTGTGGCAGTATATTCTTGGCCTTGATTGAGCAAAACTCAGCAAGTTGTCCGAGTTGGGCTAAATTCCCGGGCACAGGGATTTTTTGGGCCATCACTGTGTGCGTGCATATATATATATATATATATATATATATATATATATATATATATATATATATATATATATATATATATATATATATATATATATATATATATATATATATATGTATACATTTTCACCTATAACTCAACAAAGTCACAAAAGGAGTCCTGGGTTTTTTCACAGTCTAGGACCTGCAGAGCACCACTTGACATACACTGCAGTCGAAATGAAAGTGTGTGGGAAGGATGATGAGCGGCAGGCAGCCAATTATTCTGGGACCGAATTTTTATTATTAACAAAGTCACAGTGCAAACCTAGTTATGCAATTTACTGATTGCGGTTCTTTCACTACTGGCAGCCATGCAGGACACTTCAGCCGATACGCAGTTGCCCGTTCTAGGTGGCATACCAGGCCATTCCATACGCCCCTCTACCGACGGCAGTCAGCCTGTCGGTAGAGGACCAAGCTACGCTGCAAAGCACCGGGTTCAATAAGGAACGGGAAAGTAGCTTAGCTTCCCTGGCTAAATTGTCCTAATGCGAAACCTAGCCGGCAGCTATTCGCAGCTGCTACTAAACAAGAATCCATATCTAAGCTTGCCACCAAGCCGAGGATGTGTGCAGCAAGTTGGAGTAAACCTTGAATGCTTTTGACGGAATGACAGATGACCGCGTTCCACAAAACGCCAGGCAGAAGAGTCGATGCCAGCCATGAAAGCACGCTCGAGGGCAGCTTACCTGATGTAGGATAGATAGGAAAGCCATTGCAAGTACTTTGGGATGGTACCAAAGTTGACGAAGAAGCCGCTGAACAGCATTATGGGAATGGCAGTGATAGGTCCAAGGAAAACGGCCACCTAAACGAAGAGATAAGTTGGGCTGGTCGCACTACACGAACGCTGCCGGCCGCTTGCCAGAGGCCGCAGCTGCCGCCACAGCAGCTGCCGCCACAGCAGCTGCCGCCACAGCAGCTGCCGCCACAGCAGCTGCCGCCACAGCAGCTGCCGCCACAGCAGCTGCCGCCACAGCAGCTGCCGCCACAGCAGCTGCCGCCACAGCAGCTGCCGCCACAGCAGCTGCCACAGCAGCTGCCGCCACAGCAGCTGCCGCCACAGCAGCTGCCGCCACAGCAGCTGCCGCCACAGCAGCTGCCGCCACAGCAGCTGCCGCCACAGCAGCTGCCGCCACAGCAGCTGCAGCAGCTGCCGCCACAGCAGCTGCCGCCCCCACAGCTGCCGCCCCAGCAGCTGCCGCCACAGCAGCTGCCGCCACAGCAGCTGCCGCCACAGCAGCTGCCGCCACAGCAGCTGCCGCCACAGCAGCTGCCGCCACAGCAGCTGCCGCCACAGCAGCTGCCGCCACAGCAGCTGCCGCCACAGCAGCTGCCGCCACAGCAGCTGCCGCCACAGCAGCTGCCGCCACAGCAGCTGCCGCCACAGCAGCTGCCGCCACAGCAGCTGCCGCCACAGCAGCTGCCTGCCGCCACAGCAGCTGCCGCCACAGCAGCTGCCGCCACAGCAGCTGCCGCCACAGCAGCTGCCGCCACAGCAGCTGCCGCCACAGCAGCTGCCGCCACAGCAGCTGCCGCCACAGCAGCAGCCGCCGCCACAGCAGCTGCCGCCACAGCAGCTGCCGCCACAGCAGCTGCCGCCACAGCAGCGCCACAGCAGCTGCCGCCACAGCAGCTGCCGCCACAGCAGCTGCCGCCACAGCAGCTGCCGCCACAGCAGCTGCCGCCACAGCAGCTGCCGCCACAGCAGCTGCCGCCACAGCAGCTGCCGCCACAGCAGCTGCCGCCACAGCAGCTGCCGCCACAGCAGCTGCCGCCACAGCAGCTGCCGCCACAGCAGCTGCCGCCACAGCAGCTGCCGCCACAGCAGCTGCCGCCACAGCAGCTGCCGCCACAGCAGCTGCCGCCACAGCAGCTGCCGCCACAGCAGCTGCCGCCACAGCAGCTGCCGCCACAGCAGCTGCCACAGCAGCTGCGCCACACAGCAGCTGCCGCCACAGCAGCTGCCGCCACAGCAGCTGCCGCCACAGCAGCTGCCGCCACAGCAGCTGCCGCCACAGCAGCTGCCGCCACAGCAGCTGCCGCCACAGCAGCTGCCACAGCAGCTGCCGCCACAGCAGCTGCCGCCACAGCAGCTGCCGCCACAGCAGCTGCCGCCACAGCAGCTGCCGCCACAGCAGCTGCCGCCACAGCAGCTGCCGCCACAGCAGCTGCCGCCACAGCAGCAGAAGCAGCTGCCGCCACAGCAGCTGCCGCCACAGCAGCTGCCGCCACAGCCAGCTGCCGCCACAGCAGCTGCCGCCACAGCAGCTGCCGCCACAGCAGCTGCCGCCACAGCAGCTGCCGCCACAGCAGCTGCCGCCACAGCAGCTGCCGCCACAGCAGCTGCCGCCACAGCAGCTGCCGCCACAGCAGCTGCCGCCACAGCAGCAGGGGGACAGGGATAGAGGCCTCACCTGGACAGAGGCCGACGCTCCGATGAGGAAGCCCATCGACTGGCCGACGAGCGCTGTCATGACGGCGATGCTGAGGAACATGGAGAATCGCGTGAAATCGTTAGGCTGGTCGGTCATCCAGTACACAATGCTGCTGTAGACAAGTGGAAAGATGATCTGCAATGTGCCGGAGACGAATTTGTCATTAAAGGGACTCGACGAGGTCGAGGGTAGCTCAGGAGCTTGCTCGGGGGCTGCGAGAGCGGCCTGTCTGCGAGAAGTTTGCTCAGACGCCCAAAATGCACCGACCCTCCTGCCGCACGGTCCTCCAATACCCGATCTCCGGTCGCCTGCCCACCACGATCGCAATCTCTGCTTGCGAGTGAGCAAAAATGTTATCTCGATAAGAGACACGGAATGTATGTGTAATGTAACAATGTAATGTCGATAAGAGACACGGAACTCACACCAGGCGCTCATGCCAACTCCCCCGAGCCGTTGCAGTGGGGCGGCTGCGCACTCGACAGACTGTCAGCGGGACGCAGGCGCTTGCTGCGCTTGTGCCGCCGCATGCATCAGAGGATCGAGACAGGTTGTGTGCTGCTCTTACATGCTGCATTGCAAATCTTGGTACACATTTGTATGAAGGCAACACAGTACTGGCACACTGCCAAGGACGCAGCTCACAGGGCAGCACAGAGCTACGACCAGTAGCAAAAAGCCAGGTCGCAGGGAATGATGCTGTTCACTCGCAAAGTAGCTCCAGCAGAGGCCGTGCCTACTAGTTATTCTCGGCTAGAAGTAAAGTCTTGGGTGACTACTTCTCATATGGCAACAGCAACTCGCTGCAGCTGCCACTGCATCGTTGGCCCACCCCTGACTTGATTGGGTAATGGGCCAAGGCTCCGTGGTGTCGCTAGCAAACCGTTAGGGCATCTGATCTGTTTTCGAGTGTGCTGGTGCACTCAGCATGGCACTTTCAGTTCCTCCTCCTCCCTCCCTCCCCTGCACTTTAAGCAACAACGGCATGCCTGGACATTAAGCAATCAAGCCAGGCAAATCATTAGCTATTTTTTTTATAAAACAAAGAAACTGTGCAAGAATATCGTCCATCCAGGCAAGCCAGCAGCCTAAGGTCTCACTCCAACGCATGGAAACCACAGGTAAGTCAGACTTCAGTACACGCGTGCTTGCGTGCAGAACGACTTGCGCTGACACGCTTCCTCCTCCGCCCCTAGCACTTGGGTCTTAGGCCAGAGGTCGCTCAGGGTTGAGAGAGAGAGAGAGAGAGAGAGAGAGAGAGAGCACTTTTACTTGTGCACAGACAGCTGCATTTGTTGCTCGGTGTGCCAGCACAGCGTAGATGTTGATTGCACATCGCTCGACAGAGTTTCCCGAGAACGAAAATGCTACACTCGTGCTGATAGAACTAAGTAAGCATTTTTATGGTTAACACAAGAGAAGAAATCTCCATCTTAGGGAATTCACAGGGATATGAAATGGAAGCTTATGCGGCTAATGCGGCTGAAACGCACACACGAGCGGACGATCGTCGTACAGTCAATAAAGCAGGACAAATAAAGCAGCAAAATATGACTTGCTTCCTCAGCCAACATACCGACCGTGCAGTCAGATCTTTTTAAGTAAATTCAAGCTAGCTGGGGGCGTGGCCACTTCATTGCGATGCTAATGGATCGAGGAGAAGGGAGGGGGTATGCCCCTCGACGAATTGCCACGGAGGCGTTGAGCTTGGTCGGGGGGGGGGGGGGGGGTTTGGAGACAGTGCTGCAGTCGTCGTCCAGTCGCTGGCCCCACCCCACGCTCCTCTGCCTCCTCCTCCTCTCGGAATCAGACGCCGTCAGCAAGGCTTGCTGCTCGGCCTCGACGGCTCGGCCGGCACTCGTGGTTGCTTGCCGCTCGTGGACAATGAACGATGACAGCGCCAGCGTCCAGCACCTTGCCGACGCTGTCGCGAGCAGCTACACAAGTCGTCTCTGCAAGCTTGCCGGGCCTTGCTTGCCGTGTCCGCTTGACAGTTCCCACGCTTGCCGCCTTTCAGTTTTGCAGTCGCTGCTCCCTGGCAGCGATCGGGGCAGAGGGTGGTCGGGTGGCGCCCACCGAACGTGCTCGACGTTTAAGCACGCGCCCGCCCCACTCCGGTCAGCTGACGGCCCTAGTGACGTCGGGCGATTTTTTCGCCTCCACTTTCACTCCACGGTCCTGACTTAAGAGTGTGCTGACTGTGCTTGACAACATGCTATCGTTTCAACTCGCCACAGATTAAGCTAAGGAAAGAAGCTCAGTGCAAAAATGAGAATAAACTGCAGTATGCGTACCTATGGAGAGGATAATTCGCATGGGTGCCTGCCCTGTCCTACTAAATGAAGGCCAGCCTTATCCAATCAACCAAGCTAACCATGCGACGATGCGTATTCGTTCATTTCTTGGTATGATTACTGCAGCACTGACTGTGTGCAAGCAATGGTATTTGAATTGACTAGGCTATGACAGCCTAACGCGTAGGCACAGGCTGCGGTGCATTTAGAAGCTAACTAAGCGATTCAGGCAAGCACGAGCAAACCACTCATTCGTATGCATGAAGGCACAAGCTAGATTAATGCAAGCCTGCGAAGCGGCACATCGGCAGCTGCAAGTAACTGCAGCCACCCAGCTAGGAGAAGATTACAGACAAGACTGGCTGGCATAGCTATTTCTAACCCGCGTGCTTGCATGGCTCATTCCCTACTCTTCCTCCAAACTAACAGCTGTCAGGTGCTGAAGAGGGCCTCTCAAGCCTCACTAGCAGCAGCAGCAGCACCGATGCTGTACGTAAGCCGAATTGCTAGATACTGCAGGCAAAACCGGCATTGCGGTTTTCCCTCGTTCTCACAACAAATGTTATCCACCAGCAATGCTTCATTGCAAACTTCCGGATTAGGGATAGTAAGTGAGCTGTCACCGAGTTGATAGCTTTCGCAGTTGTGGATCTGGCATCCAATGACGTTCGAGCTAGTTTCCAACCTAACCTTGTTATCAACAATGTTTCAAACGGTAAGCTTGACCTACAGTCCAACTTGAAACAACAGCCAAAAAACTCAGCATCTGAACGGCACCCGGGTGTCAGGGGCATATCCTGCGTGTGCATATTTTGTCCACCCTTACAACTACTAATCACTGTTCGCACATAGTTATTGTCGAGCACACACAGCCAGTTGCTTAGTGGCGGAGGCATGTTTCGAGGGCCCTTACGATAAAATGCTATTCATTGCAACATCAGTTACAACCGACATTGACTCATATATTTCCTTTAAAATCCTGCACACGCTTTCAGTACAGCCATGGCATAATTGTACATATCGGGTAAGGAGAAATCGCATCATTTAGCTTTGGGCCAACCTCATTGAAAATGTCATGCGAATTAATCACTAGTGACGTTAATGCAACTCACAATACCACCCTTAGAGACAGGCAGAGGCCGGTGCAAAAATATGCTAGGGGGGCTTGAATGAAATGCATGGGAATATGTTTCGGTGCATTGCTCGAATGCACATAAATCCAGAATGTGCAAATAAAGTGAGTCTGAAAATGCGCAGTGCCAAGGTCTTCCGGAGGAGGGGCTTACGTCACGGAAGCTTCGTAAGGCAGTCTACGCAAACCACTAAAGCATAATTGATCATTTGCCGGTCTAATCTACTTTCTTGTTCTGCCAAGCGGAGGCACTCGGTAATGCTTCATTTGATGTGAGAAACGCTCGCCGAGGCGAGCAGCAGCAGCGAGCCGATGTGGCAGCAGCAGCAGCAAGTGGCAGCAGTTGCTGCCTATTCGATAAATGGGGACGACCTAGCAGTGCCATAGCATTTGCATTTCTTCTCTAACTAGGAGCTAGCAGTGTAACTATAATATATGCCAGCTGGCTCAAATAGACATGGAAGAACACATTTAAAGGGTAGGCGGTCGAAGGCAGAATGACAAGTAACTCCTGTTTCTGCCCACAATAGCAACAACAATAATAATGATAATGATGAGTCATCGGCATAGCACCTCAGGAGCTCTTTCTAGGAACTTTACACAAGTTGAAAAAGAAGCACGGCAACTGGTCAGTCTTAGCATGCAGTTTCTGAAAAAATACGCACATGCAAGACGATTCACTCGGACCGAGGACAGGGTAGGTTTTTAGCTTTTAGCACCTTACCTGGAATGGTATGTCTGCCAAGGTCTTCGCCCAGTAGTATGCCTTGAGACTGTACCAATAGTTAAGATGCTCTCGAACCAGCACCGCCATTTCCATGGGAACTAGAAAACGTGATCAACCAATCCCCACTCGCTCGAACAGCTAATGACTGGCCAAAGGGGCTCGTTACAATAAACAGCACATGGTAGGAGTGTGTCAAAGGACTATCAAGTGAATAAATTGCAGGCAGTTCTCAGAGCAGCAGTGTTCGGGCCGTGCTCCGACTAACACTGGTGTATGCCCTTCGCTCCGAGCACAGACTGGGGAGGAGACGCAGCACAACAGTGTGGCTGGCGCCGCATGCTCTGTCATGCCTGCCAGAGCCTTGAAGGTCTAAGCAGAGACGACTTGCACAGGGGGGGGGGGGGGGGAGGGAGGGAGGGAGCTGCCATGCACTTCGAGCAAAATCGCTGGCAGTAGGCAGGCGGTGTCAGCTACGATGGCAGCTGCCACTGAGCTCGCAGATCGAACCAGAGCAGTACGTACACGTCATCACGGTGGGCATCAGTGCGGCAAACATGATGAAGAGCAGGCAGAGGAACAGGCACCCGGCGTTGTTCATGGCTTTGCTCGCCAGGTTGCCGATACCCAGATACAGCAGGCCGATAAGAATCCCAATGGTCACGTGGGACAGCAGCCGAAGTCGGGTGAGCGTCTAGAAATGGCCAAGGCGTCACGCTGCTGCTGCTGCTGCGGCCAACTCGGGATGCAGGCTTAGCAGGTGCCATGGCAGCCTGAAGGATTGTGTTCGTATGCAATCAGCCACGGCGCTACGGTGCTGCGCCGGTCTCACCGTGTCCCTAAGGATTGTAACCAAGTGGCGTGCGAAGAGGACGCGGAACTGTTTCATGCTGCTGGTAGCGAACGAGTCATAACTGGTGGGGCAGATGTCATGCGACATGTCGTTTTCAAAGTCCTGGAAATCAAAGGACCCGGGCGCGCATTAGCAGCGGGAACTGTATGAAAGGCCACGGGACAGCAAAGGCTGCAGGCTATATGTGTGCGGCCGTCGCGCACCAAGTGACAGTTGCAGCCGGACTAATGTCACAGCGTACAAAGCATGGTCTGTCCCCAAGTTCAGATCACTCATCCACAAGCACCGGAGACTTGCTCAGGGAAACTGAGCCGAACAACAGCAAATTGATCCCAAACCAACCCCATTTTCCAGCACCAGGTGACCATTGCATAGCCTGTCGACACAGCAGAGCTTGCACGGATCTAGAGCAGCATCCCTACAAACGCAGGCCACATGTGGACCCAATACATATCAGTTCAATCGAAGATCAGGGGAAGCAGGCCGGTGCTGGGACTGGCTTATGAAACGCTCACTATCCCACGGCATCCTCAGATGCTCAAGAGGACCAATATCGTACGGCGTCAACCGAAGATGCTCATATGTCTGCTGGGGTCACAGGTGGCTATCCACGAATGTGAGGAGTTCAATATTGCTAGCAATCAACAAATTGTGACAGGTCATTGTGACAGGTCATAGTGCTCTCTTTTGCTGCGGTTCTAGCCCGGTCTGGCTGTTAGCGCAATACTTGCAAATGCTGCAGCCTGTCACGGCCGGCAAATGAGTATGCAGGCGTTTGCAGGCCTAAATCTCTTTACATTGGCATTCTGGCTCGTGCCACGATTAGACACTAGCTGAAGCAGACAGCTTTCATAGCGTGTTGATGAAAGAGAACTTGAGTGATCGTTGGCCATTATGCAAATGTAAAGCACCTAGAAAGAGATTGAGTTCTCTGAGGGCGCTTTATCAAGTGCATTATTATTATTATACGCTGGCTACTCAACTGTGCACCAGGTCTTAGAAGCTCATATGAATATAATCGACTAGAATAAGAATATCTAGAAAATACACGATCACTAGTGTCAGTTCCCAGAGGTTTGACCACGTATCGTATAACAAATACCGGAGGGTTGACCATGTATCTTCTTTGCTGGAGAAGCATCGATGGCTTCCGGTTGATCACAACATACAGTATAACAAATAATTGATTTAATTTTGATTGATTTAACACACATTGATAACACATACACATAAAGTTCTGACTCACAGGGCCTGGCACGGCTTGGCTCTTTCACACCTAGCTGAACTGCCTGCACCAGCCTCCTCGAGCCGTCAGATCCTCTATGGACAATAAATTAGCTTGTTCCGTTCCTTCAATTAATGGCCATTGGTGAGTGAAGCTTTTGCTCTGCAGGTCTGGGACTGTGGAACTTACTTCCACAATTCTGATACAATAATTACTTTCCTGCTGCCGACTGTGGCACATCCTTTCCAGCCGTCCTGAGCTGCTACTTCCATGCTACTCACTACATCAACTACTCACCTGACTCATCTATGCTACTCACTTTCTCATTATAGCGTGAGATAAAGTATGTACCAAAAGCCGCTTAGGCTTTGAGTGCGCTAAAGAAAACCCTCCTGCATAACACCCACTTAGTGATTGTGGCTTTGTGGAGTTACAGACGAAAATACATTTTATTATGCTGCCCCTATCAAAAATACACCAAAACAACATGGGGCATGTTTTGACACTAACAATAATAAAGACTTTGATTTGCACCCCAGTGAGACTGCCGTGCCAAGTAGATCAATTGTCAGTATTGCTTGCTATACTCGTGCATCGAAAGTTTTCTGCAATTGGGCGATACAGATCAAAATAGGCAGGTCACTGCGAGCCGATCAGAAGCCTCGAACACGAGCTTGCCGAGGGACAACCGCTGACGACGCATACGATCCGGCATACGTAGCGCACCCTGACCGAAGGCAGCCACGTTGAGCGGAGGTGTCTGATGTGGGCCTACAATGCGAACCTAATAGGGTTAAGGTTAGACAAATAAGAAACTAACAAGAAAGTCCGAAGCAGCCGTGTGGGCAATTCTGCTCAACCTCTGCAGAAGGATCGAAGCACATGAGCAAGAAGCAGAACTAGCAGCCCAATTGGAGACAGATTAAATGACAGTGATAATGAAAAATAATAACAAAAGTACTTATTTTGTATGTGCCTTTACGGTGGGTACTTCGAATGCTGGACAACAGTCAGTCAACAAGGAAATGGGTCAAGTTCTCTGCTATCAATGACGATAGACCAAACCCTTTTACACCCCCCAAGCAGGGGACCCTAAGCAGTTCACGTGCATTCTTACGAACCATATTTGAGGAAAGAGATGAGGGGAGGGCAGAACCTAAAGCACAAAAGAAAAGCACACACTCGTTGCTCCAGCGCCATCCACTGCCAAGAGGAGAAGCAGCGCACAGGCTCCAGCGGGCTGACCGGGTGCTACTTAAACAGCAACCCCAGACTGCAGATAGAGGAGCACGTTTCTTGGACTCCTAGCCAGGAGACCTGAGACATACGTCACATTTGCTCAGACGGGGGGGGGCTGTGGCATATAGCAGCAAGCTACAGCAGCGCCAGAAGCAGGCGCAGCTTACCGAAGAGGATGAGCTGGTGCGGCTCGCGGTGTCTGCGTGAAAGGTGATGCCATTGGAAGTGCCGTTCACCTCCTTGTGCGCCTTGCCGGACTCGAGTGCTGCTCGCCGTGACGATGGCGAGCCGCGGGCGCTGGCGCCTCGGCTGCTGCCACCGCCGCCACTGCTGCAGCTCTCGCACGCCATTGCGTGCTTCTCATTGAATGCGTCGCACGTGCCATTGGCAGCACTGGCCACGAGCAGGCAGCGAGCCTCCTCTCCCTGCTCGCCGCTGAGGGCCTCCATAACTGCAACACACGACGAGATCGTGCGCGTGTCAGGCAACTTAGAAGGCCACTTGGGAGGCCACGTTGGCTAAGCACTGGGTTCCAACTGTGGGGTGCATTCCATCGAGAACCACTTGACAGAGAGAACAGTTGCCAAAAAATGAGCTAGGCGAAGAACCTTTGTTTCACGGTCTTGGCGTTTCGACCGCGCCATCGAATCACCAACCGACATCGTGCAGCTTCTGCAGGCCCTTCGGATTTCGCTGAGTGGCAGCAGAAGCTCAACGCACTTGGCAAGAGAAAGGCCAGCTGGAGCCAGCCCCCACCATGTGGGAAGCCGTTATAGAAGCCTGCTCTGCCCCCTCGCTGCGCCAAGCTCAAGCAGAGATCGGGTAGCCGAGGAAACTTGGTTGATTAAATCTACAACGATTGGCTCCCTCTCTCTCTCTCTCTCTCTCTCTCTCTCTCTCTCTCGCTCTCTCCAAAGACAGTTGGGCCTATCTCTAATCACTCAGAGCTTGTACCCCAATCCATGCCCTCCTCCTCGGTTATTTGCCTTCCACACCATTTGCCATCACCATTTGTTCAGTGCATTTTCGCGCAAATGCAGCTCCTGCATGCCTGCCAGGCGGTAGCAAGGAATGCCACTGGTGCCAAAATGAAAAGAGCACAAGTTGATAAGACAACGGTTTGCCAACCGTCCGGTGGCGACTGCGCAGCTCCGACCGTTGGCATTCGCAGCCGTATTGTTTCATGCCTATCAGGCGCACGATTTCGGAGGGCATTATGTGTGTGTGTGTGTGTGTGTGTGTGTGTGTGTGTGTGTGTGTGTGTGTGTGTGTGTGTGTGTGTGTGTGTGTGTGTGTGTGACCAATGTTCTATCCATTCCCCTTATCTGATAATTGCATTTTCCCAGGGCACTAATCTCGGTGGATTCTTTTTGCTGGGACAAAAGGTGTTCACAGTCAAAGGTCACCGAAGACGAAATTTACACCACACATGAGGGGCCGACTAGACATGAACCATGACGAGAAAACGCGCTGACTAGCTACCATCCCACCTGCAAACACTCGCCCGCTCATGCACGAGCGCGCGCACACACACACACACACACACACACACACACACACACACACACACACACAGAGCCAGGATTTTCAGCTAGGGGGTGATGCAAGACCTACAGAATTTTAATGTAGGGGCCTGAACCTAAGACCTAAGATTTCCGTGTGTGGGGCGACACGCGCGCACACACGCGCGCACACACACACACACACACACACACACACACACACGCGCACACGCACACACACACACACACACAGGAGGCAGCATCAACTGTAGCAGCAGCTGAAGACTGTCCTTATGACTGTTATTACGAGGCAAGCTTCAGGCCAAGAAAAGCACTGGAATGTGGAACAGGCAGCCGAATGGCTCGCTTAGGCCGCATGCCAAGGCAAGGTCGATGCCGCCAATAGCTGCTCAGCGAACAAAGAGTGGGCAGCATGTGCGTTAATGCTTTGCTCTGCAACCTACAGGTGCTCGTGCTACAAGTGAATGCTCTGCATGGTCAAACAAACACGACGGACTGCTGGCAGCGCCTGCTTGCGACGGGTTCTCTCTATTGGGCACAGTGAGCTTAGCCCACGGATAATGAGCTCGGTCTTCACGACCTGGGTCGCGGGTTCGAGTCCTTTAGCGGGTGATCCTGTATTGCCCACTGCAAGTGGTGGTGATAGCCGTTACGGCTTTCCTGCCGCTAAACAAAAGATACTGTTGAATCGGTAAAAGTGCTTTTCAATAAACTGAGTCCTTGACGCGTTGTCTGGCTGCATCAGGCAGACAGACTGCCGATTAATAAGTTATCTAATGTCGTGAAAATGTTTGTACACAATACAGCAGCTCATCAATTTGTTTACTTTATCATTACCAATAAAACGATGCAGCCTCAGAATCACTGCTTAAAGTTTGACATAAAAGGATGCAGTATCGGGCATGCGATTTTGCTACGGCAGCTCCTGTGAAGCTTCAGCTGCCTTTGCATATGGCAAGTCTGTTTACAGACTTCTAAAAGTGCAGCGACCCGCAAGAAGCAGTGACGTCTCTGACACACTGCCGGAGCAAGACACGGTTTAATCAAGCACGATTGTTGCCCCCTAGATTGTCGTCCTCTAAACAAATTTGCTTCCAAAGAAACAACTGCAGGCAAATACATAGCCGAGCAGCAACGAGCCTTGGCAGGCAGAGGTTAGAGCTTCTTTGACACGGAATTGACTATTGCAGCAACATCAAATACCAAATTGACAATCTGGGCAACAGACGCGGTCGGCGGTCGCACCACCAGGAACACTCTTACCGAGTCAATCCTTAGGGGGGGGGGTAAACCGCTTGCGGTGACTACAAGTGTCAACGACATACCGGCCAGCTAGAAGCACTCGGCACTTGCGTGAAGCCAACCGGATTGCTTGGTAAATCAAGTTAGCGCCTCACTAGTGCGAGCGATGCACTTTCGGCCACGGACACCCGGACAGATGGCGGGAGAGAGAAGGCTGCAAACTAGCGCCAATTAAACATACCCCCCCAGAAGAAATAAATCTCTTCCCAGGCCTTTTACACATGCTGGAAAGATAAGTATCTCGAACGGTTAGTGATTGCATGCACAATATTGGGAGGCATAAGCACAACAGCTCACGCAGACAAGCAATAATAGGTGTGAGGACAAAGTGGTGGGGATTTTCAGCTTCTTTTTAGATGTCATTCAGTTGGGCATGTCGTGATGTCAGTTAGGATTGAGTTCCCAGCCTCGGGAGCATAAGTACTGAAGGCACGGTCTCCAAAGGCTTTGACGTTTGCTAAAAGCGAAGCCAGATCACAGTCAGAGGAGAAGTTGGTATGCTGGGAAGCCTGACAAACAAGCATTTCGGACAGGTAGCCCGGAGCAAGGAATAAAGGGACCTTGAAGTGAGTGGCACAGCCTTACCCAATCCCATGCTTGATGGGTAACAAGTGCAGGTCGGTGAGATGTGGTGCAATGTCGTAATTGCAACACTCACGACAGACAAGCCTAGCTGCAAAGTTTAGCTGTAAGTGTCTCATTGCGGAAACATGAAGGCCTGCGAGCATTAAGTCGCAGAAGTCGAGAAGGGAAGCATAACTGCATGAACCATGACCTCGAAGACAGAACGTCGAGAGTGCACAAGGAATCTGGAAGAAATCTAGGGAAGTGTCAATGTATGAGGCGTGATAAGAGAAGCTAATTAACTAACTGATTATGAATCTGAGGCTGGGAACTAGACTCCAGCTAGAACAGCAGGTTGTCCAGCAAACGTCTGACAGCACAGGAGCCAGGCGGTTATCCAGCTGTAGACTCTAAATAAGCTGCCAGTGCCGGAAATCGCTGAGTAGGTAAGACAATCGCCTCAGGGTTCAGATGTTCATTGCCCAAGAGCTGAATGCTATCAATTTGGCTTGTTTAACTCTATGCAGATCCGGATGACGGTTCACCTGTGCAGGCGAACGCACACATTATGGTCCGGTGGTGTTCTTGAGTGCAGCTCTTGCTATCAGAAATAAAAACGCCTTGTGATACGTCTTATAAAAGTACAGCATAGCACGCGACCACTGATTAAAGACTCACGCGCAAAAGAGCCCAAAAGCAAAACACTTACGAAAATCTGCAGGGTTGTGATACGACGGACACGTCAGGCCGAGCGAGTCGAAAAAAGGCACAACACAGTGTACCTTGCCCCTGTAGGCACACTTGCCATCAGAGAGCAGGTACAGCTGTAACGGATGGAGCCACCTTTCGAAGGTGAGCCACGAGTGCACGCTGTGGCAGCCAGCGCTGCACAGGATGCTGTGCATGCAGTTAATGTTTCAACAGCAAAAAATGAGTGTGAGCCGTGTGCTTGGGGGGGGGGGGAGGCATGACAAATCAGCCGAGGCTTGCAGACGAGCCCACCAGCCAGAGCCAGAGCCAGACGGTGCGAGCCAGCATGAAGAGAGCTACTCCAAGTGAGTCCGATCACCAGCTAGCGCCGGCTAGCTAAAAGCAGCATTGGCCAAGCCATCCTACTTCTCCCCCTCACCCGCTGGTTTGCAGACAAGTAGTGCAAGCTATATGGCCAGGCCTCGAGCACCACTCAGCCTTGCAATCACAGTGCAGGCAGTGGCAGCAAGAAGAAAGACGATGAGGTAAAGAAGGCGGTCGGGGCTCGGCAGCGCCAGCGCGGCTGCAGAAGCTTTTTTGGGACACATACACGTGCACGTGCTCGCTCACACCCACCCACCCACCTGCACGTGCGGCTGACATCACTTTTTTCCCATGCCAGGACCTGACGAACCAGGCTTAATAATAATAGTAATACATTTGCATTGTGCCCTCAGAGAATGTAATCTCTTTCTTCTAAGTACTTTATATTTGCTGCAATGGAAGCATGATTGAATGGTTAGTGGAAGTATGCAGAATAACAACAAGCATAACATGGTTAGAGGTGACATGCACAAGGTCAGCATGCAAATATGGTAGGGGGAAGCATACACAGTGTCAGCTCACATAATATTAATAATACTAATAATAATACATTTTTATAGCACCATCGCAGAACCGAATCTCTTCATAGACACTTTACATTTGCTGTAAAGGATCACACAAGCACACGAAGGACAAATGGTAAAGGACGAATGGTACGACACAGCACAAATGCCTACTGAAGAAAAAACCAGAACCAGAAGCAGCTAGAAAGTGAGCTTGAAACTAACGAGGCAAAGGCCTGCCAAGGAGCCAGAGAGGGGAAGGGCACTGTGGCACATCCGTGGACTCACATTGTCGAACATCTCGAAAAGCTTGGCGCTCGGTTGGTGAATGGTGCACACGATGGTGCGGCCTCCACGCGCCAGCAGCTTCAGAATGTAAACGCACTGAAAGGTCGATGCACTATCCAGGCCGCTGCAGAATGATAGGAAAACCTTCAGCCAACCCTGCTAACCGGAAGCAGCAGGAGCAGGAGCTGAAGCAGCCATTGTGCAACAATAGCTTTTCCCCCTAGGGCAAGGTCCAGGTAACCACTAATAGGGTATGCAGCAGCTGACATGTCAACAACGTCACCGCCATTTCTTTATTAATCGCCATTCCTTTATTAATCGCCATTCCTTTATTAATCGCCATTCCTTTATTAATCGCCATTCCTTTATTAATCACCATTCCTTTATTAATCGGTATCTGCAGAGTCACGATGCACGAGCTACTAGGTATGTGCATGTACGTACATGTGTACATACACAGCGCAACAGTAGCAGCTGCACTTGTATGGTGATATAAAAACTACATCGGCAAGATCACACATAGATTGAAGTCTACGTGTTCATTTAACAGGTGGCCAAAAGACTGCAGATGCATATAGAAAGTCGGCGGTAGCCACCTGAACCCAGCACGATACAAAGACGGTTCTCACGTGCATGCAGCATGACTGCAGCCATATTGATGTACTTAAATTTAAATAAAGAAAATCTGATCGTCGGCTAGTGAGTAACAAGCAAAACATTGTGAACTAGATTATGGTATGAACCAGGTGGTCGAATGATTAGCCACAAGCAGTCCTACGATTGCAACCCTGGGGTAGCTCTGAATTATTAAATCATTGCTTCACTTTACAGCTGCAGCTCAAGGCCATTCAGCAAAACTAGGGTTTAGAGCAAAGCTTCAGCCAACAGAGAGAGAAGAGACAGGCAGACAGAGGCAGTGAGAGAGAAAGAGAGGGGGAGAGAAGAACAGAGAGACAGTATGAGAGAAAGGGAGAAGGAGAGAAAGAGAGGGGGAGAGTGCGCATGCGCACGGCGCAAGTGTGCATGTGCCCACGAGTGAGCGTAGGCACATGCATGGGTGAGTGAGAGCGTGGGTGTTCGTGGAATTAGCTGAAGCTCTACAGCTGAAGCTGCTGAATTTATTGAGCAGTGAATACGATCATCGACCAGACCGTTCATCACGCCGTGATCAGCCAGAGCATGTTGGGGGTCGTTTAAAGCAAACGATTGTACGCCCATGTTGAGAGCAGGAGAATAGAGTCTGATTAGCTCGATCGGTAAAGTAAGTAAGTAAGGGCCCACAAAACCAGACTGCGACGGGATCTTCACTGCTCGTGGCAGCATTTTTCTGCTCTTGGTCCTGCGAGAGACGGCCTTTGGTCTGCACATTAAAAAAAAATCCGGCCTACCGACTTATCAGGGCTAGCATGAATCATAACAACACCTTTCAATGCAAGGTCTCTACGTGAGCGTAATAAGTACTTGGACACAGAAAGAGCTCTGGTCTCAAAAGATTTTGTGTGACTAAAATGCATGTATAAGTATGTGCCCTTCAGTAAAGTGGTAATTCTAATGGATTTACTCACGGGCAATGACTTAGCATGCATATGCTATGGCCTGGTTACAGTGAATTGTGTTAATCTGGGAATGCACTGGACCAGTCGAGGCGGCCGAAAGACAGAAGTATTCATGAATACTCGTGCCCATTAATCCCACTCAAAGTGGTAGATCACGCTGATCTGCTAACCACGGCTGCTCTTGCTATGGATACTGAGCAGCATAAAGAAAGCAGGTAAAGAGCATAGAATTACTCCCACTTAATGCCAGGCTTCCAGTTCAAATTCTAGCATTAGTGTTTTGGGGGGTTTTAAGCTCATTTACGGCACATCCGTCCAATCCGATAATTACCTGACTAATTATTTGAGTGTCCCTCGGATAAATCGTGCCTGACAGGCAACCAAAGACATTGCCAAGGCAAAACCTGGTAGTCGAAAACTCTCCTTGACAACTGCACATGAGTTTCGAGCTTGGCTGCAAACGTTTTGCCTTTGTGCAAGCCCTAGAAAGGCTGATCGTCTGACCACTGATATAAACTACATCGCCTGACAGCCTTGGAACATCAGGTGTCGTGATCAGTGTGTGCACAACGTGATAACAGCAGCTAGGCCAAAGCTGTCAGCAGAGCTTTGAAGCCTTCGGGGCCGCCCACCAACAAGGTTGGGCTGCTCACATGAGTACCTATGTACCTGCAAGGCAACAGGCACACTGTGGACAATCGTGGTAAGAGGCAGGTACCAACCACCGGCCGTCAGATGTATGGCCTCTGGTTCAGCAGGTCAGGTCCCAGCAGCTGCCCGGCAAGGGTTTCAAGGCTTAGGTCGGATTGCACATCCGGCTCAGAGTCCAGCCACTAGGCTCGAATTGGTGTCAGCCAGGTGCTGCTGCTTGCTGCTGCTCGGTAGGTACCTCACGGCATGTGACCGAGGGGACAAAGGCCAGCCAGGGGGCAGCTACATTACCGAGGCAAATTACTTGGGCACAAGCTAGACACGACCGACGAACTACTAAGGACAGGAAGTGCCTTACTATATTAGTCACCCGAGGACTCAACTTGTGCACAACACATGGGCAAGCACTCACTCTGGTTGGGGCACTCTCGGGAGAAGGAGGAGGAGAGGGGCTGAGAGCAAAGGGTTTCGGCACTGCCGGCCGACCACCGGGGGAGGGAGGGGGCAGAGGATTCTGTGGCTGCCACCCTTCAATGCAAGCTCCTGCTCCAAGAGCCCGGAGCTGCGGAGGGGGGGGGCAGGGCTGCGAGCGCGGCAGCGCGGCGTCGACTGGCTCACCTTGTCGGCTCGTCGAAGAACATGACAGGAGGATTATTGACCAGCTCGAGAGCAATGGCGAGACGCTTCCGCTGGCCACCGGACAAATTAGCTGTGCGCGTCTTCCTGCATTCGGTGAGGCCGAGCATATCCACAATGTCGTCGATCTGCAAGACCGAGCGCTGAAGCTGCGCTTGCAAGACGGCGGCAAAGGCTCACACCAGCATTCGGCAGCTGTCTCGGAAAGTGCACGCTCGTCTGCAGAAGGCAATCAGTCTAGGCTGCTTGCTCGACTGAGAGGGGGAGGGCATTCGTGCTTTCCCATTCAAACGCCCAGTAAAGACGTCATCCACATGGTTGGTGAGTGGGTGAACACAAAAACGCCATTACTGCAATGTGCTTCAGTACAGCTTTGGCTCTAAAGTAAATATTAATATATATGTTAATGTGCAATGGTGCAGTAACTTTTCAGCAGATAGCTGAACTTTGACCACGCATGACTCTACCCTCTACCGGCCTACCAATCATAGTGGAACAGGTAAGGGCATACCAATATGTTTAAAAGAACTACCAGTCATGACCCCCTTTTCCTTAATGCCTTAAAGGCACTGCAGGCCAGTCAGTGGTATGGTACATGGAGCTCATTTGAACGGAGAATGCGACCCTAACAGAGCTGTCACAGGTGTCACCCGACTGTTCTGCTCTTATACAGTAAAGCCGAGTAAGCGCTGCAAGCGGGCCAACTTAGCATTGGATGAAAGCATGTACAGCACGGGTAAAACAGGTACAGCTCGGGTAAAACAGGTACAGCTCGGGTAAATCGAAAATTGCCAATGCCCCCCCCCCCACCCCACCAAGCTGCAGTGGCTGAAGACGTCTGGTTTATTTGACACGAACTCGGCAGTTGCTCATTGAGGAACTCTTCTTTTCATCTCTCTGTCTCTCTGTCTGCCCCTCTCTATCTCTCTGTCTGTCTCTGTGTCTCCCTCTGTGAGTCTCTCTCTCTCTCTCTCTCTCTCTCTCTCTCTCCCCTGTCTTTCTGTCGCTATGTCTCGCTGCCTCTGTCTCTCCGGATAACACAGACCTTTGGCAGCCCAATAGTTCTGCGATATGCCAGCAGATTTCCCATTCAATAATTACTTGTCCAAAACGTTTTTGGTTTGTTCTAAGTGGTCTTATGTCCTCAGAATTCAACTAGCTTCAGGAATACCAGTCCAGAAAGCAGTGGTCGAGTTTTGGTGCAGGCCCCTGTGTCGACTTTGGTGGCCAGGATAGAAAGCAAGCAAGCAGCTTTCAGCCGAGGAAAAGTAGCAGCTTTCAATGCAATCTGACCAATGTTGTAATATCAGCACTTCGGGTTTGAAGGAGAGTTCAGATTCACTCTAGCCCTGGCCACGTGACCACGGATGAGCAGCACCCCCAGCACCACCACAACTCACTTCTTTCCGCTCATCTACCTTGCTTCACCCTCTACTCACGGCTCACTGAATGTCTGCCTCCCTCAACGTCGGTACCATTAGTCACCACCAGCTTCGTTCAATAGCACACGTAGTTCGTGAATGGTATGAAGCTAACTAGAACGTGGGGTGCTTGCATTGATAACAGACTGGTACTCTAACTATAAGTAAATGGAACTGTGTAGGGTACGACCGTCGTCATTTGCACCGGTATCGTACCTCCGAATAGCAGACACTTGATGGATGATGCAATTACGAGCCTTTACTATTCACTGCCATGCTGGGAGGCTTTGGCTCCACTACCACGACTGACATTGTTGTCATATCAACTAGCCGAATGTACTTGTAGCACGCTTCGACTGTCTGCTGTAATGGTCTTCCATTTGCTCTCCCTCTCGTGACGGGTTCGTGTGAAAACTCGACGAGCAAATTCACCTTGTGCTCGGTGCATAGCATCAATCTCATCGGTCACCCTTATCATACCAGTCAGACAGCATGGCATGCTTTTGTCATGCACTGCAATTAAAAACTATCTTCTTTATTCCCACCCACACACGTCTTTTGAGAAAAGTGAAAGATTTTAGGCTGGGAATTCCTAAGTATTCTTGGGGCAACCGTCAGCACATACAATTGATCTAAGTCAAATTAATACGCAGTGGCTATAAGTGAATCTTTTGTGAGAGATGCGGCAAGAGGAAGAGCGGAGAGGGGATGGAGGATCACAGGCATTAAGGAAGGAAGTATAGAGGGAGTGGGAGGGAGAGAGCGTCAGCGACAGAAGATGAGAGAGTCAGATAGTGGGTAGGAAAGGAGCCGGGGAAGCAGAGAGAGAGAGAGAGAGAGAAAAAGAGAGAGAGAGGAAGAGAGAGAGAGAGAGAGAGAGAGAGAGAGAGAGAGAGAGAGAGAGAGAGAGAGAGAGAGAGAGAGAGAGGAGAGAGAGGGAGAGAGGAGAGAGAGAGAGAGAGAGAGAGAGACTGGTGGGGAGCCCCCGGGAAGAGGGGAGAGAGGGGGGGGAGGGGGGGAGAGAGACTGGGGGGGAGAGAGACTGGGGGGGAGAGAGACTGGGGGGGGGGAGAGAGACTGGGGGGGAGAGAGACAGGTAGAGACAAAGAGACGTGTTTAAATAAAAATATAATATATTTGCATAGCATTCTAAGAGAACTTAATCTCTACACAGGTGTTTCACATATGCAACGGGACTCGAACCCACGACCTCGGTGGTCAGCTGCATTCACCTTGACCTTGGTCGGGGCAAGCACCTTAACCATTGGTCTAAAATCAGCACGGCAGAGACAGGGAATGAGAAGGAGTGAGTGTGAAAGAGAGAGAGAGAGAGAGAGGGAGAGAGAGAGAGGGAGAGAGAGAGAGGGAGAGGGAGGGAGAGCAGAAATGCAGAGACTAGAGTTTGCCTGATAGGTTAACCAGGGGTAGAAACAACGACGAGCTGATTCTTATGGTTATTTGGGTTAAGCACACCAACTCCATTTATTGGCTAACGGTTGTCACAGCACTGGCTTGCTTGTGCAGCAGTTGGGCTGAGTTTTTAAATGGTTTAAGCTTGAGTAGTGGTCTATTCAGTGTCTCCACAGCATCAAGACATGTCGTCAACAAGTTAAAAAAAATAACCATGCGATTGTTTGTCCGAGGCTTTAGGTTAATTGGACTGCCTTAGATGCCTGCTGTCTGGTTAGCCAAGGAATTGACACAGCTGCATCCTTCCTGGAGGGAGGATGGTGTTCAATGACACAGCTACTCTGCAAGCTACTTATTTATTTAGCAGGCAGCATGCCAATTTAGCTGGCACCAGTACCATTACAATACATATACTTGGGACTGATACAAATAGTCCTCCTTCAACCATAGAAGTGAAAAATCTGCCAATTATAGTAAAGATATGCACTCTATCCTGTGGGTTCAAGATTGCTGCAATTATGCTTGACAGCTATGTGAAGCAATGCGATTTCTTCTCAACATGGTGTGTAGGTGTAACAAAAAGATCCTTCGCGAAATTAAACAGTGCTTGACTCGATCAGAAAGAACACAATATGAAGTGGTCAAGCTCATAAATAAGGTAAAGTAAATATAAAAACTAACCCACTGATGCAGCTTATATAAACTCCTATGCCATCCAGTTAGTTGGGCGAGATTGCCACAAAACTGGGAGATCTCCCAAGTCAGACTTTTCGATATATTTTAGTTGCAGAATTTGGTTAAAGGCTGTGAGCTTCATTCGTCAGCTTTATTGAAGTGAGACGCCTAGTGCAACACCCTAAATAAACTGTAACATTACCAGATATATCCAGAAGATTAGTAAGTCGCAGGTCAATATAGGCAGTCTAGCTATAATTAGCAGCAAGAAGGACCTAGTAATTGCCGATAGCAAAACGGCAGGTGCTCCAAAACACTGTATAGAAAGTGGTGCCGATGCTGTTGTCCAACATCGGCTGAGTGTGCAGTGCGAGCATATGGGGGGGGGGGATTCTGCATAGCAGTTGTATCCTCTTGCGAGTCATTATCTGAAAGATAAGCAAGCTCTCTTCACAAAGCTGTGCCCTTTCAGAGTGCTGAGTGTAAGTCATTAGCCATAGTATCTGCATTATAGGGCATGTTTTTCTTCTCTGCTAGAACATTTTTCACAATTCTGCAGCAAAGGTGAGCAACGAAAGACAGGGCATTGTAGGGCCAGAAAGGAAGCCCAGCAAGCTGTCACCCAGGTGCTGAAGGCTGCAAGGAGAAGATAATTGCCATGTGAGCAGCACATAACCTCGGCCCTCAACCCGAAAGCGACCACAAATCCACTGACTGACACAGCTTCCTGGCTGATTACCCTGCGTGGGGGGGGAGCAGCCGCTGGCTGGCAAACTCTTGCACTGCTCACAAACGCCAACTTGGTGCTGCAACCCAGAAGTAATGTTTCTACTCAGACAGCTCGGCGGCTACTACAGCAAGCCAGCCACCATTAGCAGGTGTGCCGCCAGGCATAAAGAGAGCTTGCTGCAAGCATGCGCTCGCCGAAAAGGGACCTCCGTCTCTCACCAG
This sequence comes from Cristatella mucedo, assembly GCA_009760855.2. Taxonomy (NCBI): domain Eukaryota; kingdom Metazoa; phylum Bryozoa; class Phylactolaemata; family Cristatellidae; genus Cristatella; species Cristatella mucedo. The sequence continues at coordinate 4,521,800 of WPIO01000026.1, read as the reverse complement.
AGCCTGCTTCTCGTGTGTGGGCATCTTCTCGGCCAGCTTGAGCTGTGCAGAGCACATCATGGCCTCGTCGATGCTGAGATGAGGCAGCAGCTGATCATCCTGCATTATATAGCACGACATCTTGCGGAACCTTCGCAAGTCTCGACGTCGGCCATTTATCAGGATGTCACCCTCGACGTGTTTCGTCCTGAAAGCAGCCAGAGCGTGGCGGTTTTGCTTTCATGCTGTCAAGTCAGGCAGGCAAAGAAATAAAGCTCAGCCGTTGGGGCACTGAGACACTGCCTCGGTGTGGCCCAACGAGGCAGGATGTTCCTACGGCAGACCAGGCAAGAAGTGCCAAGTGCAGAGACCGCTCCGGCAGCTGATTCGTGCTGCCGGAGCGATCTCTGCACAGCCCTAGAGGTCGCTGGCTTCTGACAGGCTCTTGGTAGACACAGCCGGCTAGTCAGCTTGCAGTGGTCGGATCAGGGCTAAAGTGGTCGGGTCTCAAGTGATCGAGTACAATTGGCAGACCTCATATTCTTGGCTAGGAAGAGGGCATGATTGAATGCCTGTGGCACGTTTGCTCAGCATGGTAAGTGCCACTGCACTTGCGAGAGGACATGCATGTAACCGATAGCCGATAAACGCAGATAATGAGCATGTGCACGTGGTCGGCTGCTGCTCGCCCCGCCCAATGACTACAGGCCAGTCTCGTGACTTGTCGTGGCTAGTAGTGCAGCTTGGGGCTCAGGCCAGGAACTCAATTCGATGGTCAACAGATCAAATAGTCGATTACGGATGCCAAGCTAACACCACTGGACTCCACGGAAATAAGAAAGCATGCACGTGGGAGCACAGCCAGACACAAACAGAGTAGCACATAAACATACAGCCAGTAACAGGCGAACAACATGCCGACAATCGAGCAGACACATAGCCTAGCTGCCCACAATGCACATACACTCATGCATACAAGCACGTGCACTGCTAAGGTGAAAGTCTGTTCAAGTTTACCCAGCTACATTCAGGCTCCCGGTCCAGGCACTAGCCAAACAAGGATGGCCTGCCCTAAAAGCAAGTCAAGCCTTAATACTGAACAGCTCAGCTTACCAATTGGCAACAAGCAGATGGAGACAGAGGCAGCTGCCCATGCAGTCGTCACAGGAGATATGTGTTGCTTTGGTCTCGTGAGCTTCGTTTCCACAGTGGCACCGGTGTCTCAGAAGATTTCTGCTTGCACTGCACCGTAGTGCCCTGGCAACTAGGCTCTTGCCAAAACTTTAATCCCATTAATTATCCCCACTCCCTGGAGTTATTTCACTGAAGTCAAATCGAGACGTCCCTTGCCTACACTGCTGGTGCAGCTGCTAGAAGGCTCTTAGCAGTACATGTAGATAGATTTACTATCCGAGGCATATTTTCTATTAGTGCAACATGATTTGCAGGATAAGAGGGTGCCTTGCTCTTGCAGACCAGGGTAGCAAGGCTGCAGGCGTCGATGCATTGGAGAACGAATGTCAGACAAAAGCTCTTCACAAAGGCCTACCGATTGAAGAGAAGCCAGCATGTCGTGGACCCTAGACCGACCGGAAGAAGTAAACCGACCAGGACTCCCTCCCTTCCGGGCATGCACTCTGCCGCTTGGACTCTCTCTGGCGAGTCCAAGGCTGGCGACTTCTGAGCTTGCACAATGCAGTGCAACCTCATAGAGACGATGCAAATACAAGGGCGATCGTGCTTACACAGTATGAGCCAGGTCGTGGGTTGGAGTCCTGCTACAGGTAATCCTTTATTGCCTTTTACAACAGGGGTGAAAGAGAGAGAGAGAGAGAGAGAGAGAGAGAGAGAGAGAGAGAGAGAGAGAGAGAGAGAGAGAGAGAGAGAGAGAGAGAGAGAGAGAGAGAGAGAGAGAGAGAGAGAGAGAGAGAGCTTCCTCCATGGATCCCCTGCATAGAGTGGTACAGCATCAAGGATAGAGCAAACTTCGGCTAAATCCAGTGGCCAAAAACTGGTTGATGCTGGTTTGAACTCCTATAATGACTCATGCACTCGACTTAGGCAGTTTCTCATCTTCTGCTGGTCACGGTGTAGAGGCTAATTGGCATAAGGTCTTCAGCAGACACCAGGGACAGCCAAAGTTTCAACCACTCAGATGAAGCACAATTCATAACCAATCGATCAAGGAATCACTAGAGTTGAGCAGGAGGTGGTGCTGGGGAAAGTGGTACAGCCAGCTACACTCTCTTCAGAATGCATCGACTTTAAGGTTTTGTCATTCACTTTCAGGTCTCTTCATTCTTCGACTCCAGCGACCTCCTTCGACCTATTAGATACACTCTTCCACCAGGCTAAGCAGCTTGGTTTTCGGAGGTTAATCGTTTACCTCGTACAAACCTCAAATCCTTTGGAAACCGTGCCTTTAGTTCGTATGCTCCCAAAGCCGTGAACTCACTTCCGACTTGCTTCACCACATACCCTGACTTGACCACATTTAAAAATAAACTACAAATATCTATTTATCACGGCATTTAGTGGGTCAATGTAATTCGTGCTTTATGTGTTTATGCTGAAACTGTGTATGCTGCCACTAACCATACTTGCATGCTGCGCAAATCACCTTTAATACCCTCTCTCTTTTCCTCTCTCTCTCTCTCTCTCTCACTCTCTCTCAACTACATAAAATTGCTAAAACTCAGGCTAGTTTAGACAGGGATACCACATATAAATTGGTCCACGCATTTGTGACGTCTGGTCTTGACTTCTATAACTCACTGCTTGCTGGTCTACCGACCTGTGCAATCAGGCGCTTACAGCTGGTGAAAAACTCTGCAGCTAGGCTTGTTTGTCATGACTACAGCAGTTGCCACATCATATCACTTCTCGCTGACCTGCACTCGCTCCCAGTCGAGCAATGCACCGACTTCAAGGTTTTGTCACTCACTGTTAGGTCCCTTCAGTCTTCGGCTCCAGCCTACCTATCAGATCTACTCCCCACCAGACTAAGCATTGCACCACCTGCTTTTTGTAATCTAACCGTTTACCTATACCTCATACGAACCTCAAGTCCTTTAGAGACCGTGCCTTTAGTTCGTATGCTCCCAACGCCTGGAACTCACTCCCGACTTCGTCACGACGTCCCGTGACTTGACCACATTTAAAAAGAAACTAAAAATGCACCTATTTATAACAGCATTTTGTGAGACCCTGTGATTCGTCTTTTATGTGGTTATGCATGCTGCCACTAACCATATTTGCATACTGACCCTGTCCACGTCACCCCTAACCATTTTATTCTTGTTGTTTATTGACCATGCTACCACTAACCATTCGATCGTGCTTCCTTTGTGGCAAATTGTAAAGTGGCTAGCAAGAGATTGAGGTCTCTGAGGGCGCCATATCAAATGCATTTGTACTATTATTAGCTGGTTTGGCCCAGTGGTTAAGGTGCTAGCCCGGACCAAGGTCTGGCCGAGGTCGTAGGCTCGAGCCCCGAGGCATATGCGAAGCGCCTGAATAGAGATTAAGTTATCTTAGGGCGTTATACAAATGAATGATATTATTTTATTTGTAAAGGAGAGAGGAAGTGCTCAAGGACACGGGTAGCTGCTGCCTAGCCTTAGCTCTGCCAAACGCTGATGCTAGATGCAGCCTCATTTCAGAAGAGAAGTCGGTTCACCTGGGTTCAGGGCTCATCGAAGCTCTTCTCAGCTCACGGTAATCGGGGCTATGCAACTACTGAGCCACACACAACCACTGAATGACACATAGCTTAGATAATGTCACTGGGTGGCTACTCGAATGAGTGCCCCAGTCAGAGTGCCCCCCCCTCCCCCCCCCCCCGTCAGACAGAGCACAGACCAACCAGCAGCTCTGGGGGAGGGGGCGTGATGCATTTCTTGTGTCAGGGGCAAGCCAGAATTGTGAGGTAGGCTAATCGTCAATGGCTGCCAGAATGATGCAGAGCAAGGTGAAGGTCGTCGAAGACACCCCCCCCTTCCTAGTTCTCCAAATGCAGGATCAGCCTTACCTGAGTGACAGGGGATTACACACTACCCTGTAACGTTACAGGGTCCTGCACTGTCAACAGGCTTTGCAGGTATCAACCAGCCTGAGCTGCCAGAGCTGCCGGCAGTTGCGAGCAAGCACCTACTGAAGCTAGCTAGCCAGCTGGTGGCTATGGTGGAGAGGCAAAGTCATAAACTGACTTTAAACTAAACAACAGGTGTCAGGTAAACTACCCAATAGGTGGCAGGAAATGGTCACTAATGTAAATACTGCATGCAGCAGGGACACCCAGCAAGGATGCATTCTACTTGAGGTTTTTGAGGAGCAGCTGCATAAAAACTGAGCTGCAAAACTGCCGGAGACCTTAGCCACGTGTACACGGCCAGTCTTACATCTTGTAGGAAGTCCAAATGGTCGATTTGCCTTTAGTCTGGCTTGTTCTAGCATCCTACTTGCTCCACCTCTATAGTGCCCATTAGAACACAGCTTACTGAGGGAAGCAGGAACCGGCCATCGGTAGAGAACCTCTCAGTAAATTTAAATTTACTGCATCTATCTGATTTAATAATAACAACCAATAATATTAATAATAATACATTTGTATAGCATCCTAAGATAAATTATTCTCTTTCTAGGCACTTTCTATATTCCGAAAAGGAAGCAGGATCAAATGTTTAGAGGTATCACCAACATGTCAACAAACATAAAATAGGTTAGAGGTAGCATGCACAGTGTCAGCATGCACAAGAAGACAAAGAGCAAATCACAAGAACCCACCAAATGCTGCGAGAAACAGGTGCGTTTTTAGCTTCTTTTTCAATATCACCAAGTCACTGCATTTTGTGACATCATTCGTGAGTTCCACGCTTTGGGATCGTACGGAACTAAAGGCATGGCCTCCAAAGGATTTGAGATTCTTCCGAGATATAGCTAAACGATTGTCAGAAAACCGGGTGTAATGATGCCTAGGCCGGGAGCTGCTGCGAGCCGCTACGGTCTGCTGCAGAGCTACCGCAAGTGCGGCGAGCTGCCACGAGTTTAGTCAATCTTCCGATATCTTTCGCGAGCTGATGCGTGTTGAAGCTTTCTGTTGCGGTCAGCCTCAAGCTATTGTGAGCTTTCGCATGCTGCGTCGAGATGCTGCGTGAGAGTTTGAGCAAACATATTGTGGTCATGTAGACAATGCTTAATCACATCCCTACTAACTAGCTTACTAGTAGCAACATGCAGGCTTTGAACACGAACCCTAGCAGGGATAAAATAATGCTTAAAGCTTCACTTTTATTCAGCCGGCCCTTGCAAGTGTAAAGGCATGTGGAGGCTGGGTCTCTTTGCATTAATTAACGATGATACCAGTCGTGGCCATCTTCTTTCGATTGTACCTAACCAAAGTCTCACCAATTCGCAAATGTGTGTCATTTTCGACTCTTATAAAGTGCTGTTTTTCCAAAGCCCACATTTGGCCCTATGTAAAGGCAGTCAACAAGGTTGTATTAAGTTTTCTTTTTAAGTCACAGATATGTGTTCTCTCATTATTGTACCGTCGTATTCACTGGCTCATGAGACCACCATCGTGAAAAACAAAAACAGTTGAAAAACATTAAAAACAGTTGGGCTCATGTGTTCTTTGTTCTTCGGACCACTGCCTAATGGTCCAATGCCGACAGCTCATCATAAACAAGGGGTCACAGATACCTTCGCTCGAGTATACATGTCAACGAACAAGTGACACACTAAAATGTACATTTTTGAATAAAATAAAGAACATTAAACAACGACTATGCCGCACATAAAGCTCGACAACCACCCCAACTGCTAGCTGCCCGGCAGCTGCTCTCTTCCCTGTGGCTACTAAATTAAATAAAATAATTCATTTGCAAATAAATATTTGTTTTTAATATTTGTTATTAAATAATTGCATTATTATTATATAATTAAATAATAATTAAATAATAAATATTTGTTATTAAATAAATATTTGCATAGCGCCCTAAGAACTTAATCTCTATTCAAGTGCTTCACGTATGCCACGGGTTCGAGTCCATGAACTCGGTCGGGACGAGCACCTTGACCACTGGGCCAAATCAGTGAGGCTATTAATTGGCCAGAGTACACTACTGAGCACCTCCTTCGAGGCAAATAGACAATCTGCTCAGGCACACACGGTCACTTTCTGCCAAACAAACTTTCATTCTGCTCTAGCAGCTTTCCTGTGATATAATCATTGCTATTTGAAAGTTGAATCGTCCTTTGAAAGCACACAGAAACATCCCAATAGTGGAGTCTTGTGCACAAGCAAAGTCGGCTGTCTAACTGGAATCGCACTTGAATCGGCTCATCTAAGGGACCGATTCGTTTAGCTGCACCCCGACACTGCCGATCCTAGAGCTTTTGCGAGTTCGATGAAAGCGATTGCTGCCGGTCCAGCAGGTGCAGAGGCTAGCCGGGCATACACATGCATAGACAGGCAAGCTGGACGGTAAGCGGATTTTCGTGTCAAAGCTGCTGGTCGTAAGCAATCACCTGGCTCGGTTGCTGGGCTAGCCCAAGACGCCTGCCTGGACACCTCCCACATCACAATAAGTGCGGCTGACCCCTGCTTCTATTTCCCGGCATTAACCCTCTCTGGCCTTTGTACGCCCGAGTTCGGTGTTGTGCAAGTTCAAGCATGGGCAGTGGCACTGCCGTCAGCTGGTGGCACGGCCTTAGCTTCAGCCGCCAGCAGATACCTTGCAGTGCAGCAGCCTCCGTGAGGGTGACAGCTTTGCTGCCGATGCCTGATCATGCAGCAGTCATTGCTACACAATGACTAAGCTTTTCAGGGGAGGGTGGGTAGAGTCAGTGGGATCGCGTCTCACCTACACAGGGTACATGACTAACGGCTGCATCTGATATGCAGCCAGCAGGAGACAGCACCGGCAGTTATGCAGGCAGGCGGCAGCTAGTACAAGCACCAGGATCAGCCACACGGCGTCTGAGCTCAAATACCACAAGCCGTGGCTGTGAAAGTAGACAGCAGACAGGCCAGCATTGTGGTGGGCCTAGTAAAGTACATACTGATATACTTGTAAATAACAGAGAGGGCAGACACAAAAAAGAGACCGACAGAAGACAGACGGAGAGAGATAGAGAGACAGATATAGATAGAGAGTGACCTGGAGACAAAGAGATAGAGATATGCAGAGTGGAAGACAGAGTAAGAACCTAAGGCCCATATGCACACACAAGCATGCACGCACGATAGACACACACACACAAACACACACACACACACACACACACACACACACACACACACACACACACACACACACACACACACACACACACACAAACACACACACACACACACACACACACTTACATAACAGAGAAGCTCACATGCAGTGAGCAGTATATAGCAAGAATAGTAAATCATTTTGAGCAAGTTGCTCATGCTTAGAACCTAAAAAAAGTCCAAGTATTCGGTGAGAAGACCCGTGACAATGATGCATGAGCTCATCTAATGTCTTGACAGAAGACTAGGACAGACGTATATTAGGAAATCCCCAAAACTTGCAGACACACTAATGAGAAATGAGCCTGCTCACAGCCACTGACCTGCAGCCGGCTAGGATGTTCATGAGAGATGACTTTCCAGCTCCCGAGGGTCCCATGATGGCAGTCAGCTCGCCTGCAGGCATGACTCCAGACGCACCTTGCAGAATACATTTGCTGGCTACAAACAAGGAAACAGTGCAGCATGGTCTTTCGATGGCCAAGACTAAAGCAAAGCTAGGAATAGCCAAGGCAGCTGCACAACTTAATAGGGTAATGTCTACAATAGGGTTAGGGTTTGCCAGGCAAAGAGTGATGGTGCTAGTGCAATGCTATTGTGCTTTCTGTACGAATAGGAATACACGAGGTGGACCCGTGGCCACAACAGTATGCTGGCCAAGGCTCGTAGGAGCAGCTCGCGAGCCCTAGCAACCGTGTCGGCCAAGCGGTATATATTAATATTAAAACTTTATTTGTCAGCACCCCAACAGAATGGAGTCTCATTGTAAGCACTTCACATGTACTGTAATGGAAGCATATATGGCGATGATGGCAAGCTGTTTTGAGCACATAAAGGACAACTCACGGTGCCCAGAGTAAATGCTGTGGAGAAACAGGTGGTTTTTAGCATCCATTTAAATGTCCTTAGGTAAGGGGAATGTCATGTCATTTCGCGTAGCTGAAGCTGGGTCGACTAGCTGGGTCAGATGCCAGGTCTGCAGTCTAGCCAAGTTCGGCTATCCGGGGCTAAATCCACTCTAGCAACTGATCGAGGGCTAACACGGCAGCTACCGAGCATGCATGGCTGCCAGAAAAAGCCACCTGCCTGTGGGCCACCTGTTAAAAACCCACAAAGAGTCAATATGGTGGACGCAGCTCGTTGTGAATGCAATCACCATTTTCCGTGGCTTGACAACGGCATTGACTGGGTAGACCTTGTAGCAACTCCTCATCTCTCATCTCTTGACTTAACTACCTAACAGAGCTGACTGAGACAAGGAGATTTTATGCGACCTGAATCTGTAAGCCACCGCTGAGCTCGATGGGGAGGCGTTCTCCAGTTGTCTCCAACTGCATCTCGACACTTCATGCCTCATCGGAGCTCAACCAAGATAAAGCCAGCTGCTTGCTGCTTCCTGCCCCTGAACACCAGCAAGGACCCGACCTTGGGCATCGTGGCAGAACAACATCACAAAGGTAAACCGACCAATATAAGCCCAAGGCACGATCTAGCAAGACCTCCCAGCAGCCAAGAAGGCTCTTGGCTTGCACGAGTCGGTTTGCAGACAAGACTTTCAGCACCTGCAATAATGCTGCTGCCAGCAGCATGGCCACTCACGTTGATCCAGAAGGCAATACCGTGGCAAGGGGCTTTTCCAAAGTGCTCTCTTAGGGCAGAACGAATCTCTGAGGCGAGAGAGAGAGACAGAGAGAGAGAGACAGAGAGAGACACAGAGAGAGAGAGACAGAGGGACGAGAAGGAGACGAGAAGGAGACGAGAAGGAGACGAGAAGGAGACGAGAAGGAGACGAGAAGGAGACGAGAAGGAGACGAGAAGGAGACGAGAAGGAGACGAGAAGGAGACGAGAAGGAACGAGAAGAGAAGCCAAAACAAGCCGGCAGAGACGGGCTCACACATCGAGAGCTGCCCGGTTCAGCTGTGTGCTCGGTGTGCGAGAGGAGAAATATATAGGCAAACGCGCACAAAAAAGAAAAATGCAGAGCCCAAACGTTCACTTGCACTACCAACAATGTGGCCAAATAGCAGAGGCTTGCCACGTGCGCATGCTTGGGCACGTTTGACCGTTGTGCAGTCGGCCGGGGCTCGATGCTTTGAGCTGATCTATAAAGCCCAAGCTAGAGCCCGAGAGGCTGTCAGTGCCCACGACGCCTCTCTGTAAACGACCTGCAATGGGAGCTGCAGCCATGGCGATTGCTCTTCGTTTCCTGCTCCCCTGCTCGACTTATCAGCCCTCGGTGGGTAGGCACCAGCCACATGGAGACAAGCATCTGCAGCCGAGCAGGCCCTGCCCCCCCCCCCCCGATCTGAAGAGAACATGTCGGTCCCTCAAGACGCCCGACCCGTTCCCTTGCTGCCTCTCTGAGGTTAAGGTGCTTGCCCCGACCAAGATAAAGCGAATTTAAAGGGCTGCTCAAACACAACGGTCTTCGAGACTGCCGATCTGGCAACAATCGATCGATTACTCACAATCAGCATGATCTCGGTGAGCAGCAATTCGGTCTGAAGTGCCTCTGTGAATCTGTATGCTGTGAGGTCATACACAACAAACTTGTCTCAAAAGCAAGGTCTGCAGTGCTCAGGGGGTGGGGTGCAGGTGGGGCAGTTGTGCCAGAAACTTGGGGGTGCGGGGACAGTTAGTACTCTTTCACCCTTGCTCAACTTGAAGATGCTGAAGGACCTTTATGAAGAGAATGGGAGTCTGAAGGTTCAGGCTTCGAAAATCTGCCATCACGAAAACTGTCGATCGACAGCCGGGGCTTGTGTGGCACGCTCGAGCGGCCGGCACCAACCCCAGCTCCCAACAACTTCTCCCAAGTGTCGACTGAGCTGGCTTTCTCTGTTCAGCCTAGCCTGGTCACTTGATTGGACATTGAAGACACACGGCGAATCGTGGCGTCCTTGGAGCAAGGTGCAGCAGAGGGGGCAGGCACAAGCGAATGCAAACATCGGCGAGTGGCCTCGGCCAGGTAGCAGCTCAAGCAGTCGGGATACAGAAACAGGACACAGTGAGACAGAGAGTCAGAGAGAGACACTTAGCCACAGAGAGAGATAGAGATAGAAATAGAGAGAGAGACAGAGAGAGAGAGAGAGAGAGAGACAGAGAGAGAGAGAGAGAGAGAGAGAGAGAGAGAGAGAGAGAGAGAGAGAGAGAGAGAGACAGAGAGAGAGAGAGAGAGAGAGAGAGAGAGAGGAGAGAGACAGAGAGAGAGACGAGAGAGAGACAGAGACAGAGAGAGAGAGAGAGAGAGAGAGAGAGAGAGAGAGAGAGAGAGAGAGAGAGAGAGAGAGAGAGAGAGAGAGAGAGAGAGAGAGACAGAGAGAGAGAGAGAGAGAGAGAGAGAGAGAGAGAGAGAGAGAGAGAGAGAGAGAGAGAGAGAGAGACAGACAGACAGACAGACAGACAGACAGACAGACAGACAGACAAACAGACAAACAGACAAACAGACAAACAGACGGAGAGAGAGAGACACACACACAGATAGAGAGAATGAGAGAGAAGAGAGCTGCTGGTGCAGCAGCAGCACCCAGGGTACCCACAATTATGCGATTCGAGCAAGCCACGACTGCAAGCTTTGCTACGAACGACCGGCAAGCAGTTGCTGCTGGTTCAGCCGACAGCACGAATGGGGGCAAGGTAGAGGTTGTGTCCTCATCCAGCCCGGTCTCGACGGCAGTGGCCCTTCACAGGCCGGGTCGGCGGCAGCTGGGTCTCATGTACATTAGCCGCCCAGTCGAAGTTCGCCATCTGCTTCCACTAATGCACTGGCTCAGTAGCAGGCTGCGAGGGCAGCTGGTCGGGGCAACGGTCAAACACAGCCTCCGCAGCTGAGGCCAAGTCACGTTTTCCTCTCTCGCTGGCAGCAGCCGGCTGCTTAAAAGCTGCCCCCCCCCCAACAATCCCGTGGGGGCAGTGGCTGCTGTGAGGCAGACGAACCCTGCTTTGAGCTAGCTGCCCAAACCAGGACAGGAGCAGGCGACTACTGCTGCCGACGAAGCACCTACCGTACACGAGCGACTGGCTTGCCGGGCCGGTCGGCAAATCCGGGCAAGTCACGAGTCCGGACTGGCATCCTACTAGCCGGGGGGGGGCGGAGGGGGTATTGTCCATACATAAACAAAAAAGCCGGATAGCTCGAACACAAAAGCGAGGTCAGCGGTCAGCTGACAGTACGAGAGGTAACCTCGCGAGTCGGTAACGAGCCCATCCTCCCCTGTTCGGCGGAGGCGCGAGACCGCCGAGACGCGAATCTCGCTGCGAATGAGACGCCGGGGTCGACAGAACCGACCGCTCTGCGGCGCCCGCGACGCAGCTGCGAGCGCGCTGCCCGCCGCTTTTCGGGGAGACACGACGCGGGACCGCGTCGGTGCGCGGGCGTCGCCCGCACGGATGCGACGTACGGAGCGGCCACCCGACGCGAAGGACCGCGGACGAACCCCGCGTATCTCCCCAGGGCGGCAGGCAAGGCGACGCACGCGCCAGCTGCGGTGGCCGCTCGCCGTCGCGAGCGCGGCGGCGAGCGGCCGAACGGAGCGAAGAGGCGCCCGTTGCGGCGGCGGTGGCGCGACGCGTACCCTTCCCGATGCCGCCCGGAATCTCGTACGAGACGTTGCAGAATTCAATGTCGATTAGCTTCCTTCCGGCGCTGACTCCGAAAGGATTGACGCCCTCGTCCGAACGCTGGCTGGCGGCAGTCGGCTGGCGGCAAATCCTCCGGGGCGCACGCGTGCTTTGCAAGTGCACCTGCACGGACACCAGGTCCGCCATGTCGTCGCGACGGTGCGGCGGCGGCGAGCTAAACTCCTTGGTCTGGTCGCTACGCGTTACACTGGCCCCGCATGCGGCGGCGTCAACTGAAACGAATGACGAGCGCGAGTCCACGCGACGGCGCGGGCCAACGATGTGGGTGCGAGAGCGACGGCAAAGGTCAAGGTTTCTCCGGATTGAGCTTCAACCTGCCAGCGCCACGCCGACCTCTAGGTCGCAGGCCGGGCAAAGGTCGAGAGCAATCTGCAGACCGAGGGGCTCGAGGCCCTTCCGCGTCCGCGGCGGAGACGCCTGCTCGCATTGCTGCATTTACGCGTTCGTCGCGTCTACGCGGCGGCGATGCCTGCCGCGCAGGAAGCGGCGCTTAGGACGACGGCTCCGGCTCTCCTTCGCCTGTCCGGTGCGCGCTCGGCATCGCGCGGCTTCGAGATGCGGCGGCCGCGGCGTAAGGGCTTCGGCGTTTGTCGGCGCGCGCGAGTCGCGAGAGAAAGGAACATTGCTAGAATCGAGCGCGCTCGCCCGGCCGCTAACCGCCGCTGGCCTGTCAGTAATCGGCGGAGACGCGCCAACCGCACGACTGGTAGCGCGGACTCGTGGCTGCCGGTAAGCGACGCCGGCAGCGACCGGCCCGCTGCTGCCGTCGCGCGAAGTGCAGCGACGGGAAACGCAGCCCCCCCCCCCCATGCGCGCGCGCGCGATCTCGAAGACTTGCCGAGGCGAATTGCGAGTAGCGGCGACCGACCTGCGACCGTAGGAGACTGCTACGGGAAGAGGCTTAAACTGTCGCAGCTTGCAGCCAGTGATCCACCAATCTTCTACTCGCTGTCCCGCAACTCGCGAGCCATGGAATGGACTAGGTGATGCGACAGCCCACCGTACGGCCTGTCGTCTGGCTGGGTAACAGGACCGAGTAACGAATCTCAGGGCTCGCGGCCAGAGGAAGGGGCTGGCGCGCGTTAACCGCGTGCGAGGCGCGTCTTCAAGTAGGAGAGCCTAGGTAGCGAGTTACTGCACAGCATTCGGTCTGCTGCGAGCGGCGGGTATTTAGTCCGTCTGGTCCGGTTTGCATAGAAGACCGGCCGCCGGTATTGACGAACAACGGACCACTCAGAATGGACTGGGTAAACCGCGAGGCTCTGCTGGTCTGTTACTTTTGTCAGCGTGAAATTTAGGCTCGCCTCTAGCGGTGACTTACGAGACGCTCGTTTCGAGAACAGCAGCAGCAGCAGCAGCGTCGAACGTGAGCAGGACGAGAAAGCTTCCAGCACACTTCACCGTTCAGTGCGTTTTGCCGGCGGCGCCGCGATTTCGCGGAGCCGACGGCTTCGAGGGTGACGACGAGCGTCAGAGCGAGAACTGCGCACTCGGAGCCGAAGCTGGACACACTGACTCCGACCGCGTCGAATTGAAGCGCGATCCTCGAGGCACTCGGACATTTTCATCGGTCCGTCGGCGATCTCTTCACCACGACACGGACGTCGCAGGAGCAGCGAACCGGAAACTCCCATCACATCGAGAGCCGCGGGCTGGGCGCTTTGGCCGCGACTGCCTGGCGTCACTCGTATTGAGAGACCGTACTCACTGGTCTAACTGATGCACTGGCCATTGCGGGACGCACGCCCGATTGCTGCGTGCATCAAAAGCTGCAGAGGAAGTCTTCCAGCGACCGCTGGACATTCACGCCTAGCTTTATCGGTGATTGGTCAGAATAATTACAGCCCGCTGGCTTTGAGCGCCGATTATTCCGACGTTGGCGCGATCTGGATATTGCTCTCCGGATATCTATCGGTTTTTCGAATCGCGCTCGTTAGGGCGCGACTCGAAAAATCTCGATTCGAAAAACCGAGGCCTTGTCGCTGCGGCTTACTCGCTGGGCAAGCGCGTGAGCTGCAGCTTGCCCAGCGAGTAAGCAGAGGCCGCGACGACGGAGGTCGCTCGAAGCAGGCGGCTGGCTTGAAAAATCCCCTGAAGGCTGGAGCCGGACGCAGCAGCAGCCGCTGCTAGGCAATTGGCTGGCATCGTTGCACTGCAGTCGCAGCAGCCGCCCGTCGGCGGCGGCCCGTTCGACAGTCTTATTTTTAAATCTGGACGCATTACTGCCGGCTCTCCGCCGCAGATTGCTATTTTAGGCTGCTTTCGCAAGTGCATTAAACTAGGCTGCAGTCATTGGCATTCCAATGGAGAACCTCGTCGCACCGCTTGAGGAATACTTGCTATCGATTATTGCTCAACCGAGAGCGGTGGCAATAGCGTGGCTCGTTGGATGCGATGGTGCGCGGGCGAGAGCGTGGCCGGCTCTCAGCACAGCGACGCTATGCGGCGGCCAGTTCGTCGGCAATCTGCCGATCGCGGCCTCATTCGCTGTTGAGTATTGGCGGAAATCCGAGCAGCGCTGACAGTCTGGACGAATCTCACGAAGCTGCTCTTCTGCGGCGGCACATCGGCGCGAAGAAACAATTTCGTAACGAGAGAGTTAAGGTCGTTTCACCGCTGGTACGGTCAAGCTCTCTTCTAAGCGAACTTGTCCATTCCGTTGCGTCTCGGTGCCTCTGAAAAGGCGTCGTGCTGTATTATCTCCAATGAGTTCATCCGAATACTATTCGCGCTTCATGAGTTATCACTGTCAGCAATTAGGCGGTAGAAAGGTCATGACTTCGGCAGTTAGCACAGCTGCAACAGTTGCGCTTGCCAGAAGTTTCGCGAAATGCTCTTCACTGGTCGGCAGTTCAATGGCGCTCTTGGTTCGCTGCCGAAAAAAGCGGTCGTTTGCGCGCCATGGCTGACGCCAGACGCCTGCGGTCTCCCTCGCGATCACAAACGTTCTCGACACTATGAAGTGGTCTTTTTATTGGACTGGTTAAGCCAAGGTCGTAGGCTCTAGCCCTGTGATTTAAATGCAGCGCCTCAATGAAAGTTAAGCTAACTTAGGGTGCTATACAGCTGAATTTCATTATATATATATATATATATACATACATATACATACATACATACATATATATATATATATATATAGGGAGGCGAGAAATTACATATATACACACACACACATATATATATTCTGTGGGAGACTCCAAAGTATTGATGCGAATGGACAAATATCTCAGTTGTACCTTTACTTTGATCCCTCCGAGCCCTCAAACGCGTCAAATTCTCTCGAATCTCTTGCTGCATGTATTGGTGGCATCCGCACATGGAAGGCAGCAAAATTTCGTGAATTGAAGAACGAAAAACCAACTTAATAGTCATGGGCAAATTGAGTGTGATTTAGAAATTGGAAAGGTTAACGCTCAACAACGGCTCTACCAGCATATCTCCGGTTAAATCTGCACAAAATCTAGGTGTGCTGCTCCAGGGCGACTTTTCAATAGACGACTGCATCAGCTCCGCAGTCAAGTCTGCCTACTTTCAGCTACACAACATTGCTAAAAGTCGGGATCGCTTAGACAGGATACTACATCTAAATTGGTCCATGCATTTGTGACATCCCGTCATGACTTCTATAACTTACTGCTTGCTTGCTACCGACCTGTGCAATCAGGCGCGTACAGCTGTTGCTAAACTCCACAGTTAAGCTTGTCTGTCGTGAGCGTCGCGGTTGCCACATCACACCACTTCTCGCTGACCTACACTGTCTCCCTGTCAAGCAATGCATCGACTTTAAGGTTCTATCACTCCCTTTTAGGTCCCTTTATCCTTTGGCTCCAGCCTACCTATCGGATCCACTCTTCCACCAGGCTAGGCATCATATCACTCGCTTTTCGGAGTCTAATCGTTTACCCATACCTCTTACAAACCTCAAATCCTTTGGAGACCATGCCTTTAATTCGTATGCTTGCAAAACCTGGAACCAACTTCCGACTGCATCGTGACATCCCTGACTTGACCACATTCAAAAAGAAACTAAAAACTCATCTATTTATTACAGTATTTAGTGGGTCCCTGTGATTTTAGCTTTCCGAGCGTATGCATGCCGACACTGTGCATGCAGCCACTAACCCTACGTGCTTGTTGACCTTATGCATGTCACCCCTAACCATGTTATTCTTGTTGTTTTTTGAGCATGCTACCACTAACCATTCGATCGTGCTCCCTTTGCGGCAAATTGTTAAGTGCCTAACAAGAGATTGAGTTTTCTGAGACCGCTATATCAAATGTATCTTATACATATATATTATATATATATATATATGTGTGTGTGTGTGTGTGTGTGTGTGTGTGTGTGTGTGTGTGTATGTGTGTGTGTGTATACACATACATATACTGTGACCGGTTTTATAGCAGCATGCCACTTTGACTACTATACGACATTGGAAAACAACGCTACTATACAATACTATACTGTGCAACTTAGTTACATTATACATATACATATTTATTTATTTCTTTAAGCCATGGGCACATTTCATAGCAGCCTTATTCCAATAACCATCACCGAACGTGCATTTATTTGTGCTGACCTACGAGCTATTAGCCTTGCTTCAAGGCTTCAGGCTTCACCGGTATTTGTGACGCGTCGGCAAGGACTAGCTCCATACTAGCGCCTGGTCTGCTGGCGAAAGAGCGCTCGTGCAGAAACGGCTGCAATGGACCACTTTTGGAATGGACTCCGACGACTGAGGTGCTAGAGGAAGTGGCAGCCAGCCAGCCAGCCAGCCAGCCTTCCTTGACTGTCGGAGCCTCGAAACAACCCTGACTGTCGTAGCCTCGAAACTACCCGAATACCAGAGTCGCTGCCAAATATCTAAAGAGCAGATGCCGGCAGTAAGAATAACAGAGGCATGACTTGCAGCCAGACGCGCTAGCCGCGTGCTCGCACTTTCGACCGCGCGCTCTAGTCACTCGGCGCTGCCGGTTGAGTACATGTCTGTCGGTTATCGCAACTTGCGGTTGGTTGGCCGAGAGGTCGTACATGCGCCGCCAAGTTGCCGCTAGTCAGGTTCATGTGATGGTTTCTGGCGGCGACGACAGTAGAGACTCGCAGGGAATGTATGACGTCCTGCCTCAATCGAAACAAGGTAACGATGCGCTGTTGCACCCAGCACGCCGCGCCATTATTGGCACCAGTCAAGAAATGGTTTGCTGTCGCTGCTGCTCGTAATGCCCTGGGTTTACGTCGCTCGATGGCAGACGGTGACATCTTAAAGGACCTCGTGAAGCTCTTGAGATTCCGCGTTCGTCGTAGTAACGCTACGACCACACGCCGGCTCAGTCGTGCTAAAGGAAGTCGATTACGATGGACCGTGCCGTGTTTTCCGCAGCAATCACACACACACTTTCGGAAAGCTGGCGAAATGAGGCACACCGCGTCTAGAAACTGAAAGCCAGTGAGAGCAGCGTGGTAACTGCTGAGAAATGGCGTACTCAAAAGTGCACTGGGGCAGCTCTCAGGTTAGCCGCGATACTAGCCCTTGTCTTAGTGGGTCTGACTAGGGCACCTAGAGCAACCTGTAGCGGGTGGACTAGCCAAGTAGAATTGGGTAGAGGACACATTAGTTAACCGGGAGCAGAGCGAGGTGTCAGTCTGACAGCGAGATCCGCGCAGGTTAGAATGGAACTTTGGTCAGACAAAGAGCGCTCAGAATGTGGACCGACTACTGTACTCCATTAGACAAAGAGCGAAAGGATGGCAAGCTGGTGCAGGAGCCATCTAATTAATTACAGGCTGAAGGGAATAGGACTGAGGATGGACACAAAGAGCGGGGTTCGACAAAGTAGCAGCTACGCTTAAGGTCAAGAGTGCAGAGAGAGAGAGAGAAAGAGAGAGGGAGGGAGAGAGAGAGAGAGAGAGAGAGAGAGAGAGAGAGAGAGAGAGAGAGAGAGAGAGAGAGAGAGAGAGAGAGAGAGAGAGAGAGAGAGAGAGAGAGAGAGAGAGAGAGAGAGAGAGAGAGAGAGAGAGAGAGAGAGAGAGAGAGAGAGAGAGAGAGTATAAAAGAGACGACCGGCAGAGCTCGGGGCTGCAGCTTTGGTAGTTGATCAGAGACTACGCCTCGAGAGCACGAGAGTCGAACCTACGGCGACGAGCAGCTAAGTGCAACTTAGACTACGAGGCTTTGTTCTGTCGGCTACTCAGTTAGCTGCTCATATCTTGAGGTGCTGTAGCGGTCCGCCTTCGGGTCGGGACCATCGTTAGCGACGCAGGCGTGTGGTAGCTTGTTGTAGTCGGGCTTCGGGAGTTCTCGCGAAGTCAACTCCGTCGGTCCGGTTCGCCCCGCGTAAAACGCTCGCGCCAGCGCTTAACCATTACTAACAGGCCCACAACAAACTGCTGCTTTCGGCACCTAGTTGTGGCCGCTTGTGTTTTAACGGCGCTGCAGCGCTGCACTACGCCGTCCCCCCGGTCGAGAACCGGGGGACGAGCATCTTCGAGGTTGCAAAAGCAGCGTAAAGTGTACACAGAGGTACTGTACTTTTGAGGTCAGAGAGCGAGCTGTTCTAAGAATAAGAATTAACGCCGAAATCGTATCTCACAGTACGACGGTAGCGACGACTTTTGTGAATGGCTCGAGCAGTTGGAGCTCGTGGCCGAGATTCAGACGAAGATAGAGGAGGAAGGAAGGAGGAAGCTCGGAACGCTCTCCCTCTTCCGCGGCCGCTTCGTCGTCCATCGAGGGCTATCGGCTGCGGAGAAGGCCGGCCGAGCCCCGCGAGGGGGCTCCGAGACGGTGAAAGCAAGCGCATACGACTTCGGCGGTCTATTGCGGAGAGCGGATATATTGCGCCGGCTGAAGAGCAGGGAGTCAGTTGACATTTATATGAGTCGCATTTGAAACGGCTGGCCAAGCTCTCGTCTCGGGTCCATTGGCACGGTAACTTTCCTTGAACCTCTCCTTGGCCTCCGGGGCCCCCTCCGTACACCAGCAGAAACCTGCTTTTTGAGTGCTTCAGCCTGTATGGCAGCCGCTCTCGCTCAGGTTCCTTCGGGTTAAAATGAATGACACATTCGTTGGAATCTTTTGTCTGCCGAGTGCAACTGTACACGCAGACATTTTAGTGGACGAGCAAGGATCTTTCCCGTTTTGACCCCGTGAAAGCCCGTAAGGGCTTCATCTCATTTTAAGAGCCTTGAATGACTATGTGGATGTATTCGAGCAGCACGTGTCAGCTCATGATCTTCTGCGCTACGAAAATAAAGCCTTACACATTCCAGAGTTAGACACTTGCACTACTATGCAACCTTGTATTACGGCTAAGCATGCGAATAAAACAAGGTTAGAGTTTACGAAGGCGCTTTCTTACCGACTTAGGCCTGAACCGATTGACACCGTACCAATGTTCGTGAGTTCTAATCCTGCAGAAGGTGATCGTTAATTTTCCACTGCAAGCAGTGGTAATAGTCGAGGCTCTTGTGCGGCTAAATAAACGAAATTTAAATGAAGTGAGCTCACCTGTAACTAGGCAAAACAGCAAGGGAGTTTCAGCCGCCTCTCTTGGCTCAGCACTGTGGATTTGATACATTCTTACGAAAAACTGCCCGAAACCACCTGCATTATTACAAATTCCACTAGCCGAAAACTTCTGACAGCAAAACATTGGATTCTAGATGCCGCGTTAGGCGCTGCACATGCAGCAGAACATTGAACAGAGGTAGAAGCTATAGCGATGGATTATTGGTTTTCTGCTGCCGAGCATGTGCCTGCTGGGTGAGCGAGCCTAATTCTAAGCCTGTCGTTTACGAATGTGCCTTTTATGGCTCGACTCAGCCCGCAAGGCACAGGTGCCCTCCTTACCCTAGTGTATGCCGTAATGTAATGTATCTCCGTCTGTAACTCCACAAAGTCATAAAGACCATGTGGGTGTTACCCAGGAGAGTTTTGTATAGCGCACTCACAGCCTAAGTGGCTTTCGGTACGCATTCGGTAGACAACAGACTTCGTCTCACGCAACAAAGAGAAAATGGGAAGCATAGCAGAGTCAGGAGAGCAGTTGAGATAGTGAGTAGCATAGAAGTAGCAGCTCAGGACCGCTGAAAAAGATGTGCCATAGTCGGCAGTAGGAGAATAGTTATCGTTGCGCAAGAATTGTGGAAGCGAGTTCCACAGTCTAGGACCTGCAGAGCTAAAGCTTCTGTCACCAACGGTCTTTAAGCGGAGGAATGGGACAGCTAATTTATTGTCCACACAGGACCTGAGGGCACGAACAGGCTGAAACTGAAGCAGCAGTTCAGCTAGGTACGAAGGAACCAAGCCGTGGCGGGCCTTGAGGGTCAGCATAAGGACTTTGCTCTATATCCTTTGCTCAACCGGCAACCATCCTAGCTCTTTCAGCAAAGGAGACACGTGCTCAAACCGCTGGTACTTGAAGACCAGCCTTGCAGCCATATTCATAGTCAGCTGTAGTGGCATAATAGCTTTCTTTGGCAGCCCAGCCAAAAGGGAATTACAAAAATCAAGCCGAGACAGAACTAAAGAGCTAGTTAAATTTTTTACAAGCCACTGTGGGAGACAGCTCCTAATCTTGGACAGGGATCGGATGTGATGGCTAGCTGTAGAGGCAGTCTTCTGAATGAAGCTTTTGAAACTGAGGCAGCTGTCGACACGACACTTAAATTACGAGAACGTGGTGGAGGTCACACAATAGCATCACCTATTAGAACGGCAAAGTCTTTCAATCCAGCCACACGCTTAGGGTGTCCTATGAGCAGCAGTTTGGTTTTATCGTAATTTAATTAAATAATAATAATAATAAAAATAACGTACTTGATAAAGCGCCCTCAGAAAACTCAATCTCTTTCTAGGCGCTTTAAAATTGCTGCAAAGGGAAATGCAATTTAATGGTAAGTAAAATCATGCTTGAAAAACAAACAAAATGAATAACATGGTTAGGGGTGACATGCACAGGGTCAGCATGCAAATGTGGTTAGTGGCAGCATGCAGTGTCAGCACGCGTAAGCACGTGAAGGACGAATCACAGGGACCCACTAAATGCTGTCCTAAATAGGTGTGTTTTTAAGTTCCTTTTAAATGTGGTCAGGTCAGGGGATGTTCTGACGCAGGTCGGGAGGGAGGTCCAGGCTTTGGGAGCATACGAACTAAATGCACGGTCTCCAAAGGATTCGAGGTTTGTGCGAGGTATTTCTAGACTGTTGGATTCCGAAAAGCGGGTGGTACGATGCTTGGCCAGATCGGGGAGTATGTCGCAGAGATAGGTTGGAGCCAAAGAATGAAGGGACCTAAAAGTGAGCGACAAGACCTTGAAGTCGATCCGTTGCTTGACTGGAAGCCAGTGCAGATCGGCGAGAAGTGGAGTAATGTGGCAACTGCGACGCTCACGACAGACAAGCCTAGCTGCAGAGTTTTGCACCAGCTGTAATCGCCTGATCGCACATGCTGGTAGGCCAGTATTTTTAGGAAGTTTTCCAACACCCAGGATCGAATATCGGCAAGGCAAGCATTCAGTTTCTCAGTTTCTGCAGCAGATTCCGATGGTTTAAATGACAAATACAGCTGAGTATCGTCAGCATAACAGTGATATCCTATTCCATGGGCCTAAATCACTTTTCCCAGAGGTTGTGTATAAATGGAGATTAGTAAGGGACCGAGTACAGACCGTTGAGGGACTCCACAGGTGACCCTTCTCGTGTCTGAGACCTGACCCCCACACGACACGGATTGAACACGATCAGCCAAGTATGATTTAAACCACGCCAGTGCTTCGTCTGCCAGACCAATCGTTGTTCTCAATCGTTCAAGCAGAACGTCGTGATCAATAGTGTCGAAGGCAGCAGACAGATCTAGCAGAGCTAGGGCAGTGACATTCCCGTCGTCGTTGCCACGTAGAATGTCATTGTTAACACGGAGGAGAGCAATTTCAGTAGAGTGCTGCCTCTTGAACCCTGATTGAAAACTTTCTGACATTCCATTATTTTCATTATGTTCAACCAGCTGCTTTGCAACAATTTTTTCAAGAATCTTTGATAAGAACGGAAGAAGGGAAGCTGGGCGATAGTTTGCTAGGACCTCTGTGTCTAATCCAGGCTTTTTAAGAATAGGTCTAACGATTGCCGATTTGAAGGACTTGGGGACGACCACTCTTCCCAAAGAAGCATTAAAAATCTTGGTTGGTTATGGCAGAGCTAAGTTGGTCTGCTAGTGAAGACCACAGAGATGAAGGTATAGGGTCTTCAGGAGACGAGCTCTTTTTGCTAGACCTTAATAAGGCAGCCACATCATAGGCAGAAACATCGGCGAACCTATTAAGAAAGGTCACATGTTGAGGAACGGCGTGTGCTTTGGTCGGAGGGGGCTTAATGGAGGCACGAATGTTCACAATTTTTCCAGTAAAGAAGGCTGAAAACTTTTCGGCTGAGCCCTTAATATCTGGCGAGTCAGACCTCACAGCCTTGGCCAGTTGGTTTAAATGGTTTACTGTCTTATAAATCTGTTTAGTGTCCGACTGGCAGGAATTCAGCTTTCTAATGACAAAAGAAGCCCTGTTTTTTTAAGCTTTCGGGTGTAAACTCGAAGGAAGTCTTTAAAAAATGACTAGATCTGCCTCAGACCCCGATTTCTTGAAACGACGTTCTAGCCTGCGCTTAACCCGGCGCATCTTAAGGAGTTTTTTTGTAAATTGAAAGGAATCTCGACGACTTTGAACACGGATAGAGTGAACGGGAGCATGCTTGTCAAAAGCACTCCTGAGTGTCATGTTCATCGCCTCAGTGAGGGTATCGAGATTGCCGGTCGAGTCTGAATGCAGATCAAGAAGACCTGCATCACAAAAAGATTTCAAAAACTTGTCCTAGTCAATGCTTTGTAAGTTACGTCGTTTGGCAAATTCGACATTGCCCTGTACGTACCACCGTAATCAAGCACATGTCCAAAGATTGCGTATAAGCATAGACTGGTAGCTGTTTCGGTCCCGCAGGGAGGACATCCGGGGCAAACTACTCTCCGCCTGGCACGCGGGCGGCAGACCTGGCGATACTCATTCATTTTGTTAGAAGCAAGACCCCTGAACTGCGTATGATGAGAGTAAATGCTGAGTGAATACCCAGCAACATAGAATTTAACGCAGGGTCGAGCATTTCTCGGAACTCCTAACGGAAAATAAGCTAGATCCCGCCTGGACCTTGAGCGTACCAAAACTATTCTGCACTGATACGGCGCTACACATACTGTAAACGGACATACCTCCTATATTCGCATTCAATGCACAGGCTGAATAGCATGGAAAAACCTTCAGGCTCTGAACTCGGTATTCGTCTTTGCCGAAACTGATATAAGGTGTACTGCAATACATGGATGACGGCTTTTGATCTGTACATTGGGGTGATGGCATCTGCTCCTTCGTTAGATGAATATGCACCGAGCTGGGCCATTAACGATATCCGAGAAAATAGGCACTGAGCTACACAAGTTGCACTCCGAGGGGATCATTTCATTGGTCAAGCAGTGCGAACGTGTGACACAAGTAGTGCCAGTGATTAAGCCCGAAGGTTTGATCCACCTATTTGGTAACAATAAGGCTACGTTCAACTCCCAGCTTATTCTTTAGGAATCACTTGCCTTCGATAGACGACTTACAGGAGAAGTTGAATAGCGGGACCTTATTTTCAAAGCTAGTTTTATCGTTGCATTTACGCCGATCGATCTTGATGAGGCACCCAAAGCTTGCGTTACCATCGCGACTCGCAATGGCCTGTTCCAGTACAACTACCTATCGTTCCGGGATGTATCTGCTCCCGCTATTCATCAAAGCTTCGGATCACAGGCTGACTGGGCTGCCAGGTGCGTTAGGCTATCGGGATTAAATTGTGTTGACTTTAAAGAGCCGGGCCTCGTACTTGCATACTCTTGCCGCTGTGTTGGCCAAACTGCCAAGGCTGGCTCCCTGAATAAGCAGAGAGAAGTTACTTTATTCAGACCATAAATACTACACCTATTACACACGAAAGGCATAAATATCACTCTGAGAACAAAGTGATATCGATAACAAATGCCTAACCACTGCCTACTCGAATAGGATATCACTTCTATGCTGACGATACTCAGTTGTATTTGTCATTTAAACCGTCGGAATCTGCTGCAGCAACTGAGAAACTGAATGCCTGCCTTGCCGATATTCGATCCTGGATGTCGGAAAACTTCCTGAAATTAAATGATGATAAACCGAACTGCTGCTCATAGGACACCCTAAGCGTGTGGCTGGATTAAAAGGCTTTGCCGTTCTAATAGGTGATGCTATTGTGCGACCTTCACCACGTGCTCGTAATCTAGGTGTCGTGTTCGACAGCTCCCTCAATTTCAAAAGCTTCATTCAGAAGACTGCCTCTACAGCTAGCCATCACATCCGATCCTTATCCAAGATTAGAAGCTGTCTCCCACAGTGGCTTGTAAAAAATTTAACTAGCTCTTTAGTTCTGTCTCGGCTTGATTGTTGTAATTCCCTTTTGGCTGGGCTGCCAAAGAAAGCTATTATGCCACTACAGCTGACTATGAATATGGCTGCAAGGCTGGTCTTCAAGTACCAGCGGTTTGAGCACGTGTCACCTCTGCTGAAAGAGCTAGGATGGTTGCCGGTTGAGCAAAGGATACAGGGCAAAGTTCTTACGCTGACCCACAAGGCCCGCCACGGCTTAGCTCCTTCGTACCTAGCTGAGCTGCTGCATCAGTTTCAGCCTGTTCGTGCCCTCAGGTCCTGTGTGGACAATAAATTAGCTTTCCCATTCATCCGCTTAAAGACAGTTGGCGACAGAAGCTTTAGCTCTGCAGGTCCTAGACTGTGGAACTCGCTTCCACAATTCTTGCGCAACGACAACTACTCTCCAACTGCCGACTATGGCGCATCTTTTTCAGCGGTCCTGCACTGCTACTTCTATGCTACTCACTATCTCAACTGCTCTCCTGACTCTGCTATGCTTCTCAATTTCTCTTTGTTGCGTGAGACGAAGTCTGTTGGCTACCGAATGCGTACCGAAAGCCGCTTAGGCTTTGAGTGGGCTATACAAAACTCTCCTGCGTAACACCCACATGGTCTTTATGACTTTGTGGAGTTGCTGATGGAGATACATTACATTACATTACTTGTTCTACTTGGCGAAGGTATTGCATTCCGTCTACAAGCTGCTACAAAAGCAAAGCAGGTAGCAATAGACTGTTTCACGCCCACGTGCACGTATAGCGATCATGGAGCACGTTTAGAAAGCCTGCAAAAGCAAGCAACATAGAGTCACAAAAAGGTGCTCATGTTGGTTGGAAATCCGTCATCCTATGGACTGGGTACCGTTTACTCCCAGCGATTAGTTCGTAGAAATAAGTGGCTCATCGCCCTTGCTTCTTACATGCTGTCTGCTAGCAAACAAAAGCTATTCACACAGTCAGAATGAGGCCCTGCCACTCATGTTTGGCGTTAGTCCTATTCACTTGTATTTAAATGTTCTAAAGTTTCTAATGTTTACGATCACCACCCACTCACTCGTCACTATCTTCGACCCTAAGACAGGTATTCCGCAAATCGTTGCAATGTGCATGCTGCATTGGGTTCCAGTGCGGTCTCCAGACGCACACACCGTCCAGTACAGGTGGTCAGAAGATCATGCAAATGCTGATGTCATGTCACGACTACCGCCACCTGAGCATATAGACCACTGCTCCGAGTCCACGTTGATCATCATGCTGTGCTTCTTTGTTTCTTGTAACGATCCACACTGTTAAGGCTTCGGTCAGAAGCAACCTGAAAGTGCTGCTGCTTATGAGTATGCGATGAGGATGATGGTTGGCCAGATATCCGTTCCTCTTCTGCTAAGACGCCATAATACACTTGCAGACTGATGCTTTCAACACATGATGGATGCCTCCTGCGGGGCACGACGTTGATCATGCCTACTTCTTTGTACGGCCAGGTCTTGTTAAAGGTTCACGAAAGCCAACTCGGCATAATCAAAATAGTGGCGTAGAATCAGTGTGCCGCGGCTTCCCATATTGCAACCAAGTCAGGCATGCACTACAAGCGACCGAGCGTAAGTGGAGTGACCCAGCTGGAAAATGGCAGTGAATTCAAGTTGACTTTGCAGAACCTCTTTGAACTACTATTTCATAATGGCAGTAGATGCATTCTAGAAGTGTCCCGAAGTGGTTCGCACGAGATAAGCAACTCGTGAAACCACAATTTCGATTCTGGGGACACTCGTTGCTCGATCGGCTCTGCCGCAGGTTATTGTCTTTGACAGCGAATGACAGCTCACCTACCATGGTTTTACAAGTTTCCTACAGGTCATCGGCATTCGGCACTTTCTCTCTTACTTTCTAACTACTCTCACTTTCTGTTATTGCTCACAGAGCAACGGATAAGCTGAGCGCTTCATGCAAACTTCCAAGCGAGCATATGCAATTAGTGCAGGCGACCCAAAGCTGCGAATTGAGCAGCATTCTTCTTTATTGGCACAGATTTAGGACACATTTCCAAACGATTTGGGCTACTAGGTCACCGTACGTCATCACATTTGGGGGAGAGTTAGGAGACAAGTCGGCAGGCTGTCATGAAGGAGAATCTATTTATACTTTTTTGGCTCCTCGTTGGTCCCTCAGACCAATCACCCACACGGCGTGTCAGGTATAGCCGCTCTAAAAAGAACGACTGACGACCTGACGCTTGAGTTGATCAAGCTGTTCGGGGTAATCCCCTGTTTGCTTGTTGATATCCGAAGCCCTGGTTTTAGAAACGCATTAAAAGCCCTTCATAAGAAGAGTGGCTATGCTTTCTATTACCCAGTCTTTTTAGATGAGCGGCAAGTAATTAAGAAGCTAATGAACGCACTTGAATCTGCCAAGCTCTCGCAGAATGTGGTACCTCTCGCAACCGAGGCGAGTGCTGGAGTGAGAACTATGACTGCAAGCAGCTTTCTTGTGTGGTCGATATGGGTCAACGTGTACAGCCCGAAATTCTCTCCTATTATTATGCCTCCCGCATTAGAGCACGGGCTGTGGGAGGGACTGAGCAGGCCATCAAACCTCTCATGTACAAAATACTAGTTGATTTAACAGCCTCTTTTGTATAGCGACATAAGAGCCTTTACGACTAGCACCACCGCTTGCAGTGGCAATAAAGGGTCGCCAACCACAGGAATGGAACCCCTACCTCGGGACTGAAGTCGTATAGGCAATCGCCTTACCTCGTTTGCCATGACAGCTCACCAAACGCCCTAACTATGTGGAAAGTCGGCGGCGGGTGTTGTGTGAGTCGCTGGTGTTGTGTGAGTCTGCTGCTTCTGCTATTGTAGTTAGTGTAGCAGCATCGGCCATTAATTTGTGCCCGCCTGCAGCAGGTGATTGGTCAATTGACTCTGCGCAGCTTCCGGCCTTTGATGTAAGCCTGTGGCCCACCACAGTTGCACTCCGCTATCTGTGGTAAGTCAGCCAGCTCGTATATTTACCTGCTGAGGGAATACAGATCGAGTCTCGTTTAGCGCTCACGTCCTTGCCGTGTCTCCGTGAGACTCCAAAAGAACAGCCGCCGCCGGAGACACCGACGCACAACAACGTGCCTGCACCTGCGTCGCCCCAGCACTGAGGATGCTGCCATTTCTTAAGCTAGACTTGCCTGCCGTGAGCGTCGCAGTTGTCACATCACACCACTTCTCGCCGATCTGCACTGGCTTCCAGTCAAGCAAAGGATCGACTTCAAGGTCTTGTCGCTCACTTTTAGGTCCCTTCATTCTTTGGCTCCAACCTATCTGTCAGATCTACTCCCCCACCAGGCCAAGCATCGTACCACTCGCTTCTCGGAATCTAGCTGTTTACCAATACCTCGTAAAAGCCTCAAATCCTTTGGAGACCGTGCATGTAGTTCATATGCTTCCAAAGCCTGGAACTCCCTCCCGACCTGCGTCAGAACATCCCCTGACCTGACTACATTTAAAAAGAACCTTAAGACACGCCTATTTAGGACAGCATTTTGTGGGTCCCTGTGATTCTTCCTTCATGTTCTTATGCGTGCTGACACTGTGCATGCTGCCACTAACCATATTATTCAATTTGTTTGTTTTTCAAGCATGATTTTACTTACCATTCAATTACATTTCCCTTTGCAGCAAATGTAAAGCGCCTAGAAAGAGATTGAGTTCTCTGAGGGCACTTTATCAAGTGCATTATATTATTATTATTATTATTATTATCATTAACGCATAGAAGCAAGTCCACCGAGTCAGAAAAGCGGCCTCTACAAATAGTGCCAGTACCTGATATACCAGTCAAACCTCCCATGCAATACTATCTGGTAGTATTCAACTGCTGCCTTTAACCGTCGGACAAATCAAAGCAATGTCACAAGACCATCTACCATATTCAAAGGCCAGTTCTAATTTTCCTTTATAGTCAAATTTTCTAGTTTATATAATGCTTCAAAATATGAAACTTAAGATAGTGAGATCATTTATTCCCAGAAGGATAATGATGCTATTACTATTATTATGATTATTAAGGTCAAATAATAATAGTAATCTTAGACAAGATCTTCATTTGAATGAAACTATTATTTATGAATCCAAGTTTAGCATTATTAATGAATTAATATATAATGCAAAAGAAGCATTAACAAATTCAGATTTAAAGATGATTGGAGGTCAGCATTTATTTGCTTGTAATCCGGAGCCACTCGCGAAATATAATTCACGACATCCAAGCCATCACCGTGTTCCCTGTAGGATATTTTGTTCTTTCATTGTTTGTGAAGGAATACTCTGTATTTGCACCCGTAAGCAAAGGATAACAGTAAGAACAATAAATATTTTTTTACTGCGCTTGTGGAGAGTTCAGTTTCTATTTACGTGCTTCGCGACTCGCGTGTAGTGAAGCAATAACCAAAGAGTGAATGAAGCCTGAAAGGTGTCCTTAGGAAAGCATGCAAAAGCACAAGATTATCATGCATTAGATACGCATTCAAATGCACACGGAAAACTTCCAGCTGCTGCTTACTAAGACCTCATTTAGTAGCATTCGCTAAGTCTTTCTCAGGCTAGCAAATCACACGAAAAAAGAGAGGTGCTCTGGAGTGCTAAGCAAAAGCCAGTTACTGTTGCCCTTAGTAACGACGTACAGAAAATGTGGTGATGAAAAATGACACGACAGGACTGCTCGCTGGAATAGAGCCCAGGTTGTGTGATACAGTTAGTTTTTCAGCTTTGTTTTGGCTGTCATCACGTCAGAAGATTGCGTTTTGTCCCCCACCTCCGGTTGTGTGTTCTAAGCTTTGGGAGCATGACTACTGAAAGCACGGTTTCGGAGAGATTTGAAGCTCAATAGGGGAGTAAGTAATCGACCAGAGCCAGACTAATGGGTTGCATGATGGGGAGCCTGAACTGAAATCAATACAAATTAGTAGGCTGAAGCAATAGAATGGAGAGAACAACTGGTGAATAAGTGGACAGTGAAGTATACGCGCAGTTGAGACGCTTCTAAGAAACGTCAAGACTAGTTGCTGACTAGTGGCTAGCTGTAAGTGTTTCCATGTCAGAAGGACCTACTAGTAGTTAGCTACAGAAGTATAGTCGAAATGTCACGAGTAGGTGATGTATGAACACGCTTAGCTGCGATGTTCTCGTCGGAGCGAGCCCACATTATCCACGATTTGCCGTATGTGAAAATCGACGGGCATTACAGTGGAGCTAATGTGCTGAGTCAAAAGTCACATTAGAAGTTGAAATAATTGAAAAAAGGAAGAAGGGGAGAAGGAGAGACTGCACCAATAATTCTCTTAAAACTCCCCAAGAGCTTGCATTACTGAAACTCGCATTTAGATGGGAGGAGATTTTTAAAATGATTAACAATAAAAAAAAAACTTTCTACATATGGCCACAATAAGTATTGCTCAGAAACGGGAAAGTCCAACACACAAAATTGGCTCTACCA
This sequence comes from Cristatella mucedo, assembly GCA_009760855.2. NCBI lineage: Eukaryota > Metazoa > Bryozoa > Phylactolaemata > Cristatellidae > Cristatella > Cristatella mucedo. Next base: position 4,491,922 of record WPIO01000026.1, on the reverse strand, counting down.
ACCTATCTCTAGTAGACTTTGAATAGTGGCTTCAGTTTATTATCCGTATGGCATTCGCAGCCAGTGCGAGAATTGACGAGCGATCTGGAGAAATAGGCTAAAACAAGCTGCCACATTATATTTCGCTAATATTATTCAAGTCAAAAGCCCAATGTTTTGCGATTTTCTGGTGAGGTAAGTGGATCAAAGCTGCTGAAAGGTCAACAGATCCGCCCTCGCTATACATTTTAAAAAGCCCGAGTTGAGGACTACTTTTAGATCTGTCCAGCCATTTTGCAGAGAAGCCATCGTATTGTCCTCGATAGCAGCACCTCGGAAAGGCTGCCCTTTTGTTATTGGCGAGAGCAATTGTTTAAAACCTGCTTTCTTGGCAGAGCAGAACATACTAACTTTGGCGGTACTACGTCCAGAACAGAGTGGTTAGGATTACATATTTTTTTAGTGAAACTCCAGAGCGCAGTCAATTGTAAGACAACGTATATTTTGCCAGTATCTGGAATATTTGACCTTGATCAGGATAGAGTCCAAGATATAAACTCACCCCTAAAATACTTTAGCAATTTAGAAGTATCCTCACTAAGAACTTTCCTTCTCTTAGCGCCATCAAAATCTGAAGCTAAAATCCAGTAAATCGGCCGGTGGTGGCTGTTTTAATCAGTTGTATGTATAACTCCAATTTATGCATGCATTTTACCCGGACTGAGTGCATGCGTATAGCGGGCGCTCTGCTGTACAATAAATTTAAAATTAAAGACTATGAAAATTGTCGAATACATATCGTATTCTAAGTGTGCTTCTACTAAGTTCAAGAGGAAAGAACATAATGTGCCTTGTTAACATGTCATTCAAGGTTGTTGGATATTGAGGTACTAGATCGTGCTAAGCGAATCGGGTTAATGTCTAGTCTACTACGATTACAATAAGAAAACAAACAATAATCTCACAAGATCACTTCTTTTGCCGAAAGCCGAGATGTGGCTGTTTCAAGATGAATAAGAATCCTGGTGCAAAACTGTACAGCTACGTTTAGGCCGTGGAAAGCTGTCTAATGTTGTAGAAGATCCTACTCCATGGCCATGCTACGAGAGGCTGCCCTATCCTCTTATCTCTTTTAATCTGCCCATGCTCACACATTCGGAAGTATTTGCCCCAACAAGACCTAAGTTATGTCTTTTGAATCATTTATGGCGATGGCCGCCGTGGCTGGCCTTTACGGTTCACAGAAGCCGGCAGCGTAGCGAATAAAAGAGAGCTCCGTACTTCTATGGAAAGTAACAAAAATGCTGTGCAGATATATAAAACCTTACAAACCACCTGAGATTTCAGATACCGCTACGGTCAATTTCTCTTCAAATGTGAGCGTGCCAGATCAAGGCAGAATGTGAGGCGGACTATACACAAGTCATCAACTATGCACGCTTAGTGCTTTGAAAGAGTGCCGATTGGAAGTCTGATGTGAGCGATCTCACAGGTCTCTTTCCTTTACCTCTCAGCCTGCCTAGAATCAGTATTCCGAATAAAAGAATTGAACGAAAAGAGTACCGGATACAAGAATGCTCGTGAAAAAAGTCAGAGTAAGACGTAGCTGATGGATGAAAGTATTTATTTACAGCTTTTGAATTAAACCTTTAGAAGTTGTTTACCAGAGGCGCTGCCACTAACCACATTTGCATGCTGACCCTGTGCATGTCACTCCTAAAAATGTTATTCATGTTTATCAAGCATGATATTACTCACCATTCAATTGCGCTTCCCTTGCAGCAAATATAAAGCGCCTAGAAATAATAATAATAATAATAATGCACTTGATAAAGCGCCCTCAGAGAACTTAATCTCTTTCTAGGCGCTTTACATTTGCTGTAAAGTGAAAGGCAATTGAATGGTAAGTAAAATCATGCTTGAAAAACAAACACAATGAATAATATGGTTAGAGGTGACATGCACAGGGTCAGCATGCAAATGTGGTTAGTGGCAGCATGCACAGTGTCAGCACGCATAAGCACATCAAGGACGAATCACAGGGACCCACTATATGCTGTCCTAAATAGGTGTGATTTTAGGTTCCTTTTAAATGTGGTCAGGTCAGGGGATGTTCTGACGAAGGTCGGGAGGAAGTTTCAGGCTTTGGGAGCATACGAACTAAATGCACGGTCTCCAAAGGATTTAAGGTTTGTACGAGGTATTTCTAGACTGTTGGATTCCGAAAAGCGGGTGGTACGATGCTTGGCCTGATGGGGGAGTATATCTGACAGATAGGCTGGAGCCATAGAATGAAGGGACCTAAAAATGAGCGAAAAAACTTTGAAGTCAATCCGTTGCTTGACTGAAAGAGATTTAGTTCTCTGAGGGCGCTTTATCAAGTGCATTATTATTATTCTTATTATTATAAATTATTGCGGCAGTAACCAGAGCAACAGAAATTTGGTCTCTTGGATTATTCAGAACTTTGATGTCGCTCGCCTGTTGTGTCTGACCCAGATGTAGACTGTATGCAGTGATTGATGGTCGACACAAGCATTTTTGGACTGCTTATTGGTGATTGCATTATATTCTGTTAGATGCTAGAATAGGACTTCACAAAGATGAATTGGAGCTACCTATGATAGTCATAGTATGACAGTTGATAGACAGCCATTCCTGGTTTTTTATAGGATTTAAGGCTTGCACTTAGTAACTCTTAGCTAGCTGAGCAACTACAATAACCTAAAGGCTATACTGTAAAGGCATGGAAATAGTGGAATTACACACTGGACAAGATGGTGAGAACTGAGTTGGATGCTGACATGAAGCCGGAAGTCGAAGCAAAAGCGACATTACGATGCCATGCATAAGCATATGCAGACTGGCCGGAGGCACATGCAGCCAGCGTTCGAAGCCTGACCATGCAATTTCACGTGGAAAAGATGAAACAAAAAGTCCAAACTAAGCTGGTCCTGCTCCTGATCTCAGATTACGAGTTCGATGCTCGTGAGAGGCTTGAAGTTTGGAAAACTCTTTAGAGACGCGAGTCAAACAGAGTGAACCTGGATCGGAAGTCATGATTCACTTTGATTACCAAAGTGAGACTGTAACTCGATGGTTGCTAGGTGGTTTTCAAAATTAGTATTGCACGCCCTTCCACAAAACATATTTGTAAGAAAGGCTGTTGCATGGTAGCGTCCACTTGGACGAGATGTACTGTAAAATGATGTAAAATTGAGATGACGTATACATCGTTAAACTGCAATTAATTAACTAGTTAAAAAATTAGAGGGAATCTTAATTAATAAGCTTTATTTGTTTGAGCAAGGAGCCAGTATGCAAAGAATCGCAAAAACTAATTGGTGGAAATATGCAACGAAGATTTGTTTTTTTTGGTCTTAAGTCATTTATCTTAGTAACCAGTGAAGCAGTAAGTCCCGAGGGCAATGTAAAATTATCGGCTATGTAAACATTAAGCGAGCAGCATCTTGTATTTAAGTTAAAGGGCCTCCGTATTCTCAATGGCAGAGTTCATAGAGCAATGGAAAATATCTGCCCATTGGCTTTACAAATTAAACTTTGGCTTCCTGTGACAAGACAAGGGCGTGAAAAGGGTTTAGCCTAACGTTTAAAGAGCTGTCTTCCGATTATAAGTAGAAACTTCGTAGCTGTTAAAAAGATCGATTAAGTTAGATGAAATGTGCCAATATAATGGTGTTTTTTTTAGGAAAAGCAGACTAATTTATTTGGGCGTTCTTGATGCAGCTATGCTAGAGCGGTTGTTGAAATTAGGCTTCTGGCATCATGCACTCACCTTACTGGCTCGGAAACTTGCTGGCGTGCCTGAAATTATGTAGACCCTACTTCAACCGTGTGTCGTTATTTCATTGATCAGTAACACTTTTATGATGTCATTCCATCGATCAATCGCACTATTTCTTCCTTCTTTGCTACGTCGCATAGTTCATTCAAGCTTTTTACAGGTTTCCGTAACTTTCCACCAACAATGACACGGGGTGCTCCAGAATGTACAATCATATGGTAAATTTAGAATGTATTGCAAATATATTTGCTCAGCATTCAAAAGGCTTGTAATATATTTCTTTTTCGACACACAATAGCGCTCTGCTATCGAGACCTTGAGGGCATTTGATAATTTGAATGTCGGTATATCTGCACCGGCCGTAAGTTCTGCATCTATAAAAAGCTTAATTCCGGAAAGCATCTTTGCAATAAACCAGCCAATCAAATCTAATAATATCTGCATCGCTCCTGTCTGAAAAGACAGGGTTTGTTGTTCAACGTCCTAAAAACCGAAATGGCAGCTTCCTCATAAGCTACCCTATTTATAAAAACATATAATAAAAAAAGACGGAACCTTAAAAAGCTTACAATTTCATGATGCAAAAAATTCCATAGTCGGCCTTACGGAATATAATATGTCGCTGCAACGTATAAAACACTCGAAAATTTTAGGACTGCAGGATTCTCTGTCAGAATTTAGAAATGCATCTAGCTTTAATCTCTGACTGACTAAGTGTCCAATATTTTTGCAGCGTGGACGACAGCAATTTCATCAGTAACCACGACTCCTGGCCATCTCGGTTACACTGCCACCAGCAGGTGGTTTTGATGCTATGCCAAGCAAAGATCTCAACTCACGAAAGAACCGGGTGTGCTTAGCTGACTGCGTTGGGTAAGAACAAGGAGCTTGTAGCTCTTCCGCACGCTAGCAGAAGAAGGGACAAAAAAGGGTGTCTTTAATAGGTCTGCGACAGGCTTTTTTTGTTAGCGTCCTTTCACTTACGATCTCAAAAAGAAAGAGATATATATATAGATAGATGGATAGAGAGAGAGAGAGAGAGAGAGAGAGAGAGAGAGAGAGAGAGAGAGAGAGAGAGAGAGAGAGAGAGAGAGAGAGAGAGAGAGACAGAGAGAGAGACAGAGAGAGACAGAGAGAGAGAGAGAGAGAGAGAGAGAGAGAGAGACAGAGAGAGAGAGAGAGAGAGAGAGAGAGAGAGAGAGAGAGACAGAGAGACAGAGAGACTGAGAGAAAGAGACAGAGAGAAAGAGAGGGGAAATAAGGATTATATATATATATATATATATATAATAGTTATTTCCCCTCTCTTTCTCTCTCTCTCTCTCTCTATATATATATATATATATATATATATAGGTATATACATGTGTAGAGAGAGATAAAGAAAGATAGATAGAGAGATAAAGAGAGCTAGCGAGAGAGATAGAGAGAGAGAGAGAGAGAGAGAGAGAGAGAGAGAGAGAGAGAGAGAGAGAGAGAGAGAGAGAGAGAGAGAGAGAGAGAAAGAAACAGAGAGAGAGAGAGAGAGAAAGAGAGAGAGAGAGAGAAATAGAGAGAGGGATATAGAGTGATAGAGATGGATAGAGAGGAATAGAGAGGGATAGAGAGGGATATAGAGTGATAGAGATGGATAGAGAGGAATAGAGAGGGATAGAGAGGGATAGAAAGAGAGAGAGAGATAGAGAGAGAGATAGAGAGAGAGAGAGGGTCTAGAGAGAGAGAGAGAAGAGAGAGCGAGAGAGAGAGAGAGAGAGAGAGAGGAGAGACAGAGGAGAGAGAGACGGGAGACAGAGAGAGAAGAGATTAGAAGAGAGAGAGAGAGAGAGAGAGAGAGAGAGAGAGAGAGAGAGAGAGAGAGAGAGAGAGAGAGAGAGAGAGAGAGATAGAGAGAGAGAGAGAGAGAGAGAGAGAGAAAGAAGGATAGAGAGGGATAGAGAGGAATAGAGAAGGATAGAGAGAGGTAGAGATAGAGAGATCGAGATAGAGAGAGAGAGAGATCGAGAAAGAGTTAGAGAGAGAAAGAGAAAGGGATAGATAGAGGGATAGAGAGAGGAGAGAAGGAGAGAAGGAGAGGAGGAGAGAAGGAGAGAGGGAGAGAGGAGAGAAAGATGGAGAGATAGATAGAATGGGATAGAAAGATTGAGGGACAGGTGCAGAGAGAAAGAGAGAGAGGGAGATAGGGAGTGATAGATAGATAGATAGATATATAGATATAGGGAGAGAGAGAGAGAGATAGAGAAAGGGATAGAGAGATAGAGGGATAAAGAGTGAGAGAGAGAGAGAGAGAGAGAGAGAGAGAGAGAGAGAGAGAGAGAGAGAGAGAGAGAGAGAGAGAGCGGGCTACTCAAAATTTCAACAACAGATTGATGTTGCAGATGCCGCTACCTGAGTGACTGAAAGTGAAGCTACGCCGACTAAAAAATTGCCTCTTTTGCTAAAGTGGTCGACAGCAGTCAAGCCAAATGATGCTTCAAGGCTATCCACCTCAATACGCTACAGCACAGCGTTTGAGTAGCACTGGTAAGAAAATAGCCTGACGAGACTAGGTCTTTTCTGCCTTCCTTGATTCGCTTTGACACATTGATGCAGGTGAGAGGAAACACAAATAACAATAGATAACTTGTAGAGTGCCCTAAGAGAACTAATGCTTTCTATGGTATTTAAATATATTGGAAAAGAAGCGTGTCAATTGGTTGGGGGTTATACACGCATATATAATATGCACGTATAATTACGCATACTCGTGTTCACGAAAATTCACATCGACTAAAGGCACGTTTTGGGGAATTTGGTAAGGGGTTAGCATCTTTTAGTGTCGCAAGATGTCAGAGGACATTGGAAGGTCATTCTCAAGTGAGTAGGTGGTTTTGGGAGTTTACGAACTAAATGCCGCCGTCGGAGATAGTTTATAAAGGTACCATTGAGGCAGTTGAGAGGCGCAGCTTAGCAAGCCGAGCAAGAGAAGCGGATGGTCCAATCTCTCTATTGGAATGGTATACTTCATTGAATTCATTGAATGTGTAGTTCAACCCGCTCTTTGAAAACTGGTTCGTAATGGTAGGCCAGAGCATGAGAAAAAGCGAGGGACAACATTTTAAAGTCGACGGGAAGCTTGATAAAGAGCCAAAGAAGGTCAGTTAGAAAGTATTTGGTCTTTTAAAAGCAGCATTCGCAGAAAATTCGTAAGCAAATACAACGGCTAAATTTGGCGCCAATAAAATAGTCTTTTTATGCTGGCCAAAATATCTGTGGGATAGCTGCTGTGGTTGTTTAGTAAAAGGATATACTTTAGAAGAGGACGTCGAAGGTGATAGCAGAAGCTGCAGAAGATTAAACGGTGAAGCCGATGTTAAAAGATTTGGTTTAAGAATTTCTGAGCCCAACACAGTTTGGAGCGTAGCTAGCAGGCTAATTTTATCGTCATTAAACTTGTTTACATTTTCCCACAGTGCTGTGCAGACCGAGCTCAAGTGCAAGCGGCAGAAGCGTGATGTATTTTCGCCAGCGTCTAGCTGTGTTAAAGCCGCTGATATGGCACTGTGGCTGTTTCACAACCACTGCTTCGACGCTTTTGGAGTGTCGAGAGCACTGCTGCTTCGCTTTGACTGTCTGAGTACTGCCGCTGCGTAACTTTAGCTACATACGAATAGTAGTGACCCTGCTGAACTTTCGGTTTCTGGCTTCGTAGCTTGCTTTGAAGCACTGGTATGGCCCGGGATGTCGTCAGAAGATTGTACTATTCGTCGCGGGTTTAATGGAAGACATTGCCGACGAGCTGGTTAACCTGGCCCATAGACTCAGAAAATTGAGCGTTTTAATTGACGTCATAAATTTCGGGGAGCAGGTGAGCGACCGAAATTGGACGGTAGAGTTACTCTCGTGTTGCTCTTCTACCTGGGAAATGTGACGCTTGTAGTTTTTGAGGGTTTTGCGCAGCTGGGGTTGCCAGTTGTTAAATTCTAAGACCGCTTATCTGCCATCTGCACTGGGTCGCAATCAGTCTGCTCACCGATTTCAAAGGCCCCTTCATTCTTACTCTTCATTCGTCGCCTCAAGCTACCGAATCCTTTGACCGGTCTGCTGTTTTTAGCCTCAAATCCTTCGGTGACCCCGTATTTCCTATTCTGCTCGAAAAGACTTGCAGTCCCTACCGACCGACGTCGCGAATTCCCCGTGTCAGCATTTAACCTAAAGCTCCACTGTTCCTCGAAGAATTGACTCCGATCGCACGAATCGCCCTTTATGTGCTCCGGCGGCGTGCTTCACTTGTGAAAACATGAGCTCACAGATGCTCACTTTCCTAACTGCAATCAATGCATTGAACGATGTTTGGTCCTCTACAGGGCAACGCGATCGTGCTATTATCACACAAATGGTCATTAATTAAAGCCATTAGCGCTCCATGCCCTTAAAAAAATATTAAACCCAGCGGCAAGAGTGGACAGTACGGATTTCTGTGCTTGCCTTTTATCACGTCGCAGCATACGACTACTTGGCTTTGACGATTGTGCCTTCAGGTGTGCTATTCCAGCGGCTTTCCGTCTCTCCGCCTTTGACTTCGCCCAGTCCTTCCTTATTTGAGCTGCTATTCGTCGATCAAAATAGTGGCCGAGTTAGCATGAAACTGTACCGACATTAAAAGCTGTAGGTTCTAATCCCAATAAACATGCAACGCTTTCTTCATTTTTCGCTTTCTGGCACAGCGACCATTGCATTATTGGCATTAGTGCTTAACAGATTCCGAAAAATATAGGGTTATGTTTTCACTCGCATAGCTGCTGCTGCTCTTGACTTGTGGAGGCAGCAGAACACTTCACTTTCTTGTCTCGTCAACGTCAGAGCCGCCTGTGATTCAGCCGCAAAGACGCCCGTCGTGATTTCTGACGCAAAAAGTATATCCTTATAGGAGAACAAGGCCAAGCTCATATCGTTCTTTGGTGCACTAAGTAAAAATTATCGCAGCCCGAAGTCACGCCTGGTTCTGGCGGAGACGGATAGTGACCTATGCCTGGCTGTGAGGATAGCCAGCTTCCTGGGGACGCCCACGGAAGCTGGCCAATAAGCATCGTCAGTTTCTTAGAAGATCCCGACCCGGAATTGACAACGGTCAGTTTTGCTTAGCCTTCTCGTCCCCTTCCCGATGCAAAACACAGGGCAAAGTTGTCTTCGCATTTTTCGGCCCGCAACGGCCAATGTGCAGGGTGCGCCTGCGCAGTAGTAGGCGATCGAAATGTCTCTTCTCGAGAGCACCGACGCCAGCCATTGACAGGTGATATATACGGCACCCTTCAATCTGGGGAAAGCGGACAGCCAGCCACCTGCCGGTAGGCTGTTTACTGTGGCTCGGCAAGCCATGCCAAACGCTTTCGCTTTGTTGTCGCAGGGGATTGAGTCGCGATGAGCGACGGGTCTGCGTTCTGTGTCGTCGTCTAGCTTCCCGTCTTGGCCAACGGTTAATAAACGGATAATAGTGGCAATAAATACTAAAGATATTATAATTGAACAGCACATTGCAAGAACTAAATCTCTTTCAATGCAATTCAAGTAGGATGGAGGCGTATCAATTTTTGATTAATAATAACCCTCGAAATTTCAGAACTTGTTAAAGAAACTCACGTAAATAGCACAGTTTTTCAGATTCGCATTTACTGCATGTAATTTGTACGCACATACTCTGTAAGAAGCTCCTAAGTGTGTACAGTACATAAAGAAATAAATCGAGAAAGGGCCGCACATACAGAAGAAGAGCTGGATGAAAAGAAAAAAGCGGGGGGAATACATAGACGAAGGTCCGGATACATTTGGGATGCACCTGCTTGCATCGAGGAAACGCTGGACAGGTTGCAGGGACTATGAGCGCACGACGGATGATGGTTTCGATGATTCAAGCAGCCATGTGATTATTCGGTGAGCAATTAAGAGACCAGGTTACGAGAAAGCGACATGACTAAAAGAGAGAGAGAGAGAGAGAGAAAAAAAGGAAAAAGAGAGAGAGAGTGTGAGAGCAAGAGAGAGAGAGAGAGAGAGAGAGAGAGAGAGAGAGAGAGAGAGAGAGAGAGAGAGAGAGAGAGAGAGAGAGAGAGAGAGAGAGAGAGAAAAGAAAAGAGAGAGAGAGAGAGAGAGAGAGAGAGAGAGAGAGAGAGAGAGAGAGAGAGAGAGAGAGAGAGAGAGAGAGAGAGAGAGAGAGAGTGGAGCAACGTAAGAGCCGCCTCTAGTCGGCCAACAGATCGTGCATCGCCGTGTAGCTCTTGGACGCCAAGTGTCGAAGCCGGTTAAAAATTGGCGACAAAAGGTGCCCACCGCATGTATCCAAAAACTTGTAAAGTTAAGAATGAGCAGTGAAGTCGGAAGCGATGGCGCAGAGGGCATGGAGACAGCTCATGTTCGTCACTTTTCACTGCATCGATGGTTCTAGTTGTCATGCGAGCACAAGGACATCATTTTCGAGTGAATAATAGCAGTAGCATAACTGGTCGTGAAGGTCGCAGCGAGACTAATGTGAGCAAGGAGTTGGGGCCAAAATAGGTCACACGGTCTCCAGTGTGGCACCGGCCGAGCCCCGACAACTGGTTTTAGCCACTCGCTGGAGCTCATTGTCGGTGGCGTGCTGCAGTGCTACTCGGTAACAGTCCAAGTGCTGTATTCGTCATTGGATAGAGTAAATAGTAATATTAATAATAATAATAATAGTAAATAGTAATAATAATAACTCAGTCACGTACGTACTAGGCAGCGTTGGAATAGCACTGGGAACTGGCAAGCAAAAAAACATTGGCGGCGTCTTAATCTCTACTGGCAGCGAGTTAGAGGGAGTATTTGGCTGCGTCAGTCATGTACTGTAAAATGGCAGTCGCAGAGAGGAATGAAAACTAGCAGGCGTACACAGTGGCGAAATTAATTACATAGATGTATGAGTGCGGCGATTCACCGTGTTGCAGTAATGACATTCGGCGACTCGGCAATTTGAAGACTTCCTCAAGGTTTCTAACGTAATCCGCTATCTTAAACAGGGTTCTAATGTTCCGCAAATGTAGGGTCGGTATAGAGCGGCCGAATTGAAGTAATTTGTTCGTCACGTATTCCGGAGCATGTCAAGAAATGCCAATTGTGCAGCCTTTAGTTCGACGCTTTGGTGAACCAGACTTTACTAACGAAACGCATTGCATAAGGAACACTATCACGTATTTAGTAGCAGTCAATGCACAATTTAAGCGAATTATTGGTTGCCTGGTATTATCGCATGAGGCATTATCTCGTTGGTCTGAAAGGTCGCGACGAAGCGAGACAGGCAGTACGGCAAGACGGCGGAATTTAGACACAACAGGTGTCACTGTTTTTCTGAACAATCGTCGGTGGTGTGACCACACAGACGGACCCTGACCCAATTAGTAAGCAGAGGCGTCAGCTGTTGATGCGCATGAACGTAAGACTGTCCAATAAAAGAGTACAGATGAATGCAATCTGCTTGCAAACAAGTGAGTTGGACGTGAGAAGACCGAGGTCGCACGAAGCTTACGATGCTAGAACTAAGGTCAAATTAGCATCGGAGTAAAATGGTACGCAAAAGATACGTTGAGTAACTCTGAACATTTGTTTGCAAAGAATTCTTCAAGGTGGCCTAAATGACGCAAAGAAAGACATAAGGATAGCAAAAGGATAACGGGTGGCATTGTGAAGACGATGAGCGAAAATAAAGGACCCGCGTAGGAAAAATATTTCATGCATAAGCATTAGGCTTTTTAATTTTGCAATATTAAATACTGATAACTGAAATAGGATCACCCTGTTTGCCGTTGTACAGACGCTGAGTTGGTATTGATATAATCGTGTTCCTGAGCTCCCAAGTCTATTGGCCAACATAGCAGCATACACAGGTGGGCTAGAGATTTGATGCAGAGCTAGCTGCAGTGTGAACGATTGCCGACATATGCAGATACATCGCTTCGGCTTAAGTCTGCAGACTTTAGATTTTTGCTTTTATAAGTGCTCATTATTAGGATTTATGAGCACTTGATTATCGAATTAGGTAAATGTGCACCATAGCTAGTCCAAGCTTCTATTCATCACGTGTAGGACATGTATTCATATTATCTGAAATTTAGATATTGCCCGATATATATATATATATATATATATTAATATATTTATATATGTTGTAGCTTGCTAGATATGATTCTGCAGCTTCACAAGAGCGGCAGGTTTGCACTTGAGTAAACAAAACTAGACTGCTCTACAACGAATACGTTGTACGGTGTTCCAGGGTCCAGCTCAGCGCTCTTTCCATCAGGTGTGAGTGACAACGAGCATCTGGCAACAGCCATTCAACTGTCGCTCCAAAAGGTGAATACTCGTACAGTTTAGGAAACTCATGATTCACTAGATGGCACTCAGCAAATGGACCTAGTGCAAGAAAGTGGAGCCGCATATAATTTCACTGACAACTCGCAGCCTCAGGTAAGTTGTCGTTTCTGGCCGGCATTGGTGCGTAGAGAACTAATTCATCATGCCACTTCGTAGAGTCGTGTTTCACACGATTTCTTGTGGGTCACTTGCTATAAATTCGTAATTAGCTATGCACTTGAGTTTCATAAACGGAAATCAAAGCTGAGTTGCTAGCTGGCTCTGAGCAGTGGGAAGAGAGTTTGGACAAAATGGCTTATGCGAATTGAAATGAATGGAGTCGCTCCTATTTTTAGATTCAAGTGTGAATTTCATAATGAATAAAAACTTGACATGGTTTTATAATATGTACGCATGTCCTGCATTCTCAAAATATTAAGGAGCTTTCCAGACGTGAGAGGGGTCCGTTTTATCCTTATAATTTAGTTATTAAATGGAAAAACATGTATAATATCGGTATATGCATATATAATGACGTTGCAAGTGTGCAGGCCCATTATAAAATAATAATGATCATCGTAACACAGCTGGTTGTGCAGGGAAGTGATAAAAGCAAACATGCACGATACAGATAAATATTGAATGTGGCAAGTACATGTGGCCTTGACTGGAGGAAGAAACCATGAACAGCTGAAGCCTGTGTACATTATAATTTTGAATAAGGACAATTGCTGCAAATAGACAAGGAAAAATGAAACAAATCTGACATGGAGAGAATAAATATTAATTTTTAATAGTAGAGAGAGATTCAGGATCCCGCTATTAAGTATACACTTTAAAAATTTAAGGCATTAATCTTATCTCTCTACGAATAGTCCTTGACTTCTAGGTAATAAAAGCCGACTAAAAACTATGCGGGTGTCTGTGGCAGTGAATCAGTGAGCTCTTTACGAGCATTAGGACCTAAGATGGACGAATAAAAAAACTAAGAAAATAACTAAGAAAATAATAAAAAGTCACCAAAAGCATTGATAAGTGTTGAATAGGAACAAATGAAATAAGAAATCAGAAAGTGAAGAATGCATATACTGCCAACGCTACTAGCTGTGCACAAGTTATGGCCAATCGTCAGTGCAACTTACTGACCATCCTCACAGGTCCCATATGCAGACTCTTGGCTACTACAATGTTTTCAGGGTATGCTTTTTTAAGTCGTATAGGGAGGTTTGATGAACTAGAGACGACATACTCTACATGGAGTACACAGTCCGCATAATCAATCGCAGACAATCAATCAAGGTCAATCAATCAAGGTCAATCAATCAAGGTCGGGGGCTGCTCAGCTGGTCTGTCAGGAGGTGGAGGAATATAAAAAGGGGCGTGCTTTTGAATTAGACCAATAGAGACCTATTCAATAGAGACCACTTAATCAATATATTCGCCAATTATGACAAGTGACATCACTTGAAAATGTCAGAAGTTCACGGGCTCATCAATAGAAGATCCTGTGTTTAGCATAACTGGGAGCAAAGAATAATTAACTTTGTAACCACCAGCGGTGGTAATTAGCGTAATTAGGTAATTAGTTTGAAAAAAGAAATAATTGACCAAAATGACTAGGTGTGAATATTGTTTACTAAATCTAACTTTTAAGTGTCAAGCAATCCTCAAAGAGAAACTAGGAAACAACAAGCGCTTGAGGATTGGCACAAATACGATACTACAAGTTGAAAGAGCATAGGAATATTGTAGAAAGTTAGATTTTTCGTGCAGCTTTTATCTGAACGTCGGAAACCAAGTAGTAAGTCAGTAAAACTGCGAAGCCTGCAGCTAAAGTGATGCTGACGTTTCACGTTAATTTCGCTGTTGTGTGCCCACTTGCAGCGTCCGACCCTAGAGCCTCTTTTTTGCTCACTGAGCATATACTGACTTAGTCGTAATATTTAGTCCGAGCGAAAATCACTTTGCGTTGGAGGCTATTCGGGAAGCATACGGACCACAGTTCTCACACATCTCGGCTTGTATTTCTGTAGGATGGTAACATGGTAAACGCGGTAACATCTTTCCAACGTAAATATGTGCCTTAGCATGGTGGCTGACCCTTACCACAGTGGCTTTGCGAAAAAATTAAGAAATTTAGTCGCTCCAAGAAAAAAGAGCTCACATAAATTTCCTTTCGTCTTGTTGACTTTGTATTGCATGTATTGCTCAGAAAACCGCTCTCGCGTGAAGCTCTGGGTATAAGGAAATGTAGCTGTAAAGTGACTTGCCAAGATGCAAAGCAAACGTTAATGAACCGATTCTGAAATCTATTAGATATTCTTGTTGGTTTTAAGGTTTTTTAGTAATGAGTTCCGGATGATGACAAATTCTCACAGGTTCACCAAAATCCAGGAAGCCAGCTGTGTCGAATCTATAGCAAGGATGGAAAGACGAATTGCCACGGTCTTTCATGAGGATGATTTGTCCAAGACGCTCGTGCAAGCTACATAAGCTGTCTATACAGAAACATACTCAATTACATTATATTACACCAAAAAGAGCACGCACCGCTAGCTTAGAATGTCAGAGTTTATAAGTTCGTCCAGTGAAGCTGTCCGTGAGGGCTACCTATCCAGGTGGTTGGGGCCACCGGGATTCGTCGCCTCCTGGTCGCCTCCCGGGGCCTTAGAAAGGGTCTCACTCTCGACCCAGTACCGAAGCCGTTCTCTAACGAGGTTAGGTCAAGGTTGGGCCATCTGTTTTAGCTCTTGTGCTTCAAAGAATGGCAGTGTCTTTTTCCAACCAAAGTTGGGGCTGCTCTACTCTCATCCCCTTTTATTGCCAATTTCGACAGTAACGCAGTGCCTTTTAGAGCTAATCTCGACAGCTAACCAATGTCTGAATAAGTACGAGTTAGTTTGCAATTGTTCACGCTTTCACCCATCATGTCATGCAAGCAAGTTTCAATACGGATTTAGAGCTAATTCTCCAACAGAAACTGCTTTAATTTAAGTTTAAAATCATCAATCACTGTCTCTGAACTAAGAGGAGCAACGGCGGGAATTTTGCTCTGGTTATCAAAAATGTCATGCAGCATTCGATGCAATTGCCAACTACACCCATCCGAAGCGCCTGCCGCCATGCCTAAGTAGCAATAGCATAGTTCTAAGCTGAGCTAGGTTCTAAATCGGTGAGATTTGCGGGAGTAATTGACATAAATGATTAATTGATGTGAATAGCCGTCGGTCATAATCAGGACACTCCGAGCAGTAACTTCCTTTGTTTTACGAGCTATAGTTTCAATCTATCATGCCTACGTCATAACCTAAGACAAATACAGGCTTTTGTTTCTAAGCCAATGAAACTTAGCTCTATTTATGCTCTGACACTCTAAAAAGCATCGATCAATATCCAACTCTCTTAATTCCTTTGCAATCCGCATTGAAGACATGCACACTGGGACTGCTAAGAAATTCGTGAAGTTTTTAACGACGGATAAGACCCACCTTATTGTTTTGGGAAGGCTTAATGTCACCCTTAATTTGGTAGAACTCACCGTCAAGATTGGTTCGTCTAGATTGAATCAGAACCTTACGTCTGCTCATAATGTGCTGGTGCTGTTCCAGTCGGGCTCTCTTAGATGTAATAATGTATCTCCGTCTGTAACTCCACAAAGTCATAAAGACCATGTGGGTGTTACCCAGGAGAGTTTTGTATAGCGCACTCACAGCCTAAGCGGCTTTCGGTACGCATTCGGTACCCAACAGACTCGTCTCACGCAACAAAGAGAAAGTGGGAAGCATAGCAGAGTCAGGAGAGCAGTTGAGGTAATGAGTAGCATAGAAGTAGCAGCTCAGAACCGCTGAAAAGGATGTGCCAGAGTCAGCAGTAGGAGAGTAGTTGTCGTTGCGTAAGAATTGTGGAAGCGAGTTCCACAGTCTAGGACCTGCAGAACTAAAGCTTCTGTCGCCAAATGTCTTTAAGCGGAGGAATGGGGCAGCTAATTTATTGTCCACACAGGACCTGAGGGCGCGAACAGGCTGAAAATGAAGCAGCAGTTCAGCTAGGTACAAAGGAGCCAAGCCGTGGCGTGCCTTGTGAGTCAGTGTAAGAACTTTGCTTTGTTTCCTTTGCTCAACCGGCAACCATCCTAGCTCTTTCAGCAAAGGAGACACGTGCTCAAACCGCTGGGACTTGAAGACTAGCCTTGCAGCCATGTTCATTGTCTGCTGTAGTGGCATAATAGCTTTCTTTGGCAGCCCAGCCAAAAGGGAATTACAATAATCAAGCCGAGACAGAACTAAAAGATCACGAGCATTTCGAAAATTAGGCCCTGCTTAGACACGAGTGCTACAGCCAAACTAGCTCACACGTTTGTGACATGGCTTAGAGATAGCAGCTGCGTCCTTTCACCGGGACGCCCGTCCTGTCCTTCTAGAGACTTACACTGCCGCGAAACTCAGCAGCATGTCTATTCTGCCGTCAAAATTCTCTCTCCGATCTGCAGGACGCAGCACTCGTACTATCCCACCTATCCGACGCGCCATTGATGTACACAGCAGTGCCCTTTTTCAAGTCATCTTACCGACACTCGCTCAAAAGCTGATAGCTGTTGGCAATCGGGCCTTAATTTCGTGTCGCCCGCAAGTCTGGAAATCGTTTCTGGCTTCTGTTAAGTGCCAGCCAAAGAGGAATCTGTTCTTCTCAGCTTTCTAGTTTTGGGCACTGAACGTGAACTTGTTCCTGTGTGCTTTAGCAGATTATTTGGGCATGCTTCGGAGCATTTATCTTAACATGTTTTCTACTAACGGATTTGCTAACACTTTGCTTTTGCATTCCGGTATAATCATTACATTTGATTAATTTTTCCACACTCGAGTAAGCAATATAGCTTACCTATCTTTAGTTCTTGATCATTGTTTCTTTGGCAGCCAGAAAAATCGAATGCCTTACCCTGATTTTGAACCAATCAAAGATGTTTGATTTAATTTTACTGCAATAGTTCGAGAATCTTGTAGTGTACGTTTGAGCTGGGCAAAGACCTCGCGGTTGCCAAAGAAATGAGCATAAGGTGTGCTAACATGCAGCTTGGCGACTGTTTCAACTATTCGTGCACCATAGTGCTTAACGGTGGCAGAGATCAATTTCTGATTGATTCTATACCGTGTTAGCTGGTTAAATACTTGAATAAATAGGCAATAAAGCATGCACGAAGTACACAAAATAAAAGGTAGAAAATGAACCAAATAACATTCAATTCCATTAATTGGGTACGAGAATTGCAGCTACCTAGTCATTCAAAATGTTCACATTGATAATAATAATAATATATTTGATAATACGCCCTCAGAGAACTCAATCTCTTTCTAGGCGCTTTACATTGGCTGCAAAGGAAGCATGATTGAATGGTTAATAATAGCATGCTCACCTAACAACATGAATAACATGGCTAGAGGTGACATGCACAGGATCAGCATGCAAGTATAGTTAGTGGCAGCATGCACAGTGTCAGCACGCATAAGCACATAAAAGACGGATCAAAGGGACTCATACCGAAAGCCGCTTAGGCTGTGAGTGCGCTATACAAAACTCTCCTGGGTAACACCCACATGGTCTTTATGACTTTGTGGAGTTACAGACGGAGATACATTATATTACATTACATGAATTCAAGTCGTAAATCACTAACTGAGCTACTCAAGACACAGATAGTCGTTTTACATCACCCAAAAAGCCTACACCACTACCTCAAGTGTGGTAGTCAAGTGTGCGAATAGAATTATATTTAGAAACCCAGAGACTTTGGCTGCTAAGTTTGCCGTGCACCCGTTTTAAGATGGCTAAACGATCGCACACTTTAACCATCTGCCCACAGCCGAAGCAATTAAATTTTCGAGTATTGCAGAACTTAAATAATTCAGTACGTATTGAACGGAATTGAAATACTTTGGGTGTTGTTCCTATCGCACTTTAGAAGTCGCCGAATCGAGTATGGCTTAGTTCCTTTGCCATTTCACTCTTGCGTTTCTCAATCTCTTAGGTAATAAAAAGTATATTGGAAAGCCACGAATTTCTTGATTCATCCATCGTATTTCAAAACACTTTAAACACTTTCTGTATGTAAGTGATTACAATTGAAAGCAAAAGGGCCAACTCCAAACGAGTGTGGCTGCGGGATGCTGAACTAATTAATACACTGAATGCTGGCGTGGCAGTGTGATTTCGATCGCATCTGTCAAATATTCATCGCCACAGGCTACGAAAACGAGCGGGCTCATTTCTGCTGGTAGACTGCAATTGAATTCCCGTAAGAGCATCTGACAAGCCTACGCAGTTACTGGAAACAACCCATTACAGGATTAATGCAGGTCTTAGTCACCTCGCAGTGATCCAATCATTTTAAACCTTCTCAGCAGCGCCCTCCAGGAGTGGTGCGGTTTGACTACCACTTTTCCTTTGGCTTCACTTTTCTACTGAAATTGGTGCATGAAGTCTTGTGAACAGGAGTTGCTTAAAGCTTTTTCAGGCAAATCATCAATATTCACGTTGGCACAACCTATATTTAACCTTGCGGCTCAATTACATGCCGCATTAGAAAACGCACTCTCGCAAAACGGACAAATGGATGACGCTGAATTTAAAGCTGAACGATCACGTAGTCGTCAGGTGCATTTTTAATTGCATATGAGGTTGTTATCTAATCATTTGGCTGAACATTAATTTTTGCATTTTGCTTCAAAGTCTTTCTAAACTTAACATAATTTGGTTGCACAGAAAAGATTTCCGCTTGTGCTTGCATGACGTCGGCATCTGCTTCTCTGCCGGTAGTTTGGTCACCACGTGGTCCAGATCAAAAGCTATATGCGATTGTAGCTTCGCCGGCTTTTGGTGATACAGCTATGCCATACTAATGTACATGATAATTATTGTTTTTCTATCATCTTTTTAATAGATGTTGCCTCACCTGCCTCTCTCAAGCTTCCTAAATGCGGAATATCCAACGAGGCCTAAATGCCAAAACATACCAAGTAGGAGAAAAGGGAGGAATGTACAGAAGTAATTGCTTTATTTAATATCTAATCTCCAAATTGACCTCGAGAGCTACAGTAAAGCATTCAAACTTCACCCTTATCAAGCGTACCACTCTTAATGTTGCTCATGATTCGCCCGCTTGATAGACAAAGTTCCAACAAATACCTTGCACGAATGTTAATGAAGCCGTTGAAATGCTCGCCCAGAACGAGATCCGTCTGCATCCGAATAACCTCACAACTATAACCAATGCCACAACGTGATCGTTCTTTTGCATCAATATGTCCACGTCAATGATGAAACTGATGGTCCTTTGCCACTTATCCTATCTCAGTTTTTCATAAAAGTTTTTCAGCATCCAAGGAAACATTTCTTAAGATTTCCTGGAGCTCTATTCGGTTCTGTATTCTAGACCTCGCCAATTTCCTGCTGTGATTTTAATAAAAAAATTAAACTAAATTAAAATAAAATTAAAATTAATTAAATTAATTAAAACTAAATTAAAATTGATTAAAATAAAATAAAACAAAAATAAAATTAAAGCGATTTTAATATTTATCTTGGTAGCACAACTGGTCTCCACTTACGGAATAAAACAAATTGTCTAATTCAAAATTTACATTGACTTGAATGCATGATCTTGTTGAGGCTTAATTTTCTCGTTAATTATAAAAAAGGTCAAGGCCTGAACTATATTTACGCCATTCCACAAGAAGGTAGAAGAGGTTCTTTAAAGTGCGTGGCAGGTAGAGAAGAGTGCGCATGCTTGGCCCGAGAGGTGGGGAGTGAGTGTGCCCATTTGCTGTCACGATCACGGCGAGTTCGGATTCAACCATGGCCTACTTTTCCTGGGTAGACATGGCACATGGGCAGGTAAGTTGGGTTGTCAGCGGTTGTTAGAGATTTCAAATTCGATCAAATAGTCTCCAGATACTGCACCCTGTTGGCTTAATAATAAGATACTTTTGGAAATATGGCATATGCCAATCACATTTTGTATGCTTTATGTTGCCTTTGCATTATTAAAGATGGTATCACATACAAATTAGAAATAGTGATGCTTCCAAAGTTGCAAGTGTTTCTGTTCTGCCCAATAGTAAATCCAAACAGCCACACTCGGAGAGTTTCGGAAGCTATTCGAAGTTACCTGTGATGCAGCATTATGTAAGACCTCATTAAGATGGAATAAAATGATAATGATAAAAAATTTGATTTAGCACCGTCAGAGATCTCAATCTCTTCCTAGGAACTTTACATTCTCTGCAAAGAAAGCACGATCGAAAGGCTAGTGGTAACATGCTCAACGACAACAAGATGGCGACAATGCTACTGCCCGAGCACTGCTAGACCAATCAGCTACCTTCAACGCCATTGATCCCGATGTCCTACTTGAACGATTGAAAAAATGATCGATCTGGACAAAGAAAATGCACTGGCGTGATTTAAATTGTAATTGTCTGATCGTGCTCAATCCGTGTCGTGTGGGGGTCAGGTCTCAGGAACCAGACAGGTCGCCTATGGAGTCCCTCAATGGTCCGTCTTCTGCCTGTTGCTGTTATCTATTCATACTCATTCTCTGTGAAAAGTGTTTAAGGCCCATGGAATAGGGTATCACTTTTATGCTGACGATGAGCAGCTGTATTTGTCACTTAAACCGCCGGAATTTTCTGCAACAATAGAAAAACTGAATGCTTGCCTCGTCGACACTGGATCCTGGGATGTTGGAAAATTTCTTGAAACTAACGACGATAAAACTATACTGCTGCTCAAAGGGCACCCTGAGCGTGTTGCTGGACTAGATACCGAGCAAAGTTCTTTTGCTAACCCAAAAAGCCCGCCTCGGCTTGGCTCCTCCATACCTAGCTGAACCACTACAGCAGCTTAACCTTCCTCGGGCCCCGTTCCTGTATGGCCAAAAAATTAGCTGTTCCATTCCTCGAGTTGGAGACCGTTAGCGACAGAAACCTTTGCCCTGAAGGTCATAGACTTCGGAACTCACTTCCAAAATTCTTACGCAATGACAAATACTCTCCTGATGCCGACTATGGCAATCCATTCCAGCCGTTCTAAACTGGTACTTCCATGCTATTAAATTCATCAACTACTCTCCTGATTCTGCTATGCTTCCCATTTTCTCTTTGTTGATTGAAATAAAATCTATTGGCTACAAATCAATACCGAAAGCAACTTAGGCTGTGAGTGAGCAATACAAAGCTCTCCTGTGTACACCCGCGTAGTCTTTGTGGCTATGTGGAGTTACAGACGGAGACACATTAAATTACATTGCATTACATAACTTGGCTAGGAGTTAAATGCACAGGGTAAGCATGCAAATTTGCTTAGAAGCAGCACGCACAGTGTCAGAATGCATAAGCACACAGATAAAGAATCACATGGATGCAGCAAATGTGATAAATAGACGCATTTTTAGTTTCTTTTTAATTGTGGTCAATTCAGGGGATATCGTGACGCAAGTCGAAAGTGAGTTGCAGGCTTTGGGAGTATACGAACTAAAAGCACGGTCTCCAAAAAACTTGAGTTTCGTATGAGTTATAACAAACCATTTAGATTTGGAAAAGCGAGTGGTACGATGCCTCGCTAGGTAGGGGAGTAGATCTGAAAGGTAGGGTAGAGCCAAAGAATGAAGGCACCTAGAAGTGAGTGACAAAACCTTGAATTCGATGCTTCGCTTGACTGGGAGCTAGTGCAGGTCGGTCAGAAGTGGTGTGATAAGGCAACTGCGGCGGTCACCACAGAAAAGCCTAGTAACAGAGTTTTGCGCCAGCTGTAATCTCCTGATTATAAAAGCCTGTAGACCATCGGGAAGTGAGTTGCAGAAGTCAAGACGGGACGTCGCAAATGCACGGAAAAATTAAATTTAGATCTTGTTTCTCTGTCTAAAGTAGCCCAAATTTGAGCGATGTTATGCCGCTGAAAGTTGGCAGGCTTGACTGTGGAGCTGATTTGGTAGTCCAACGAAAGTTCACTTTGCAACAACACGGCCTGATTTCGTGTAGATTCACCAGCACGTTTGCTGGCAGAGCCAATTGCGAGAGTACATTTTCGGAATTCTGCTACTTAAATACGGCTTACTGCAGAAGTCCAATCTATTACGGATGGTAAGATAGGCTAGTCGCCAGTTAGGAAAGTTTCGAAGAGATTGAATAGACGTGGCTTCGTCTTAAGCATGCCAATGACTGATTGGCAATTGGTCTGGCTGTATGGAAAATCACGTGACTGAATCACTTGAACTGTGATGTAGCTAGATTACTGAAATGGAACTGCGAGTAGATCAGTGAATATGCAAGGGAGCACACAGCAACTATCGGCTTAATTGAGAAGTAGCGATCAGACATGAACAAACATTTAAGAAAATACCCCCATAACTCAAGCCACATAAGGAGCAGTGCTTACGTCTGCCGACGTCAAACATAAATGAACAATTGTTGTTCCTGAATTAGCAGATACTTTCTCAGAAAATTCAACATCTGCTACCGCGCCCACTGCAAGTTTTCATTTCCCCTCAAGCAATATAGAGATCTGCGGAATTTAGCACCGGTAGTTATAGCGGTGAATGACGAAGAAACAGTGGAAGAAGATGACGGGAAATTACTGACGAGGGCTAGGACGAAGTCACCGATGTGATAGGTTAAAAAAATATTTTTGCGATCAATATTCAACAGTAATGTTCTTTTTGAAAATGTGTGTCGCTATATTGTATTGCGTCCACGACAACGACAAGAAATTGTATAGTTTGCAATTACATTGAAAATATCTTGTACTGCTTGATTAGAAAAAAATGAATATGTTTACGGTTAGTATTGAAAATTAAAAATAAGATAGCAATTTTATTGTTTCAAGGCTTAGACTAAGTGTCGTACAGTAATTTTGTCTTGAGCGAGAAGCGAGCCGCAACCTCGACAGTGAGATTGCCACCCGGCGGATGGCAAGCGATGCGGCAACGACTCGCTGGGACCAGCTTGGGGCACGACCCACGCATGCCTAGATAACCATGCATTCGTGCTCGGCAGATTCTTGCTCCAGGTCAAATGGAGACCTAGCTGAAGAGCTACTGGTTCAGTGCTCTGCCGACTGAACCAGCTGGGGTACAGTTTCACTGGCACACAAGGCAGTTGCACAAAACCTCGATTTTAATATTCACTTTAGAGCTCGCGATTAATCCCAGTGTTCTGCGTGAATCAATATGCGTATTTATAACAATTGAAATTTGGGCGTTGAGCTGCAACCATTGCTGCTACTACGGTGCGAGACTTGAAAACGCACCCGCAGTACGAATACTCTAGGCAAGTGTCGCGCGATAGTTTTTCAGTGGCTGCTTCCGCGTGTTTCTCGATCGAGACAGGCAGCGAGAGAAAGCGAGGAAGGGAGTGAGTGAGTGAGAGAGACCGAGGACTGAGTATTGGGTCCGCAGTACCGTGCGAGCGTACAACGTCAGCGGAAGTCGACAAATGAAAACAGTCGACCCAATAATGCACTTTGAGCTCCTCCAGGGCTAGGATGGGCAATAATAATAATAATAATTAACAATATTAACACATTTGACATATTGCCATCAGAGAACTCTATCTCTGTCTAGACACTTTACATTTGCTACACAATAAGCACGATCGGAAGTGGCGGTAGGTAGCCTCCTGCGTGGCTTCGTGTGACTGCTATTACACTGCCTGCGGTATTGTAGATTCTATCTTCGGGTGTGTGCGAATGCTCACACAAATACGCATACTTGAAAACGACGGAGAGAATGGGAATCCGACTTCACGTTACGTGAGATACGGCAGGATGTGGTGCAAGAGTGCCTTAATCGTCCTGGAAGCAGACCCACCAAGACACCATTACCATCGCCGAGAGCATGTGCCAGGAGAAAAATATTTCGTAGGAACCCCGAAGAAAGGCACGCTCATAAACATCCTTTCGGGTATTCGAGGTAGTCCATGCTAAAAGTGGAGGTAACTCCGCGAAAACTGGCGGCCATCCCGCTTCGGGACGACGCTGTATTGCAAGGCGCTCGCCGAATTGCATAACATTTTGGGCCGAAAGCCGAAGCAACATAGTATGTAACATGGACATGCAAAGATATTGCACATTTTCGCAGCTGATTTTGAAAATAACTCGCTGATCAGTCTTAGAGTTCGTGGGAACATTCGAGACCTTGTGCCTGGGAACACTCAAGCGCAATTGCCTGAAGTTTGGAATGTAAAAGCGAAACCTAATTGATGCTGCATTTAACTGCAGTATCGCGATTCTTATTTTGGCAATGACAGGCGGATCGTAATTATTTGTTCGGCTGGTTTAATAGAATGGCGAGCCTGTTTAGCGACATTATGGTCCGGTGAATGCGCATGGTCTTATGGGCGTGTCATCACCGTCACGTGGTTCCACCCCACCCGACTTTCCATCCGCCCAACGGGCGCACTCCGTACCGGCACGTGACGTCCTTGCCGCACAATTCGCTTTCTGCCTGCGCGTTGGCCCAGGATGAAGATTTAATTATGTGCCTGAGCCGCGACCTTAGAATCAGCGTTTCCAGCGCTGTGGCACTACTGGCTCGCAGGTTTGATCGCTCGCTCAAAAACGAAAGAGCTGCAATTGCAATTGGCTACATTCAAGCAGGCTCAGGCTCGTAGTCAGGAATTTTTAATAGGGCATTGCACTTTGACCTTCAATATTCGCGATCGGAAGTCATCGGAGCTGCACAGGAACGCAACGTATCCTGCTAGCGAAGGAGGCGGGAACCTGTGCATTGTCTTCGCAAGCTTCCGAATGCAAGCAAGTTCAGTGCCTGAGGACATTTAGAGCCAGTTTGCTCATGTTTTAGAAAGAAAAATAATGAATAAACCAAAGAATTTCCATCGACGAGCTCGCGATGTATTGGTTCCAGCCGCGGGCAAAGAGACATAAAGTTCTCAACTATATCCTCGTTACGCGCCCGAGCAGGCTACGAGAATATCGTTGACCCTGGATTCTTGTATGCAAGGAAAGATACATTCGAGTCATGTGTGTAACATGGAGTCGAAGCTACTGCATATCAAAATTACATGCTTCGTGATTTTCTTTAAAATGACTAGATGTTGAAAGGCCTCCCGAGAGTAATTACCCTGGACCACATGGGCTCGTAGACAATTTAAGCGCGTGGTATCTTTTGGCAGAAACTAAGTATGACATTAAGAATTGAGCAACATTTAGTTTTAAAAGTAGCTCAACACTTTATTATTTACCACCACGAAACAAATGAGATTTTTTATGTAAATATATGTGATTGAAAATACACAGGATATTTTTTGATAATTACAAAAGGTTCCAGAGAAACTTGACTGGTAAATAGGTTAAGCACAAGAGTCAATTTCGAAGCCAGGGGTAATAGGGCAAATGCCCCCACCCCTTACACATTCTTACGCCTACCGACAGTCACCAAAGACGGACGTTACGTCTTAATTATACTCGACGATTGACCGCCAAGTTCTTTTCAAATAACACTACTTTAATTTTTCAATAACTGCCGGTCTAACCCTGCATACATGAAGATATTGCAAGTCTTTCCTCTACGTTAACAATTATGTCGATCTTGCGCCTTTGAATAAAAATTCTGGCTCCGCCAGTGATAAAGATGATAAAGACCGATGACCTTGCCCAAGCCAACAGCATACCAAGTTAATGTACGTTGCGTAGGCTTGGATAAATTTAGGGTATCATCAGTTCTGGCAATCGTTATTGAAGTGCTTCTCTCAGCGTACAGTGCCAGAACTGGTCTAAGGCATAATTGGGTCTGAAATTTCGACGACGTTCAAATTAATGAGAACCAATGTTGCACTAAAATCGAAGCAAAAACACGACAACAAAATTCAGTGAAGCGCCGGTACACTGAGAAAGGTCCAAGTTCGATTGGAATATCATAACAACTCCGCATCAAAGTGGCCCAGGAGCACTGCCATCTCGCACTACCACCGCTTCCTGTATGGGCACCGTCGAAAGGTTCATAAATAATGGAAGCGCTGTGGAGCTGGAAAAAAGTTAGGGATTGCCTATCCTAAGTCGTTAATTCGCATTCAAGTTTTTTGGTCTTGAAATGCTTTTAGCGTTGCCATGTTAAGACAAGCATTGAAAAGAAAATTAGGACACACCTATGAACGTCGGCCAGTAGGACCGCTGGTTGGTAGCATGGCGCTCAGACGTGCCGAGGTGAGCGGCAAAGTGAAAAGGACAAAGATTGAGTGGAACGCCATGTACAAGCACAGCGCATCCGGTCATGACGTGCGCAGCGGAGTAATGCAAAAGCAAATAGAAGAAGAATTCACTCAGACTGTGCCTAGGACTGCCTGAGAAGGGTAGGTGTTTAACTTTTTTTGACAGTCGCAAATACATTATTTGACATGATTTCAGTCCGTGGCGAGTTCCCAGGTATGGGAGAACAGTAACTGAAGGCACGGTCTCCGTAGAATTTGTAGTTTAAGTGATCAATAAACGTCAGACGAGCGGCTGGTGCGCCTGAAGGTCACACGTGAAAGTAATTCAGATAGCTTGGTCATTGCAAAAAATACAGGGATCAAGAGGTGAGTGACAGAATTTAGAAGTCCACGCAGTGCTTGATATGGGGCCAGCCCACTTGGGGAGCAGAGTAGTCACGTGGCAGCGGTTAGATCATTGTCGGATATGGTAAGCAGCCTAATGATAAGGGTCATATTTTAGCAAAGTGATTATTTTTATCATGGGTAGGGACATGAATTAAATTATAACGCCCATATTAATCACAGAGACGGTGGGTGTAGGAAGACGAGCAATCGGAGAATGGAGTGAAACGCCTCGACGCAAGGATATCCAGCTTGACTTGCTTTCAGCAGCGTGAGCACAGAGATCTATGGCAATAGAAGATTGATGTGATAAGATACGCGATATGGGATTCAATGTATCTGAAATTGATAAGGTTTTGAAAAAATTATCAGCAAGTGTCTTCTTCATGAAGTCCAAAACCACGAAGGTCTTCCGGTCTAATATCTTCAGTGAATTCAATCGTGAATCGCTAGCTATGATACCCAAGGCGTAATTAGTCGTATTCCGTCATCTATAAAAAAGTGCTAAGACCTCAACTGCGTAGTCAAGTGTACCGATGGAATTATATTGAGAAACCCACGAGCTTTGGCTGCTATTTTAGCAACTGCACTCCTTTCTAAATGGCGAAACGACGGCACACTATATTCATCTATACACAACTAATGCAATTAATTTTCAAGATAGCCGCATTCGAATAGCTTAATACGTATTGAATGGACTTTAAGTTATTGTTGGTCGTTCCGTTCACCCCTTGGAAGTATCCACATTGAGTATGGCTTAGTTTCTTTGCCATTTCACTCTTGCGTTTCTCAATCTCTTAGGTCATAAACAGTATATGGGCAAGCCGTGAATATCCTAATGTCTCCCTGAACATCAAAGCACCTTAAGCAGTTTCTGGATCTAGGTGATTGCAATTACAAACAGAAAGGCTAACTCCCAAAGAGTGCCGCCGTGAGAGGCTGTACTAATTACCACTCTTAAAGCAAGCATTGCAGTGTGAGTTCCGTCGCGTCTGCCAAATATTCATCGCCGCTGACTATGAAAACGAACGAGCGGGCTAATTTCTGCTGGTAGACTGTAATTGAATTCCCGTAAGAGCATCTGACAAGCCTACACAATTGCTGGAAAGAACTCGTTGCAGAATGCAGGCTTGGGTCACCTCACAGCGATCCGACCATTTTACAACCTTAAATAAGCACCCTACAGGAGCTGTGCGGTTTGGCTACCATTCTACCCCCGGCTCCACTTTTCTACTCACAGTGGCTCATTAAGCCCTGTGAACAGGAGTTGCTTGACGCTTTATCCGGCAAATCATCAATATACACGTTGGTACGGCCTATATCTTGCAGTTCCATTAAACGCAGCATCGACAAAAGCACACGCTCAAAACGGACAAATAGATGATGTTAAATTTAAAATTAAAGTATCACATAGTCATCTGGTGCGTCATGAACTGCATACCAGGTTGTTTTATAATCACATGGCTGACCAAAAATTACAGCTCATGGTTCAAAGTCAATCTAAGCTCATTGTAATTTGATTGCACAGCTAAGAATTTTTGCTTATGCTTGCAAGACATCGGCATTTGCTTCTCTGCCTGCCGTTTGGTCACCATGTGGTCCAAAGCAAAAGCTGTGTGCGATTGTAGCTTCGCCGGCTCTTTGCGATCGAACTAGGCTGGTACGACTGACTGTAAGCTGCTATTGTCGCTCTTTCTAATTATTTAAATAGATTAAATATATTAGATAATAATAAAAATGCACTTGATAAAGCGCCCTCAGAGAACTTCATCTCTTTCTAGGCGCTTAACATTTGCTGCAAAGGGAAATGCAATTGAATGGTAAGTAAAATCATGCTTGAAAAACAAACAAAATAAATAATATGGTTAGGGGTGACATGCACAGAGTCCTCATGCAAATGTGGTTAGTGGCGGCATGCACAGTGTCAGCACGCATAAGCACATCAAGGACGAATCACAGGGACCCACTAAATGCTGTCCTAAATAGCTGTGTTTTTAAGTTCCTTTAAATTTGGTCAGGTCAGGGGATGTTCTGACGCAGGTCGGGAGGGAGTTCCAGGCTTTGGGAGAATACGAACTAAATGTACGGTCTCCAAAGAATTTAAGGTTTGTGCGAAGTGTTTCTAGACTGTTGGATTCCGAAAAGCGGGTGGTACGATGCTTGGCCTGATGGGGGAGTATATCTGAGAGATAGGCTGGAGCCAAATAATGAAGGGACCAAAAGTGAGCGACAAAACTTTGAAGTCGGTGCGTTGCTTGACTGATAGCCACTGCAGGTCGGCGAGAAGTGGACTAATGTGGCAACTGCGACGCTCACGACAGACAAGCCTAGCTGCAGAGTTTTGCACCAGCTGCAATCGCCTGATCGCACATGCTGGTAGGCCAGTAAGCAGTGAGTTGCAGAAGTCGAGACGGGATGTCACGAATGCATGGACCAACTTGGACGTGGTATCTTTATCTAAACAAGCCCGAATTTTAGCAATGTTATGAAGCTGAAAATAGGCGGATTTGACTGTGGAGCTGATATGGTCGTCAAACGAGAGGTCGCTTTGGAATATGACACCTAGATTTCGAGCTGATTCAACAGGAGATATGCTGGCAGAGCCAATTTTGAGAGTCAGCCTTTCCAATTTATGAATCACACTGGGTTTGCCCATAACTAGTAAGTTAGTTTTATCATCGTTTAGTTTTAGAAAATTTGCTGCCATCCATGTGCAGATGTCATCAATGCATGCAGCAAGTGAGTTGAGAGAATTTGAGGTGCTCGAAGGTTGGGAGGGATCAAAGCAAAGATACAACTGAGTGTCATCCGCATAGAAGTGAAAGCCTAGATTGTGCTTGGCAATCACATCAGCAAGAGGGAGAGTATAAACCGTGAAAAGAACCGGACCTAGCGCGGAGCCCTGAGGTACTCCATATTTCAGAGGTACTTTAGATGATCTTTGTCTATTCACGGCAATACTCTGGTCTCCCACTAAATAGATGCAGGTGCTTCACCTATCTTTTTAAGGTTAATAACTGCAGCATCTCTCACGAAGAGCCAAGGCACAGAATGTAGGGATGAACGTTGAGAGCTCATTGCTTTATTTAAAGCTAGCACGCCACATCGTCCTCGAGAGCTGCAATGAAAGGTTCAAACTACACTCGTTAAGTGCACCAGAGCCAAAGCGGCCACTCTTAATGCGCATTCGCGACGTGCCCACCTAAAATACAAAGTTACAGCGTTACATACGTAGCACTACCCGCGATGCAACTATCGAAATGTGTACACAGACGGAACTGTACGAATGTGATTAACCACCCATTTATAACCGATACCACGACATGAGCGTTCTTTTGCTTCCGTATATTGAGGTCAATGATGGAACTGATAATCAATTGTCACTCAACCTACCTCAATTTGAAGTTTTCTAAAGTCCAGAAGGCAGTTCTTAATAGGATCTCCGGTAATGCATCCCTCTGACGCTGAGCAACTTGAAGTAATAATCTGCTCAATGGCATGCAAACGTGCTTTATGTGAGATTTTCTGAAGCTCATTTTAGTTCTGTATTCCAGACCTTGCTCGTTTAATATTCCAAGTAATTTTAATATTTATATTTATCTTGGTAGCACAACTAAACTCTACTTACAGAATAATGATACTTTTCTGAATTCAAATTTGCTATTGCATTGCATGCACAGCCGTATTGCGGTGTGGTCTCCTAGTAAATAAGAAAATGGTCAGGTTCTGCACTATTTCTTCGCCACCGTACGAGAAGGTCGGAGAGGTCCTGTAAAACCTGCGGCAGGTTGAGAGGAGTGTGTCCGCTTAGCCTAAGCGACCGGGAGTGAGTTTGCCCATTTGCTGCCATGACTATGGTGAGTGCGAATTCAACTAAGGCCTATGGGCCGTTGAGTAAATTGGTTCGGCAGCAGTAGTTGGAGTTTCATTCACAAGATGCCGCAAATTTGACCAAATGGTCTAGAGTAATTGCATCTTGTTGACTGAAGCACCAGATAGTCCTGTAAATCTGATATAATGTCAATTATCTATGCTTTATGTTGCCTCTTGATTATTTGAAATGCTCTTCAACTAACAAAGTCATCAGATATAACAATGCTGCAAAAATAGCTAAAGTGTCTGTTCTGCTTAATACTACATCCAAACAGCTGCACCAGGGGAGTTTGAGAAGCTATTGAAAGTTCTCTGTACAGTTTGCAGCACCACGTGCGACCTTACTAAGATGGAAAAGATGGAATATGGCTAACTTGAGACTTTTAATGTTGTACAAATGGCAAGATGTGGAAATCACTTGTTAGATAAATTTTTTCAGGATTTAAGAAATATGACTTGGTCTTATGCTGACAGTGAGTGGCTGGTAATTAATCTGGCTTTATGGCCAATCAATAGACTAGTGCTTTGATTGAAATTTGATGTGGCTGGATTCCTTACGTGGAATGGCCAGACCCGAAACTATGTAAAAGTGCACAGAGAGCAGGTAGAAGCTTGATTTAGCAGTAGTGAGCAAGATTGAGCCATAATGGCCCTCTAGGTATGGCGTTTTTTTCTCACGAACTCGGTCCCTAGGTCGTGGGTTTGAATCCTGCGGCGGGCGACCCTATATTGCTGCTGCAAACGGTGGCGGTATCCCTAAAAGCTCTTCCGATGCTATAAAAAAGAAGCTATTAAATCAGCTGGTATTGTTATCAGGGGAAATTCGAGAAGGTTGGGGTGTTTTTACCATCACCCCTTGCTATACCACCACCCCTATAGGAGTACTGTGGGAGTAATGTTCCTCAAAACACATTTATTGATATTTCTCAAATACTAATTGACCAACAGGTATGCAAATTTGCACAAACAACAAGGGCAACATTATCTTTTGTTGTAACCATAGTGCCAATATGACCTTCTGATGACCTGTAAAAGTCAAGGTCAACATTTTGTTTCGGCATTTCCCTTCGGTTTTATTCAAACAGATTCATTACAATGCATTGTAGAAATAATAATAATAATAATAATGCCCTTAATAAAGCGCCCTCAGAGAACTCAATCTCTTCCTAGGCGCTTTACATTTGCTGCAAAGAGAAACGCGATTGAATCGTGAATAATATCATGCTTGATAAACAGCATGAACAACGTGGTTAGGGGTGACATGCACAGGGTCAGGATGCAAATGTGGTTAGTGACTGCATGCACAGTGTCAGCACGCATAAGCACATCAAGGACGAATCACGGGGAACCACTGAACGCTCTTGTAAATAGGTGTGTTTTTAGGTTCTTTTTAAATGTGGTTAAGTCCGGGGATGTTCTGACGCAAGTCGGGAGTGAGTTCCAGGCTTTGGGAGCATAAGCACTAAATGCACGGTCTCCAAAGGATTTGAGGTTTGTACGAGGTATTCAAGTCGGGATGTCACGAATGCATGGACCAACTTAGACGTGGTATCCTTATCTAAACAAGCCCGAGTTTTAGCAATGTTATGTAGCTGAAAGTAGGCAGATTTGACTGTGGAGCTGATGTGGTCGTCAAAGGAGAGGTCACTTTGGAACATGACACCTAGATTTCGAGCTGATTCAACTGTAGATATGCTAGCAGAGCCAATTTAGAGCGTATATTAAACCTTTCAAAATATGCAGAACACTTCCTTGAATTATTCTAAAAAGTAAATAAAAAACTTTTGTGACTTTAAAAAAATCACACGAATCAGGAAAAAGTCAATCGTGTGACTTTGAAGGACAATGGCTCTACGCTCACTTGACATGCAACCAACTTGAGAAATCCATGGGTGAAACAAGTCGACCAGAGCATTTATTTAGCTCGAAATCTAGGTGCCATGGACCCAAACTAGTCTTCCCAGCGGTTCAGCTCGAATGAAGACACAAGAACTGAGAGTGAACCCGCATGGAGCTACACTGGTGACAGGTCTAGTGGATGAAAAGCGACAACGACACGACGAGGATCGAACACGATTGGAAAACCAACTAGGATTTGAACCATGCCATTGCACCTTCTTATAGAATGATTGCAGTACTCAATATTGCATGTAGGATATCGTAATATATACTGTCAAAGGCAGGTGATAGATCCGGCACCATCATTGCAGTGACACTCCCGTCGTCGTCACTGCAGAAGATGTCTTTAATTACATCGAGGAAAACAGTTTCAGTGGATTGGCGTCACTTGAATGCTGACTGATATTTTTCAGACAATTCATTCTTTTCAATTAGTGCAGCAAGCTGCTTAGCAAACATCGTATCAAGAACTTTGACACGAAAGAAAACAGGGAAACTGAGCGGTAGTTTTCTAGGATCTTTCAATTGATTTAAGGTGCCGTTAGTACAGGTAAAAAAAATGGCTAATTTGAAGGACTGTGGAGCAAGAGAATCATTCAGAGAAGCATTTAAAACCTATTGTCATGGCTGAATTGAATTCTTCCTTAAGTTAAGACCACAGGGCAGATGGTGTAAGGCCTTCAGCAGGCTAGCTTTTTTTAGTGGATTTTTTAAGGTAGCCAATTTGTATGCAGAATCCTCTAAAAATCTTGCCAGAAAGTCACATGCTGCGACTCAACAATTGCTTTAGCAAGAGATGTTTTTATGGAGGCAAGAATTCTGTGCAATTGTTTCTACTGTGGGCGCTGAAAAAAGTTGCTCACTGAGAAGTTAATTCCAAGAATTCAGAGCAAGTAATTTTTTATCTTCTTTTTCTTTTCTTTTGGGTGCACTCCAGTTTGTGAATGAAAAGGAAGTTTACGTTTTCAAGACTTCGAGGTTGCTAAACTGGCATTCTAGCCTGTGCTCGACAAAGCACATCCTTCAAAGCTTTTTGGTAAATTGAACGAAATCTCAGCGACTCTATACACGGATAGAATGCACCGTGGGCATGCTCGTAAATGGAACCCCTAACTGTCATGCGCACTGCGTCAGTGAGGGTGTCGAGGCTTGCGGTCGAGTCTGGGTAGATCAAGAAGACCTGCTCACAAACTGATTTCAAAGTTTCTCCGGGTCAATGCTTTTGAAGTTACGTCGCTGGACAAACTCGATATGATGCTAAGCGTATAACAAAGCAGGGACAGTACACGAGATTGAGACTATAGGATTATATGAAATAGTCAGCGGACACACAACATTGTCAGTGTGGCAGACGTGCTTATTATCTTACGCCAAGAAATGATAAATCCAACATATGATGAAATCAACACTTACAGTGCAACTTAAAATCGGAGTCGATTTGTTAGCGAAAAGCAAAAAAATTAACGCTGTTATGCTCTTAGAGCCTTCAAGGAACAAGACCAGAAGGCCAAGCGGTTGATCAAATTAATGCAGATTAAAGGGTATAGATAGGAGTCTACTTGAGGCGGGGCAATGCATCTAACTAGTTGGCTTTCGACTCGATCTGGACCTTCTCGTCTAAATCTGCTCGTAAGAGCTCTTTAACCGGCACTTAAAACTGTCTCGTGAAACGTAGAGTCGTCCTTTTTACTTTCACGGTTTTTCTTCTTACTAGTCATGCACAAAAGTGATGAGGACAGGCAAGTAACGTTTCACCGAAGGCGAAGGCCACGAGAGAGCGTCAGCGTCGTCACACTACAAAGCAGAAACCTAAAAGCCTTTTCAGATTAATTAAAAAACAATAAAAGCCTCATATGGAGAATCTGAAGCATTTCATCGCAAAGTCACTACTGGGTCGGCTTCTTGAAACCTACGTGAGACGATCTTTTTTTTTAGTAACTACTTATAAAGGATACCCCTGAAAGTAATTACGACCCACAAGCTGTGGAGCCCGACGCTCACGCCGAAGGCACCCAGGTTGAGCAGCCATCTAGCCCGATCAATTAAAACGTAGATGTTTTCTTTTTAGATCGCCTAACGTATAGGCAACTGTGACTGAGAAGCTGCGAAGCCGATGTCATCTCTATTCGTTTACTAATTTCAGCAAATACTATGTAATGTCTGGAAAAATTTTGCACGGAATTGTGGTTACCGCGCGAGCGAGGATGCCCGATTTTACAGAGGGGGTGCTACAGGCTCAATAGCATGTTGAATAGCATCACTTCGTTCTAACGCTGGATCCAGCCTGGAGCGACGCGGCTGAAAGGAAATATCATTTGGCGTTTTGCCACGTTCAGCACCGTTGGTCGCACATATTTCGCAGCCCGCGGAATCACTGTCAAATTCAACTGATTTTGGTACGGAGCTAGTTTCCCCTAATGGCCGAAAATGAATAATCTCCTACAGGAAAGCGGGCAGCCGCCTGGAAGGCCCAGTGGTAAAAAAAGTGTATCTATATGTACCTGCGTTTCAAAAAGCCTGAAGAAGCAATGGCTCAGTGCACGCTGCACTCCCGTATTCGTCCAGCCTGCATTGGAAAACGTGCCTACTCAGTGACTCCAAAAATACATGTTAAAAAAATGACGACAGCCTTACGGAAGATGACCTAACAGTGCAAGCTGAATTCATCGTTGTGAGCAGCCAACGGAGCTGCAAATATGGAAAACCGTCCGTTCGCTAGGTGGAATTCTCCTTAATCCGCGAACAGAACGTACGCGGCCATTGGAAGATTCTCGAACTGCTCCCTAAGACAGTTAAACTCAACCTGGACTCATGGGAACCATTCAGAAGCGGCTGCGGAAGCTTCGAGAAGAAGACTATTTTTGAGAGAAGAAGACTAAAGGGGCATTTTTCGACGAACGAGGCTGTTACACGTGTCTTTAGCAAAGGCAACCCTGCCCTATTCCTCGAGCTAGACTCATTGACGGGCTTATTACCCACCTGGTTCACGGAGACGATGCGCCTCTGTGCTCTTGTGAGAATTGACCGATGGAGCTCTAGCGCTCAAGCGAAGCAGTATTTCCTCACACCAGCAGCGGTGACGTCGGTCGGAGGCACTTCCGAGAAGCCGGCTCGGTTGGAAATTACGAAACTCCCAGAACATTGACGGCGTTGCTTCGCCAGCAGGTGCTGGTTTCGTGGTTTGCAAAGCAACCTTGCTAAAGGCTGGACCATCGCCACGTAAACGTGTTGACAGAGTTCAGACCGAGCGATTGTTAACGCAATTCCTGCCGATGACATGTGCACTGATTATGGAAACCTATCGCCTTAGAGAGTCCATTAGTTCGCTTTTGAGATTGCCCTTCTCTTGATCTTTACCGGGTTTTACGAGATTTGATGACATGACTCTGATTGAAGAGTGCGAAGCACGATGCATAGGCGGCTATCCGGTTTAAGTGGCTGAATCAACGATAAAGACGTTTGGCCCTATCCCGGCTAGATGGAGTAAAGATTTTAGAAGAATAACTGTTAGGTGGAAACTATCTCACACTGAATTGCCGCTGGATTGCACCTGACGTCACTCGTGAGCAAGTGGGTCACGTTTAGATCACTTACGGGCATGACACAAAAAGAGGCCCTACTTTTGAAACGCAATTTTAAAACAGTGCCACTGACAACCCTAGCCTGTTTACTAAATTTGCTCTCCACTAATGGGTTTTGCAAACCAGCGTTAAGGTTAATGCCCCGCATGGAAGTTTAAAGTTGCAAGTCATGCTTTAAACAGTTGCGAGACGTTAGCAGTGAGCCATTACTGATACCGGTAGATAAAACTATGACAAGAATTTCTTTGCAAGCTACCAAAAGAAATTCAAATTTTATATAATTAAAACTTTCCTGAATTTAAAGAAAATGAACGTTTTTAAATTCTGTCTACCACTCCATATCCATAGCACGTTTTCTGCATCGCAGTAGAGAAATCCGGCCTCAGCGAAATTGATAAAAGAACCAATCATTAATATTGATTAAACTGCAGATCAACAAGTTTCACGCAATGAGGCTGCCGCTATCCACCACGTCTCAAAGTCATAGCTTAGTGGCCCAGAATGGCGCATTACGATCCAAGTCGCGAGTTCAAATCCTACAGAAGTCAATCTATTACCGCCGTCAGAAAGTATCGCGATTGGTGCAACAGGCTGTTATGTCACTGCGTGAAGGTCACGAATGAAGGTTCAGGTTCAGCTTAACATAAATTTCTGTCGTTACCTTGATATTCAAAATTCTATTTCAATGTTGTCTAGGTGGCTATCTATATTAGTTACATAGTCACTATAGTATTATTCTACACTGGAAAAGAAGAGATAGGAATTCTAAGCCGGCTTTCACAGCCGTATCTAATTACGACAACGGGGTCTTAAAAAAATAGCAGATAAGAAGATCTAACTTAAATCGTGGAGTATTTAGGTCAAGAAAATGATTTCAAATATTGTTATAAAGTGGCGCAAGCATGTTTCCTCAAATTTACTGGTTAAATATGCTGCTAATTTTGGTATAATGCATAGCAAGTACAGATAAGGTAATGGAATTAGTGAAAAGGTGTTTAGATTTATAGTCGGAATTTCTTTTAGTTTTACAATTTGGAGGATAGGTTTCCGACCGAAAGCTGATGAAAATTCAGATGACATACCTGTTAAGCCATGCAGTAAGAATAATGAACAGTCTTTATGCCGTAGTACTATTAAATAATTGCATTTAGATAAAGGCCCAAGTACATGGTTTATTGATGAATGACTTACTACAAGGAGCTCCATATCTGGTTTAAAAATGGCCCGACGCATTATTATTGAAAATGTAATTGCATTCCACGTAATAATTGCCTGCACTAAAACCGGACGAGTTTGTATACATTCAGTCACTTAGCTGCACCTGCAACCACACTCAAGTCCTACCGAGAGCCCGTTTTCTGCTCCTCCTCTACTCGCAAAGCCTAGAACTCTGTACCGACAGAAGCCAGGACATACCATGATGTGAGGATTTAAAAAAAAAGAAGCTAAGTCTGTACCTCGTCTGTTCCTCACAGCAGCGTCTGCTCGTCTCGAGTTAATTGTCATCACGTGTGCTCACGTGTGCTGAAATCGTGTGCTCTGTGTGTCAGTAAAATATTGATGCTCATCCTCTTCAACATATGCAAGATGTCGACGAATAGTTTTCTCAGGGAAGTACGCACATTTTATATCACTGTTATTCGTTATGAATGTTCATTCATGACGTCGGCATGTCTCCTTACCGAACCCTATCTCAGTTGAAATTGTAAGGTGGTCATGACCACAGTTCCGACTCTTGGCTGCATAGCAGTAAGCATTCAAAAATGACGAAGCAACAGCGGAGCGGCCGACGGTCAAATCACGAGCACTCTTTCAAACTAATAGCTTGGAAGCATTTTAAATCCAGCCTAACTTAAACAGAACGAAAATTTAAGATAATAAAAATGAAAAGATTACATTATTAGAAATTGCAATGCAGTTACCGATACAAATGCACAACAATACAGCTGAAAATATTGCAGTGCGAAGGTTGCATCGTATCATTTAAGAATTCTTTATTCCTTCTTAAAAGTGCACACTTACGGTCGCGAGACTAAGCGATTAGATTGCGCTTCAGCAGTGATCAAATTAGAGTCACGTGCACTTCTCCGGGAAGTTCCGGGTGTATAAATCGCTCAAACATGGAAGCTACCTCAGCTACAAAGCATTGCTGGAGCCATCTCCATTTGGATAGTGATGTACTATATGCCATTAGACTCTGCTCTAGATTCAACAGCTGAACCAGGCTCCTCTTGATTGCTTCTGCTATTCAATCGGGCCATTACTGAGCCCTGTACTTCATCGAACTTCTTCTGATTTATTCGCTCTCTCTCCCGGTATATGTAAGCAATCGCAAAGTCGCAGACTACCGAGGCTATACTCAATAGTCCGATGCCACTGCCAATGCTGAACATGAGTGGAACAATGTCAAACGCTCTGGCTCTGGCCGTGCATGAAACCAGGAACAAGATGCCATAGGCCTTCACCAGAGTGCGTCTTATGGAGCCAGCCTCGACGTAATTGTAGGCGAATCGGAAATTATAGCCCTGAGCGACCAGCGAGTTCGCAGCGCCGCTGTCTAATCGCGAAAAGTGATACTCTGGAATGCAATACTTAACGTTGTAATCCAGGTCGCAGTCCCAGTCAATTCTGATGGACACAACACCACCAAGCTCCGCCAGGCTGTGGAAATTTTCGCCGCGAATGTTATCGATGATGTCGCCTATTCTAAATATTGGACACTGGGGATCAGTGAGCGAATTGTACGTGCAGTGCTGCAGGTATTCCCTAGTTCCGCCTTCGAGAATGTTACTCCTGTGCACGTCATAGCCAGGAAAGTAGACAAAGTTCTTGATCAGCACGGTTAAATTTTGCGAGTTGCCGAACGCGGCGTTCCGTTTGAGGCTGGCGGCGTTCTCCAGAGGGCACCACGACGTTATCTCGCACGTGCCGCTCCCACTCGGAGGAGAGCTCTTTAGGCACTTTCCTGTGAAAGCGCCGTTGCCTTCCGAGAGCATCCTGTTGGGAAAACAATCAGCGTCTGCAGTGCATGCGGCACTCTTCAAGGCCGGATCCTCGGAGCAGCGTGACTG
Source organism: Cristatella mucedo (assembly GCA_009760855.2). Classification (NCBI taxonomy): domain Eukaryota; kingdom Metazoa; phylum Bryozoa; class Phylactolaemata; family Cristatellidae; genus Cristatella; species Cristatella mucedo. Next base: position 4,452,774 of record WPIO01000026.1, on the reverse strand, counting down.
GGATTGATTTCCGGTCTCCAGGACGTTGGTCATGACGAAGAAGGCGCCGGTCATCTGCGGCGGTATTACGTAATCCGCCGGGTCCCAAATCCGCACTCGCTGCCCTGGAGCGACGCCGCTATAGTCAGAGTACTGCACACCTTTGACTTTCGCTGTGATACTACTCACGCCAGTGTCCGTGTCTTGGTAGCCGTGCTCGTAGATGATATTGTATCCAATCACGTAGCCGAGGACAACGAGTTGAATGGAGCGACAAAGGATGCCAATCCATTTAGATCTTATGGTCACATACTTTGGGGTGTCGTAGTCCCAGAAGCCAACGATAGCTTCCTTAATGGCCTGGCGAGGATTCATCGAGGGTTTTCAGAGCTCATCCACGGAAGCAGTGTCCGGTAATACAGCATACCACCTTTATATATCAACCCCAGTTGTCGATGATGAAGCATCGGAGAGAGGTTTTGGCCAATGGCATGTCAGCAAAAGAATGGTGACTAATACAGCCATTTCAGAGCACGCTTGCAGTCAGGCGTCGTTTGCGGATAAGAGCAGGCTTGTCCGGAAATGATACAAGTGTGGTCGCATGCAACACGTTTTCCCAAAATTTCCCAAATTTCCACAATTTCCCAAAGATAACTTTGCAAGAAGGTAGAAAATTTGCTGCCAACTTTTACTTCTAAACTTGCCTAAAGTACTTGAAAATAGAAAGCAGGACATTCGAAGTCTTCCACAGCTGTATTTAGTTAATTTATCAATTATAAACGAAGTAATGCATTATTAAAGTTGTCAATATATCCAAAACAAGATCTCACTGCCTGCGGACTTGCTTCACTGTCATAGTAGAATTTCCGTCAACCTGTATCATCTTGCCGCTTGACGGAAGGACGGACTTTCTCGACATCATGCCACATGAAGGACGGAAGGGCACACTTTTTCGCTTTAATTAGTAGGGATAGTTGACTAACTTTAGCAGTTTAAAAAGTCTCATAGTGTCTGATTGTATGGAGACCAAAGGCTATCACGCACGCACGCACGCACGCACGCACGCACGCACGCACGCACGCACGCAAGCACGCAAGCACGCACGCAGGAGCATCTTGTCTGCCTTTTAAGATTGCTAGACCGTCTACAACGCTTCATACCATTCGGCTGGTCTAGATTCAAGAATAAAATGTTGATGCGGGATTTTTAAAAGATTATTATCAGTCATTCCAATATTAAGAGCACTACAGAATAGCTCCGATCCTCTTCCAAGTAATCCTCTCGGAACTAAAACACTGAATGGTAATCCCACGAATGATCAGTTTTGGATTTCTACAATTAGGTGGCTTACGTTATCGTGACCGTTTCCAAAGGTGTGCAGCCCAGAAGCATTAATTGTCTTAATGTATTATTATAATTATTGCGATGGAAATTTTTCAGCATTCCATTTTTGATCAGCCCCAACAAGTCAAATGCCCTGCTCGGCACAGAGAATCCTCTCGGGGCCAAAATTCCCTTACAGCATTGACTTTCTTCGAGCATGTCTGGCTCTCTTCATTGCTGCTTAGTGTGCAGCTGATAAACAGATACAGCTGCTGTAGCTAGCAACCATTCTGTATCCCTAGATTGATGGATGCTCCTGGTTCACGGGCAGGGCTGCCAAGGGCGGTGGAGATATTCCAGTCCAAGGTCGTAACCCTGTGAGAATGTGTTCCCACTTCACGCGCTAGTTCAATGCCGTTGGGTCCTGTGCTAAGCGATTATTTATTGCACACAGTCAGTGTCACGAAGGTTATTATTTCTTACTAAAAACGCACCTATTTATCACAGCCGTTAGTGCAGTGGCTCTCAATCTTCCTAATGCCGCGACCATTTAATTCAGTTCCTCATGTTTTGGCGACCCCCAACCATAAAATTATTGTGTGCGAAATGTGGGAATGCGTGTTTTCCGATGGTCTTAGGCGACCCCTGTGAAAGGGCCGTTCGAACCCAAAGGGGTCACAAACCGCTGATTTAATGAGTCCCCGTGATTCGTTCTGTATGTGCTCATTCGTGCTGACACTGTGAATACTGCCAGTAACCATACTTGCACGCTGACCCTATGCATATCACCCATAACCATATTGTTGTTGCTTTGGTTGAGCATGCTACCACTAACCATTCAATCGTGCTTCCTTTGCAGCAAATGCAAAGTGCCTAGATAGACATTCCATTATTTGAGGGTGCTATATCAAATGTGTTATTATCGTTATTATTATTATTAGGAAATAATTGCTGAATAATAACATAAACTCAGCTGGCCTACCAAAGACGGGCCCGCTCGTTAGCTACCGTCAGCAATTTAAAAAACTCAGTTCAATTTAGTTGTGGTACAACCTAAAGCCCCGCACTACAGGTACAAGATCCGGAAGTCATTCCATATAAGGTGTAAGTCTTAGCCTCGATTTGGTATCATTTAAGACTCATTCAGAAGGCGCTGTGCCCTTAAAATTTATGTAAGCCGCATCTGTAAAAGAAATCGATCGCACCCCTTTTTATAAAAAAAAGGCTGCTGCCTCACGCTGCTCAGTGAAGTGCTCTTTATCCGAACGCAAAAACGAAAGTTACTTCCGGCGAGCCTAATGCTTAGCACCAAAAGTGGCCGGCCAGCTGATGACTTAAGGTATGTCTAAAAAGGTGGTTGCATCTTCGTTTTCAATCTGAATCGCAACGAGCGCCAATGTCAATGCCGCCCAGTAAAACGCCTCGTTCAACGCTCCTCTCATTTTAGGAGCCGTCTCCTCACAGCTACCTTGTAACTCAGCTTTGTAAATGTTAGTATGTGATACGGTGTATGGTATATATGGAGGTAGTATATGGTTTTTATATGTCGCTTCGCGTGCAGTCTGCCGAAGTTTGCATTGGTGCATTTCCCGTTTGCGCCTCGCTCTGCGGGCGGCGGGCTTGGCTTGATCTGCTTCGGGACGAAAGCCTTAATCCTAAGAGCTGCAAAAACCTGTCGCATGCTATGCTCGCCCGATGCGTGCGTCCGCCAAGTCGCCTGTCACAGACTCGACCGAGCAGTCGCCAGGCTGGATGGCACGCCATCGTCTGGTGAGGAGCGTTTGCGACACCCGAGCCCAGCAGCCTTCGGCCCTGGCAACAGGGTTGGCCCGATTTCGCTATGGTCGGACATGAGTAAGTGCCTCAAGCGGCTCTCCTGTCGCCCCTCGCTGACCGGCCCGGAAGTGCTGGCTGTGTAAACCGACCCTGACCGCATCTAGCACTAGGTCGTGCCGCGAGTGGTCATCACGAAGCAGCGAGAGCTCGCCAGGCTCGTGGAAGGCCGTGCTCGGGCGGCCCAACCTGCACAAGGCAGGGTCAGCCGCTGCCTGGCCACGGACAGACTCGCCACCCACAGCCATTGACCATGGGTCTTGGCCTGTCGTTCCAGGCTTGGCGGTTAGTGCGCCGAGCGCGCCTGGACGTGCTGCCAGTGGCTACTGCCAGGAGTCGGGCTTACCCCGGGACGGTTACCAGCTGCCGCCTATGCCGCAAGGAGGCAGAGACCGCTTGCCACGTGCTGAGCCACTGCCAGCTCATGCAGCATGCAATTACGGCCCGACACAACCTGGTTCTGGGCCGCCTAATCAGAGCTCTTCCAGCCAACGCGCTCAACTACATGTCGGCAGGCCGCGCCCTTCCGCTTGCCAGTGGTCTGGCTCTCGAGCCGGACCTGATAATTGACAACGGCACTGATATAGTAATTATGGATGTGACGGTGTCATTCGACAGCAGCGAAGATGCTCTGATTGTGGCTGCCCGGAACGAGACCAATAAATATGCAGCCTTTGCCTAATCTTTCCTCACCGCTGGCTACCGGTCGGCAGTGGTGAGGCCCTTCGTGGTCGGGCTCTCGGCAGCTGGTGGCCAAATAATGAAGCTTGCCTGGCCGAACTCGGCATTGCACACTCGGAGAGGACGGCTTTGAGGCAGAACTGCGTCTCCGATAGTATTTCCGGCTCGGAAGCCGTGCGGTCCCTGTTCCTGAACCGGGAGGCCCGGGTAGCACGCTTGACCCCGGCAGGACAGAAAGCCGGTGGCTGATGTTTATCTAGTTAAAAATCTTTTTCTCGATAATATATATATATATATATATATATATATATATATATATATATATATATATATATATATATATATATATATATAGTGTATATATAACTCAGCTGTGTACTTGTTAACTCAGTACTACGTGTTTTTGCTGTTTGCGAGCCTAACCATCACCACATCGAATTCGCACATCGCTACGCTCAGCACTCATTCTCGCGTTGAGTGTAAGATTTCGCAAAGAGCGAGAAAATATAATAAACGCTTAAAGTTTTTTGCACATTTCAGAATTTTTTATAATTATCCAGATCTTATGTTATATCTGTTATTTTAAGTCTTCTATTGATAATTTAAAAGGATATCAACAACCAACATAAGAATCAGAAGTAGAAACGGCTACTAAATATAGAAATAAATGTCTGCATATTAGGAAGAACGAATATAAGTGGAAAAGAGATTGATTGAAAGATTGAAGAATTTGAATATTCCGGCGTTGATCTTAATAATCTTAAAGAAAGGTCACGAGCTGGTTTAGTTGAGGCTATGAAATGATTGATACATTCTTTTGGTGACGCTAAAATGAGTATGTTTGTCAAAGTAAGATTAGAAAGTGATAGAGGTAAGATTGGTACTGCAGTATTGTTTGGTGATAGACAGATATCATTAAACAGTTTATCAAGTTTTCAGGCCGAAATTGATAAAAATTTCATCATGATGATAGAGCGATCAAAAGAATGGTCAGAAAGAGGCTCATATTGGTTAATTATTGATGTCTCCGCAATTACGCTAAGTTTACTAGATATACTCCTCAGAAAGGTGGAACCTTTTTTTAATTACCAGATCAACTAAAGCACGCAAGATGTGCTGAGAATATAAAAACCACGATTACAGCCTTTGTGCTTTATGGCGTGTACTTAGGAGGTTCAATTGGAGGGAAAATCATGTTGATCAGGTTTATGATCCTAAAAGCTTGCTAGATACTTGATATACCTATTTCACACTGGATGTAATCATTCTGCTTAAAAGTAGCAATGGAAAACCATTTTTATAAGTGGCAAATATTCTTAAGTCGGGTGAGTCATTTGTAGTTATTATAAATGTGTTTCCTTTGCAGCAAATGTAAAGCACATAGAAAGAGATTGAGTTCTCTAAGGGCACTTTATCAAGTGTATTATTATTATTGTGAGGTATATCAATATAGTACTAGTCTTTCTTAATTCCTAGTAAGTACAGAACTTGAGACTCAAATTTATCATTCGCAGTACGATAATGAAGGTATTTCACATTTGGTTCTGATTACTAATTACTAATGATTTATTTAGAACATAAGGGGAGACGAGTACATAAGTATATTACAAGAGGTTTTTATCAAAGTTTTGTTGCTAAGAAAAGTTTATATGAGAGCTTGCTTCAAATGACATTGTGGAAAAGCTTAGGCTGAAATGCCCAACTCTAATTACATGAAAGATTGACCTGGTAATCTCGTAATGCTAAGGGGTTATGATAAAATGCTAATGTCTCAATTTGTAGCGTATACCGATTTTGAATGTTTCTTAACAGACGTTAATCAAGAAGAGACTAGTATTTTTAAAAGTTCTTTCCAATAGTAAAAGTCTAATTCATGGTCGTATTTGAAAGTTGAACATGAGTCTAGCATAGTTTCACAAGGATTTTTCTCAGGAAGTAACCGTATTACTAGCGTGATAGCAGACATAAATAAAACATTCTCAAAATTAAAAGAAAGACCTAGAAATGATATCAGAAAAAAATCTGATATGTCAAAGCTGACCCATGAAAACATGAAGAATTTAAGAAATCGGTTCAGTGTTGGATATGCAAAGGATATATAGAAGATAATAAGGTATTAGATCACTGTCTCTTGAATAAAAAATATAGAGAAAGTGCTCATAATGAGTGTAATTAAAATTTAAGAATATGTGTGATTAGATTAGTGCTGTCTGTTTACATTCCTGATTTACGTGGTCACGGCTCTCATATTATCTTAACTCTTTAGTATGTGATAAAGATAAGGAGAAGGTTATATCAATGAATATGGAAAAGTTCTTAACGATAGAGTTTGGTGATACATGCTTCAGAGATTCACTTCAGATGCAGAATTCCTTACTACATGAATTGGTTAAGAATCAATCATAGAGACTCTAAGAGTTCTTTTAAAGTGATTCGGAGTGCCATTTCCAGTTTATCTGATTCTGTTTTTGAATCACTGACAAAAAGGGCATATATCTTTATGAGTACATGCATAGACATTGCAGGTTTAGTGAGCCTGAACTACCTGTTATAGATATCTGTTACTTAAGCTTATTTGCAGGTATCAGTCGAGAGAGCTATGATCACGCTGTGAATATTTGTAAGACTTAAAAAAAATAATCTCGGTAGTTACCATTAACTTTACCTAAATGTAGACGTGTTACAACTTGCTGACGTCCACGGGGACGTAGAAAATCAACTTACTCGAGTTATCAAATTGATCCTGCTAAGTTTATGAATAATCATCAGATGCCGTGGACTAATGGTCTTGAGTTAACTGGCTTTGTAATAGAATTGTTTGCAGATGGAGATAAAATGAATTATTTGAAAGTGGAATACGAGGAGGAATGACACAAGCTTCTGAGTGATATGCAAAGGCTAATAAAGTAGTATATTCTTTTGAATGTTATAAAACCTAGGGCTCGACCTTGGCACATCAACAAGCTCACTCTGTTCGCTTGTCTCGTGGTTGCTAATTCCCTAGTCTCCATAACATTCAAAACGTGCTTATCTACGTATTCCACCAAACTTAGTATATATATTATAGTAAAATATTTGGAACTAAAATATTTGATAATTTGATTTAAAGAATTTTATTTTATATTATTTAAATGTCTCAGAAAATGATGATTTTATGCGGCAGAAGGGTGAACAGTTTAGTGATCATGCAAGACGCCTTAGAGAGGAGATAAGAAAAAGAAGTAGTCTTCCACCCAAATATTAATTTTCAAAGGATAGTTTAGACAGCATGATAGCCAGTTTGCAGCTATATCCTAATACAATTGTAGAAATTTCCTTTAGGAAAGAGGTAAAGAATAAGGAATGGTCATTTGAGAGAGAAGCAAGAAGACTAATGAAGATTGAAGAAACTGGTTGGTTTTCAGGCAGAATGTCATCAGATGGGAAGTTCATGGATTACGAGTATGTTGATTTGGAAAGAAATGAAGTGGATTTTGATAGACTATTTGATGTAACAAGCGGTGACTTGAAAAGAGTGATAAGAGAATTGCTTAAAAATAAGAGTGATTTAAAATTAACAATGGTCGTCTCTCTTATTCTTGCCGACGAGAAAGGTGCTTATAGTTACCAATCATTTGTTGGAGTAAGCAAAGCGAAGATAAATAAAATTTCAGATATTGATAAATACATTTGAATGCAATTTGTTTCTTTCAAGAAAAGAGTTGCGGTATCGTTAAAGAAAGGATCTAGTTGGAGTTTAATTGGCATACATGCTTTATATGCAAAGTTTACTTATTTTAGAACCAATTTTTGAGGAAGTGGTTTACCAATGCCTGTCGGATTAGAAAATAAGAGATCTACTATTAACATTAGGAATGAATTAGTTAACTGTTGTACTTTACTGTGTGTTTTTAAGATTTTCACATTAGAGAGATAATCATCCTGAATCACTTGCAGATTTAAATATGATATTATTTCAATACTATTCTAATTTATTACCAAAATTAGAAGGATTATTAAATGTATGACAAGGTTATCCTTCTCAAGCGTTAAACATTAGTGATATTCTGGTTTTAGCAGATTTTTTTAATATTACAATACATGTTTTTGAATATGACAAAAAAGTCTACGCCCACTAATAGTTGATGAAGGAAAGGAAAAACACTTAGATCTTCTACTATTTAGTAATAAAAAGAAAACTAACTCACATTATATTATTATTAAAAATTTAATGGTCTGTGTAGAAGTTCAAAAGGACACGTTACTCAGTTAACCTGTAAAAGATGTTTGTGTGGATTTTATTCTAAAGAAAAGTTAGATTCTCACATTGAAGCATGCAAGAAAGGAAATAATTGAAAGTCAAGAATAAAAATGCCAAAAGCAAAAGATGGAAAGATGGAATTCGTAATCTCAACTATTTTAGATAATATTCAAAAACTTTATGGTGTCCCTATGTTTCTTGGGCAGATTTTGAATGCTGGCTTACTAATATAAGAAATACTGACAAAGAAGATACTAGTTTACCACAAGGGTTTTAAAACAAAAACATACCTTATTCAGTAGCATATACTATTATTTATTAGAATGGTAACACAAGAAGTTTTAGATTCCTTAACTGTGCAAATAATTTTAGAGAATTGCTTAAGCGTTTGGTGGAAGAAGTTGATTCTATTAAGAAAGAGTTGAAAGAGATTCTTCCTAAATATGAGAAATTTGATTACAATGCTATGACACCCGTTGAGAATAAAGAGTTAAATTCTGCAACTACTTGTTGCATCTGTAATTTAGAGTTAAACAAAGATAAAGTTTTACAGTTTGCAGTTTTAGATCATTATCACCTTACAGGTAAATATCCTGGAGCAGCTCATGCTAATTGCAATCTAAATGTTGGTATTAATGCTGACAAGTTTAAGCTTCCCGTTTTTGTTCCTTATTTAAAAGGCTATAGTGCTCATTTATTAGTACAAGAGTTTCACGATCAAAGATTAAAAAAGAATGTGGTAGCAAAAATATAGAGAAATATATATTAATATAGAAATAGGTTCATTGAGTTTTTCAGATTCGCTTCAAATATTAAATACGAGTTTAACAGATTTAGTTAAAAATGTTGTCAAGTCTGGAAAAGCTTTGGAGCATACTAGAAAATTCTTTTCTATGTTAAATGAACAAGAGTTTGAGCTTTTAACAGAAAAAAGAATTCTCGTTATGAATATGTCGATTCTTTCTCAAAGTCAGAAGAAAAAGATTGCCAGATAGAAAGAGTTTTTATAGTACTTTAGATAATAATAATAATAATATTAATGTACTTGATAAAGCGTCCCCAGAGAACTCAATCTCTTTCTAGGCGCTTTACATTTGCTGCAAAGAGAAATGCGATTAAATGGTAAGTAAAATCATGCTTGAAAACAAACAAAATGAATACCATGGTTAGGGGTGACATGCACAGGGTCAGCATGCAAATAGATGATGATTGTATTTGAGAGAAAGAATAAGAAATAGCGAAATAAGTTTGCAACTGAATGGAAAAAATAGATCCAGCAAACAGAGATACTTAAAAAAAGTTTAGTGATATTTATCTTACGGTTAGACATTTTTCTGGATATTCTTCTATTAGCTGATGTCTTTTTACATTTTCGACATATGTCAAAGAGAATTGATGGTCTAGATCCAGCTTATTTCTTAACTGCTCCTGGTTTAACGTGGTGTGCTGGTTTAAGATTTTCAAAAGTTAGATTAGATTTATTAACAAGTTTTGAACATTTTGGCTATTTCGAAAGTGCTATCAGAGGAGGAATAACACAAGCCTCATGTCATCATGTTAAAGCAAATAATGAAATGGCTTCTAATTTCGATGAGACAAAAGATAAGTGCAGGTTACTCTATGTAGATGCTAATTATTTTTATGCAACAGCAATGACACAATTTTTACCAACAAAGAATTTCAAATTCTTGGATCAGAAACAGATTAATTCTTTTCCAAAGAAAAACATATTATCAATAAAAGAAAACTCAGATTGTGGTTATGCTTTGGAAGTTGGAATGCATTGCCCAAAATAATTACATTATACTTATTCAGATTATCCTCTTTTACCTATAAAGAGGAAAGTTGAGACCGAAGAATTTTAAAAATACCAAGAGAATACTTTAGTGAAAGATGAGAAGAAGAAATTAACTGATTATGAAAGTAAAGTAGAGAAATTGATTGTTGATTTGGAACCAAAGGTAAAATATGTTATTCATTATAGAAATCTGCAGATTGCTCTAGAAAGAGACTTTGTCTTAACTAAGATTCATAGGATAATGAGTTGTTCTCAGAGAAATTAGTCAAGTGGTTATATTCTTAAAAATATTGCTAAAAGGAAGGAAGCAAAAGATGATTTTGAAAAAGAGTAACATAAGTTAAAGAATAATGCGTTCTTTGGTAAAACAATGTAAAATATTAGAGAAAGGGTTAATATAGAGTTCTTTTATTTAAAGTTTGAAGATGACAATACTTTATCTGATGAAAGAGTTATGAGTGCAAGATTTAAAGACAGAAGGTTATTCAATCAAGATTTAGTTGGGGTAGAAACAACAAAGTTAGAGATCTGTCGAAATAAACCAATTTATTTAGGATTCGCTATTCTATAAATACCGAAGGTAATAATGCAAAATTTATATTAAAATACTATGAAAGATTATTGCAATGATAAAGTAACACTTGCCTACACTGATACCGATTAATTGGTAATGAAAAAAGACATATAACGCTTATGAAGATTTTGAAAATTATTTAGAATACTTAGATCTATCTGGTTATCCTAAAAATCAAGAAGCATGAAAGTTAGAAGGATTCGAGAAGATGATGAAAGAGAATAAGGGAAGATTAGGAAAATTTAACGGTGAAATTTCCGAAAAATATAAAATTGACCAACTAACAAAAGATTTCGTGAAAGATGAAAAAGGAGTTATGCTTGAAAGTCTGTTGTGCTTGATGAAGATCATTTCTTAAGACCAAAACTTTAGTCTTTGCAGATAGCAGTAGCAACAAAGGAAGGAATACAAGTTAAACCATCAGCAAAGGAAGTAAAAGGAAAGAAGAAAAAATAAGTAAAGAATTGTTTGTCTCATTCTGATAACCTTGGTTGTCTTAGAACTGGTTTTGATGTATATTGTACTCAAACTAGATTACAAACAAGAAATAATCAAATTTATACTATCACTCAATCTAAGAAAGCATTATCAGCCTTTTACTCAAAACTTTATTGCTTGGATTGTGGCTTTCATCCACTTGCTTAAGGTCACTACAGAATAAAAGAGACAGGCGGAAAGTTTTTTGAATGCTTCTAAAAAAAATTTATATAAATGCCTAAACAAAAACATGAAGATTGGTCACAACCAAAACCACAAATGCAAGTTAAAGTTGAACATGATTTGAGAGAGACCAAAAAAGAAATGCATGTGCTAAAAATAAACACGGAGTATGAGAAAGCTAAGGAAGAATCAATTCTTGAGATGGCAGGAATAATTTTATATTGAAACAAAAATTTACTTTTATAGAAATGGAAGAAAATCAAAAAGTTTAAAGTGATCGAAGTGAACAAACTAAACAAAGTGAACAAAGTGAACAAAATGAAGGAGCAGAAAACATAGAGAACGAAAAAGGAGCAGTTATTGATGATTATAAGAGCGAATCACAAGATAGTGATAGTGAAAGTGATCCAGAATACAATCCAGAAGAAGAAGTAGATGGTTCGGAATATGATAATGATGAAGGTTATGAATAGGCATTTGTTTATTAAGAAAGAGTTGAATATAATTACGTAAATAATAAAACGAATTATACAAAATATTACTTACATAGAATGGATGATTCAAGAAATTTTAGCTGTGAGAAATCTAGAGATATGACACTGAAGATTTGTATACAAAACTTAAAGGAGCTGATCAAAGAATTGTTAAGCACTCACTAGATAAACTTAACCCAGGTTTAGATAGTTCATTTACTAGTATTCTTCTAGAAATTTGTGAGACATGTGATAAACTAATGGAATGTCGTAGTAAAATAAATACCATGTTATCAGAAGTAAATAAAAAATCAAAGTCCCCTAAAACTAAATAAGGAATTCAGATTGTCATTCAATTGTAATTTTGTTGAACATTTTAGATTATTATTGAGAAGTGACTACAACTACTGCTTTTCCTGACCTTAATCTAGTTACATCTGCTACTCTAGTAAAATCCTATGTAGACTATCTTGTTAAATGTAGAATGACTGCCTATGATGAACAAACACTTGACTCGGATATCTCAGTAATGACTGATACTTCAGTTAAAAAAATTCTATCTAGATGAATGTGACATCGAAGCTCAAAATGTTATTAATTCTGGCCTTGCAAGTTAAACGTCAGGTCTTGAATCAACAATTAGAACACAAGTTGATAACTTCTGGATGCTCCTGGAGAAATCTCTGGTTATACCACAAGGATTCCCAGTCAACTACCAACATTATCAACTGTAATATTAAGCGTATCATGAGTTAAACTCGATATCTCAGGTATTGTCCAAGATTAATGCTATGCTATTCTACCTAACATATCTGATGGAACAAGTGCTAGACAAAAAGCAACAATTGCTGCTCTTGCTGGAACTTCACCTGCTATTACTATTAATCCAACTGCATCTGCTACTGCATCATCTTCCAATCCAAGCTAGCACATCTACTTCATCTGCCACAGATCCAACTGCTGGCACATCTACTTCATCTGCCACAGATCCATCTGCTAGTATATCTACTTCATCTGCTACTGCTTCTACTTCCAATCCAACTGCTAGACAGTAAAATAAGTAAATAATATAGAAATGGCTTCCATGGAAAAAAGATGCACAGATTATCTAACAGAAGTCAAAGGTAAACAATATTCTAATTTTAGGATCTGTTCATTTCCAACGGGTGGCGTTAAAGATATTAGATGTTCATTGTTAGAAACTTTAAAATGAGTTTTATATTACAAAGCTTTAAGATTTAATCATTATGATCCAGAGATTTCATGTATATTTACAAAAGTTAGAGATGGGTCTATTTTCAAAGAGTTAGAGATGGGTCTATTTTCTCAGAGTTTCTAAAAGACTATACAGTAGAAAAAATAAATAGTTTAAAGTCAGAAGCTTACTCTAAAAGAAAATTGAAACAACCAAAAGAATTATGAAAGCAGTAGATTCAAGAAAGACTTGTAGCTTACCAACTGAATTTATTCAAGAAAGCTTCGATTGGAGAAAGTACTAGGAAAAGGCTCAGTCATCTTATTATCTGAAATTTTACTCCAGTAGCTAAAGTAATCTCAAGTGAGTCTAAATCATTTGGAGTTGTAAATCCTTGATAAGTAATAACAGAATACATAATTTTAAAATTGCTCCAAGGATTGCAATGAGACTTAGCTTACATACATCTACTAAAATTGGAACAATTGTTCTAAACTTTTTAAAATCATTCAAAGTAATAGGAACTGTAGGTAAAGCACTTGGTGGACTTCTAATAATTTCCATAAAGTTTTTCTAGTAACGGGCTGATACTGTAACGGTTCAATTACACGATTTCTAAAAGATTCTTGCGACATTTTTAGCATATAAAAGTTTTTAGAGCGTTTAAAATGGAATGGAATTTCACAAAACAAAAGTTAGTCTATTTGATTATCAAAAGTATCTTATAGCTAAGTCAAAGGAAACAGGTTCCATTAAGACCTATCAGGAACTAGTAGTATTTTGTAACAAAAAATTAACTTGCTAGAATTAATAAAATGTAAATCTAAAAATGTTGGTAGGGAACTAAATCTTAGTGTTAAACAATAAGGAGCAAATAGAAAACATGATGCTGGTATTTTTGATTTTATTAATAAACTATGAGGACATAGAGAGTTCCATATGAGATTACAATCTGTTGTAAAATCAGAAGAAGTTCCAAGTGGTATCTCCGTCTGTAACTCCACAAATTCATAAAGACCATGTGGGTGTAACGCAGGAGAAGTTTGTATAGTGCACTCACAGCCTAAGCGGCTTTCGGCACGCATTCGGTAGCCAACAGCCTCTGTCTCACGCAACAAAGAGAACGTGGGAGGCATAGAAGAGTCAGGAGAGCAGTTAAGGTAGTGAGTAGCATTGAAGTAGCAGCCCAGGAACGCTGAAAAGGAAGAGCCACAGCCGGCAGCAGGAGAGCAGTTGTTGTTGCGGAAGAAATGTGGAGGCGAGTTCCGCAGTCTAGGACCTGCAGAGCCAAAGCTTCCGTCGCCAACGGTCTTTAAGCGGAGAAATGGAAGAGCTAATTTATTGTCCACACAGGACCTGAGGGCGTGAACTGGCTGAAACTGATGCATCAGTTCAGCTAGCTACGACGGAGCCAAGCCGCAGTGGGCCTTATGGGTCAGCATAAGAACTTTGCTCTGTATCCGTTGCTCAACCGGCATCCATTCCAGCTTTTTTAGCAAAGGAGACACGTGCTCAAACCTCCGGGACTTGAAGACTAGCCTTGCAGCCATATTCATAGTCAGCTGCAGTGGCCTAATTGCTTTCTTTGGTAGCCCAGCCAAAAGGGAATTACAATAGTCAAGCCAAAACTGAACTATGGAGCTAGTTAAATGTTTTGCAAGCCAATGTGAAAGACAGCTCTTAATCTTAGATAAGGATCGATCGTGATGGCTAGCAGCAGAAGCAGTCTTCTGAATGAAGCTTTTAAATTTTAGGCAGCTTTCGTATACGATACCTTAATTTTGAGCACGTGCTGACGATCGCACAATAGCATCACTTATGAATATTTGAAGAGCAGAGCCTTTCAATCCCGCCACACGCTTAGGGTGTCCTATGAGCAGCAGTTCGGTTTGATCGTCATTCAATTTTAGGAAGTTTTCCGACATCAAGGATCGAAGATTGACAAGGCAAGCATTCAGTTTCTCAATTGCTGCAGCAGATTCCGACGGTTTAAATGACAAATACAGCTGAGTAGCGTCAGCATAACAGTGATATCCGATTCCGTGGGCCTTAATCACTTTTCCCAGAGGTTGTGTATAAATGTAGACCAGCAAGGGACCGAGTACAGACCCTTGAGGGACTCCACAGGTGACCCTTCTCAAGTGTGAGACCTGACCACAACACGACACGGATTGAACACAATCAGACAATAATGATTTAAACCACGCCAGCACTTTGTCTGCCAGACCAATCGTTGTTCTCAATCGTTTAAGAAGTACCTCGTGATCAATGGTGTCGAAGGCAGCAGACAGATCTAGCAAAGCTAGAGCAGTGACATACCCGTCGTCGTTGCCACGTAGAATGTCATTGTTAACACGGAGGAGAGCAGTTTCAGTGGAGTGCTGCCTCTTGAACCCTGATTGAAAACTTTCTGACATTCCATTATTTTCATTATGTTCAACCAGCTGCTTTGCAACAATTTTTCAAGAATCTTTGATAAGAACGGAAGAAGGGAAGCTGGGCGATAGTTTGCTAGGACCTCTGTGTCTAATCCAGGCTTTTTAAGAATAGGTCTAACGATTGCCGATTTGAAGGACTTGGGGACGACCCGTTTTCCCAGAGAAACCATTAAAAATCTTGGTTATGACAGGGCTGTTGGTCTGCTAGTGAAGACCACAGAGATGAAGGTATAGAGTCTTCAGGAAACGAGCTCTTTTTGCTAGACCTTATTAAGGTAGCCACGTCGCATGCATACACCTCGGAGTACCTTTTAAGCAAGGTCACAGGTTGTGGAACCCCATTGGTTTAGTCGGAGGGGGCTTAATGAAGGCACGAATGTGCACCATTATTTCAGAAAGAAGGTTGTAAACTTTTCGGCTGAGCCCTTAATATCTGTGGAATCAGACCTCTCAGAGTTGGCCCGTAAATGGTTTACTGTCTTATAAATCTGTTTAGGGTGCAACTGGCGGGAACTCTGCTTTCGGATGAAAAAAGAAGCCCTGGCTTTTTTAAGCTTTCGGTTGTAAACTCGAAGGAAGTTTTTAACTAGATCTCCATCATACCCAGATTTCTTGAAACGACGTTCAAGCCTGCGCTTCACCCGGCGCATCTTTAATAGTGTTTTTGTAGATTGAAAAGAGTCTCCACGACTTTGAACACGGATAGAATGAACGGGAGCACGATTGTCAAGAGCATTCCTAAGTTTCATGTTCATTATATCAGTGAGGGTATCGAGGCTGCCGGTCAAGTCTGAATGCAGATCTAAAGACCTGCATCACATATTTAAAAAACCTGTCTATGTCAATGCTTTGTAAGTCGTAAATTTAATAATACTGGAAGATATTTATACGCCGGTCCTGGAACAAGATTTAATGAACCGATGGATCAAGGCAGGTTTCAATAATTTAGACAGATGAGCTTTAGTTCACGACCAAGATTATACACAAACAGGAAATATACCAGAGCCACATAGAACAGAAATAAGAAAATTATCTGATTTAGTCTTATCATAACGTGCCACTCGTATTGCACTTGATTGGAGACAACCTGCTTACGTTAGAGAAGATGCAAAGACCGTCACCGCCGTAACGGCCGGTTAAGCAAAACTAGAATAAGGAATTGGTGGAGCACCAAACGAATCGAAGTAGCAAAAAGAATCTCCTACTTTTTCAGTTACCACCCAATGATAGATTGCAAAATCTGACTTACCTGTATTAAAAATAAGAGTTTCATTTTCTTTTGTTTTATTAGTAATTCATCTCTTGCACACACTCCATGCAAGATTTTATGTTTAGTTCTTTTACATAATCTAATATTTCTAAGTAAGTCAATTGGAACTTTTTATCTTTATTATTAAACTGTTGATAGTCTTTCTCAACTCAGAAAGTATTTGTTCTTTACTACTTGATGCACTCACTCCTAAATTTTTACCATGCCTTAAAACACCAGTTCCTAATTTGTTACCAGGAGTTAATGCTCCAGTTCCCATAATTTCTCATCTTAGTTTAACAAAATTTAATTTCTTGTGCTCAAAAATTGTACAAATAGCTTTTATCATTCCTCTAGGTCTTTTTGTGCTATCTACGGTAACATTCTCTTCATGATTACTATCTGAAGGTTTATTGTATTTCAAGCAATAAATTTCCATTTCTATAAACATAAAATACCTTTTTAGTATAGGAAATGACATTATGAGTCAGGGCTCTTAATTTCGGACAAGTCGTTGATACGGGGCACAAAGAGACATTATCAGATGTACTTATTAGAGCTCTAGTACTAGGTTCTAGTGGATCTGGAAAGTAATAACTAATTATGAATTGAATATTTTATGGCATGGCCAATTATAATAATCGAAAAATTATTGCATCAAGTTTAGATCAAAATTTATACTGAGGTCTTTGAAGCATGACTAAAGATACAGGTGCTCATGTCTGGATTAATGGTATTGAGGAAATTCCAGAAATAGACTCATACAAGAATTGTAAAAATGTAGTTGTGCTTGATGATTTAATGACAGAAGACCAAACAAAAATGCTAGATCATTTCACACGAGGAAAACATAATGGACTAAATATATTTTATCTTGCTCAAGGATTTACAAATATTCCTAGAAGAGAAGTTACAAACAGTGTAAATATGGTAATAATTTTTCAAACAAAACGCAACATATATAGAGTATATTAGAGAAGCTTAAACTTGAGATATCGACTAAGGACAGTTAAAAGATTGGGTTAACTCTTGCACAAGAAACCGTTTCGGATATTGTGTGATAGACCTAACTAAAACTGAATCTGAAGAAAGATTTTGTTCTGCTGATAATGAAGGAAAGCAAATAATTACTATTTTAACGCTTAATAGATATAGGAAAATGATAAATAGAAAAATTTATTCAAGCAAGAAAGCCAGCCAAGGAAATGTTCAAGAAGCACTTGATTATGAGGCTAAAATAAAAAACCTAGAAGACATAAGAGAAGGAAATATATTACAAAATGATCAAGAAATACAAAGACTTGAAGCAGAAATATCAGCAAGAGATACTGTTGAATCTCATCTGAACCAAAGTGCACTAGAAAAATCTACAGATGATTCTGGAAATATTGTTATTGAAAAAGTTAAAAAAGATTGACCAAAACTTGCTATACAAATGGAAGACAGAGATTATTTGCAAAAGGCTTTGGAACATAAAGCTGCACCAGATACTTCTACTATCCTAAGGAAAGAAGTTAAAACTGTTGAGTTAGGTTAAGTTTAAAAAGCATTAAGAATAGCAAATCAAGCAAAGACACATGCACCATATCCAAAAAACACGAGAAGCTATTGATGGTGTTCAAAAAAATCTTTGCTGACGTGTTAAAAATACGTCCATCTACTGTAGCGCCAAAGAAAATAAATGAAAGAATAGAAAACTTAGACAAATCTAACCTACTTGATTTTCTACAAGATCCTGATGGTGTTCATGTTCCCAATATGTAGAGAGAATAATAGGAAAGATAGATGATGAAAACAAGGATCTAAAATCATTAGAGTTAGGATGTAAGTTAGACAGGTAAATAAACCTAGGTAAAACAGCTAATAAAATTCTTGGTTATTCTCTTAATCATTACCACAGATTTAAAGATGAAGATAAAGAGGAGTTAAGTAGAAAATACTCTTTAGCAATGGACCATAACAAAGATTTACGTGATATTATTAGTGTAAAAGGAATTGGAAAATTGACACCTGAAGTAAAAGAAATGATCAATAGTTTTAATCAAAAGGATTAATCTGGTACACTTTTCAATATATTTTTAGCTTTGAATGAGAGAGGGGAAAAGAAGCTTAAAAAAAAACAGTTTTTGATTATGTGAAACCTTCAGGAAGAACTGGCAAAGGTATTGAAGTAGTTCCATTAGTTGTAAAGAATGATTCAGAAGTATTTTTTAGAATAGAACTGTGGATTCGTAAACTTGCTGCTGGAAATACAGGAGTAGTAAATTCCATTAGTGCTGCTGTAGATTATCTAGGAAAATCTAGAAAAGTACCAAAGTCTTACATTGCTAGAATCAATAAAATTTTGTATGATTTATTGAAACGACAGAACTTGCAAACATTTCTCAGGAAATACTGAGAAATCGTGAGGCTATTAGAAAGGATAACTCAGCAAGCTAAGATAGGTATCTATTTAGTATTATTGGATCTACTAATCTTATTAGAACATTAGTACACATTGATGATCATATTATGCTTAAGAATAAAAGGTTTAAGATAAGTTTTAAAAAGTTCATTGGAACAAATTCAATTAAAACTATAATTACTTCTCATGATACTTTTATTTATAAAGTAGCATGCGGTTCAGAACAAATGACAACACTTAGACCTAGGATTTTCTGCTATTTCTGATCATGTAAACAATGGGATTGCAGATACGATAAATAATTCTTTTACTCAATCCGGAGCTACTACTGATAAATTTGTATTAGGCATTGATATGGCTACTTCTAACTCCTGGATTACTGTGCCAATTGGTTGGAAATTGCTTGCTAATAAATCTAGTATATCAAGTATACTTGGCTTTACTTTTACTTTGGCTATACTGGTTCTGCTAATGCAACAGGTCCTAATTTGTCAACACTTTATCCTAATATCACTAGCCAAGTAACTTTTACACCAAACGTTAAATTTATTTCAGAAAAAGAAGTTTTTGTATCTGATCTACAATTAATACTTTTTAATTGTAATTTAGTTGCTAGTGGAACTAGTTACATTAATAGTGATGAAACACAATAATTAAGAACTTTTGCTTACAACTTTTAATCATGGGAACAGATGGTATATGAACCAAATACTATTGAATATCACAATATTACTGGTGATTCTATTTCAGATATACTAATTATAATTACAGATTAAAATTAAAAAAAGTTTTAGAGTTTGGTTCACAACAGATAACAGTTGTAATAGAAATTTGCTGAAATATAATATAAGAATGTCAATAAGATTAGCAGGAACTACTAGTTCTGATGCAAACACATTCTTTCCACTAATCCTACTTGGATCAGATTCTGGTTGTAATAAAGTTGGATTAGGAACAATAGAATTTACTTTAACAAGCAAAGTTGTCTCCAATGTAAATGGCACGCTTTGGTTTAAAGGAAATTTTATGTCACCTGCAATATCTCTTGCAATTCTTCCTGGATACTATAATAGTATTAAAATTGTAGCTGCTCTTAATGCTGCTTTGGCTGATAAAACTGCTTTTTACGACTCAACTTACAGAAAAGTAGGGGGACAAATTGAGTGCTGATACAGTTGATAAAATGATAATGCAAGTAACTCCTGAATTTTTTGTTCTAATTGGAAGTAATGCATCTGGTGTTATTAACAGCGCTAGTGACACATTAGAATTCAAATCAAACCATCAAGTTTCATTCAATCCTGCAATCGTTAGTGGAACACCTTATGAAACTATGGAAAAAGCTATCTACTTACCTGGTATTTACAAAGCTTGGAAGAAGATGCAGTTGGTCTGATAATTCTGGAGTAAAATGGATTAGTGCTGATTGTGATTTGGTTAAATCCTAAAATGAATTATATAAAATTCAAAACAGGATTTAAAAAAAAATCTTCTTCATTATATATTCTTGATGTTGATCTCATTGATCCAGGAGAAAAGTTTATCTTCATCTTTTTAACATATGGTATTTACAAATGGGAGGAGATATAGATGGAATAAGTGGTTTCAAAAATTAGTTTAACAGATCAAATGGAAATCATTTAAAATTGTTTCAGATGTTATTGTTACAATAGAAATATCAAGATAATATGTAGAGCGAAGCTAAGGTATGCTAGAATTGGTCATGGGAGAAAAAAATGAGAACATTTCCATGGATCTGGTGTTCTTGATAAAGTTATTGATAGCATTGGAAAAGCAGCAGCAGTATTAACTATACTAACGGGCCTTAGTAATTTGAATATTGCTAATAAAGGAATTGAAATGCATAAAGCAAGAATTGAATTACAAACTAAGAAAGAGAAAGTTGACCACGAATATGCTAATAAAACATAGAGAACTAGATGATAAATTTGATGAAGAAAGATGGAAAAAAGAACTAAAACATGAGTTAGAAAAACATAAAAAAGAAGATTATGATAGAAAGATAAAGGAGGACATTGAAGTCAAAAGAGCTACGCTAGAAAAAAAAGAAAGAAAAAAAAGAAACATAGATATAAAATGAAAGAAGAGTAAGTAGAAGATTATTCAGAAACACTTAAAGAGAATGATCCAAAAGCGAACAAAGAGATAGAGAAGGTTATTAAAGAAAATCTATTACTCCTGAACGAACAAGCCCCAATGGGTATGGTGTATACATAACAAATAATGGGGCAGTTTTATAAAATTCAGAGTAGAAGATACATTTTTATCTTTTTATATAGAGACAAAATGGCTAGTGCTCATATGGAATCATTACTTGAATTAGGTGACCCAAGTTATCCTACTTAAACAATTAAAGACTATCAATACAGAGAATTCTTTCAGACAAATGAAAATGAGACTGATAGCATTGCTTATAAACTAGTAACATTTAATGTTCCTGGTGAGCAATAAATGTGTTAAGTATTGCCAGATGCTTACCTACTTCTTGAAGGGCAACTACAAGTTCAAACGTTTGCTGGTGGTGCTTTTGGTCTACCAAATAGAAATCTTGCCGCTGGTCATGTTAACAATGCAGGTGTGTGGATGTTCAGTTCAATGAGAATCAGACTTGATGCAGAGGAAATATAAAGCCTTTACTTGCAGCAAGGACCTGGAACAGTTTCAACACCTATGGGTCTACTTACTTATCCAAATGACTACAACCGAACAGAAGGACCTGCAACTGGATGGAAAAAAGTTGAGGCAAATGCGATGGATGATTTTAATCCTACTATTGATAAAAATGGTGGCAATGCTATCAGTCCTCTAAGATATCCTTACCTAAGTCCGCCCGCATCTTTAGCAACTACTACCAACAATGGTTTTGTATACAGAAGAAGAATTTCGTATGCTTTAGCTGATAATCAAGGCACATTTAGTATTTCACTTTCACTTTCAAGCTTATCAGAATTTTGTGCAGATATGAAAAAAATTATCTAAAATGTTCCATTTACACTTGAAATCACAAGAGTTGGTGGATTTGATTGTGATGCTATAATGACAGGTGTATCAGGAGCAGACGCTAATGCAAATATAATTCAAACTAGAGGTACAGCACAAAATGCTACTGATGATCAATGGAATGCATTTAGAATTGCCATGTCCAAAATGAGACTAATGGTTTCATGTATTTCTCCTAAAGAAAGTATTCAAAGAGCTCTTGCAGATATATCAAGTGAAAGATAAAGGAAAATTAAACTTAACTACTGAGTTAGACGTTATGAAAATATGACGCTTACTAATTTCAATCAAGGATTACAATATACTAGAGCATTATATGTGCAGAATACTATTGATCAAGTTAAATGGTTAATTGTAGTTCCACAAAATTAAAATAAGTACAATGATTATACTGGAAATCTATGTAAGTATAACAACTGCGAAATTACAAATGTAACTATGCTTGCTAATGGCTCAAAACAATATCCAGCTGTTGCTAGAAGCAGTTATCTAAGATATAGTAAGTGCTCAACCGAATATCTAGAATTTACTTAGTTTAGAAAAAAATATCCTGGATTAAATGAATTTACTGAACTAGTTGGTTTTACTTTTCCTGAATGGTTATCACTATATCCAATTCATGCGATTGACTTAAAATACAACGATGAATAATTAAGAATTACTTCTAAACTTGAAGTAAATATTAAATTCAATAATCTAATCCCTGCAGCTGCTGCAGCTGTTGTTAGTCCTCCTGCGGTTGCTCTTATTCCAGCTACAACTGTTATTGTTCATTACTTAAATATTTGTGAGAACACAGCTGAACTAACTTCTAATGGCAATGGATCAAATTTTACTTGCAAGAAAAGAACATTTCTTTATGATGGAACTGACATTCACAAAATAAAAAACCAGAATTTAATGACAAGAATTGATTTTGTGCAAAGTTGTCATGAATGAAAAAAAATATGTCATTTAATTTTGGTGGATCAGAAGTTTACTCAGTTCTTGGTCATGATATGGTATTTGGTGATCAAACCGAAGTTATATTGATATAATTGCTAAGGGAAAACTAAAAATATTTATTGCTAATAACTCTAATATGAAATATCCGCCAAAGCTATTTGGTAAAGTATTTGAACCCATTGCTGCTAAGTGTTTAGAAATGAAGCTTGATTTAAAACTTGAAAGCGCCAATGATTGTTTTACTAGTGATGGTGTATATAGATATTCACGAGATGGTAGTTCACCCATTAGTAGAAATAAAATGCTTTCGGAGTAGCAATATTATTACAGATTTTATACCTAAACAGTATCATGCGATATGTCTATTAGTTTTGCATGTTTTAAAACTAAGTGACTGTTAACATTCTGAATTTGAAATTTGTGTCCATGGACTAAACTGTGAAGAAGTACCATTAAATTATTATTTAGCTACAGGTAATGTTAGAGTACCAACTAATTACGAATTCGAAATTCCTATCAGAAGCCCACTTTTATGTTATTAAATAAAAATATGAAGTACTTTGAATTTGAGTTTGATATTATAAGCAAAAATTGAAGATTTATTAATAAAAAAGGAAAAGGCTAGGATATAAAGTATTATGTAAAAAGATCATTAATTCAACTAGTGCAAGAAGAAGATCCTGATAGATTTGTTATAATAATACCAGCTGTAAAAGAAGTATTAGATAGAACAAAAGTTTTAATCCACGAATATATAGATTGATCACAGAGTAGATCTTAGCGGTTATGTTAAGAAAATGAATGGTTATCTGCTGTCAGATCTTGATGCAAATGGAAATATAATTATTAACTTCAGTGATCCGGTTAATCCTTCCGATGCTGCCACAAAGTTTAATGCAGATTCTAATTTTATGGTAACTGATAAGGGATCAATACATTTTCTAGTTCGACCTGCTATTAATCTTGTTCCAGGAGTTAATCCAACAGATGCTGTTTATGTTAGTCAGTTAAGCAATTATGTTAATAAATCGGGTGATATAATGACAGGAGATCCAAATATGAATGGATTTGCTGTTACTTCTACTTATTGGAATTCAAGTACTACTACAAATACTGATCCTCTCATGATTTTTGCGTTAGTTATGGTAGATTAAAACTAGATCTAATGCTAAAAGATTATTCTTCAAATACCAATGTAAATATGAATTATAACTCAATAGTTCATGATGCAAATCCCTTCTATCCTTCAGATAGTTCAACTAAATCGTATGTTGACAAAGCAATAAAAAAATAACAAAAGTAATTCCTTTATCATTAAATCCTAGATCTAGGAGCTCTATTATAAATACGTCTGTTGCTTATTCTTGGCAAAACAAGAATGCTCCAGCATTGACATTATTAAACATGATGGTAGTTGATTCATCTAATCGTGTATTCCTAAGACCAAGTACAGATGTTTCTGTTGTATCGGGAGAAATAGGTGCCATAAATACTGTTTCAACAGGAACAGATTTTAAGTACTACGCATACTACACTAGAATTCCCACTGATTACTATTTTGATGGTAATCTTGGAAATCTAAGGGTAAATTTCTTAGTTAGTTATATACTCAAGTTAGAAATACAAATGAAACATCAAAATAATAATTAATTTTAATTTTGTTGCTTTATGTTTAGATTTTACAAATGGAAACAATCTTGCAATAACACAAATAGCTTCATGACATAAACAATAATGAATGCAAAGTAATTCTGAGCATTTTTTTGAAATGCTTTCTTGCAAAACAGTTTAGTTTACTTGGTTTTTCCTTAGAATACTTTGTAGTAGAATAATAATAATCTGCACAAGATATTATTTTATTGCTTCGTGGAATGCCATAATCAAATTGTATGTATGTATGTATGTACCTCCGTCTGTGACTCCACAAAGTCATAAAGACCACGTGGGTGTTACGCAGGAGAGCTTTGTATAGCTCACTCACAGCCCAAGCAGCTTTCGGTACGCATTCGGTACCCAACAGACTTCGTCTCACGCAACAAACAGAAAGTGGGAAGCATAGCAGAGTCAGGAGAGCAGTTAAGGCAGTGAGTAGCATGGAAGTAGCAGCTCAGGACCACTGGAAAGGATGTGCCGTAGTCGGCAGTAGGAGAGTAGTTGTCGTTGCGTAAGAATTGTGGAAGCAAGCTCCACAGTCTAGGACCTGCAGAGCTAAAGCTTCTGTTGCCAACGGTCTTTAAGCGGAGGAATGGGACAGCTAATTTATTGTCCACACAGGACCTGAGGGCGCGAACAGGCTGAAACTGATGCAGCAGTTCAGCTAGGTACGAAGGAGCCAAGCCGTGGCGGGCCTTGTGGGTCAGCGTAAGAACTTTGCTCTGTATCCTTTGCTTAACCGGCAACCATCCTAGCTCTTCCAGCAATGGAGACACGCGCTCAAACCGCTGGGACTTGAAGACTAGCCTTGCAGCCATATTCATAGTCTGCTGCAGTGGCCTGATGGCTTTCTCTGGCAGCCCAGCCAATGAGGAATTGCAATAATCAAGCCTAGACAGAACTAAGGAGGTAGTTAAATTTTCTGTTTCAGTATTATCTAGATCACTAATGTCACAGCACATCTCATATTTTAACTTTGGTCTTCGTTTAATCTTTTCACAAATAGGGTGATTGAATCTAGATAATCAAGTTCACAAAATGATTTACAAGTCTTACAAAATGTTTTCCATTTTCATAGAATGCCATTTTTAACTCTAAAAGAAAGAAACAGAGAAGGACAATTCGATCCTGATTCTGATATAAGCCAAGTATTCAAACAAGACCAAAGGAAATTCCAAAACGTTTCTTTGATTTAGTTGCACCAAACGAAAATCATCAAGCAGACATTTTGTATATGCCAAATGATTCCGAATACAAATATGCTTTGGGTGTTATTTATGTTGCCAGTAGATGTAAAGATTCAAGGCCACTTAAAACAAGGTCTCCTGCAGAAGTGAAATACGCAATAATAGACATTTATACAAAAGGTCTTTAAAAATGGCCGAAGAAGATAACAGTAGATCTCGGAACAGAGTTCAAAGGAGAGTTTAAGAAAGAAACAAAAAGAAACGAAACGCTTGTGATAGAAGCTACTAGTAAAAAGAGTGTCGTATTGGTTGAAAGAATGAATCAAACAATAGAAGAAAGAGCCTTTATTGGGCAATATGAAAAGGAATTAGAATGTGTTAATAAAGGAAATTATGTTAGAAAAAAAGAATGGATTGAAAATTTACCAAAGACTATTGATTAACTAAATAATAACAGTACAAGCGCATTTGGTGAAGAACCTGCTAAAGCAATACAAAAGAAATCGTACAACTAAATAAACTAAAATATCATAGAGAGTTAGGGGAACAAGAAAAATTATTAGAACTTGGGACAACTGTCAGATATTTACTAGAACCAGGTGAAGGAGAAGATGAAAAGAGAAGAAAAGCTACAGATCCGACATAAAGTTTACGTAAACATATTATTGTTAGAATAGAGGTAATGAAAGACCTACCTGTATGTTAATGGGTCAATGATGTTTTAACGAGTTTTGTTAGAGAAGAACTACAAGTAACTAAACAGGAGTAACTTGTCTTTGTGAGCGTTCTGCTCTACTATCTTCAACTTCTGCCTTTGTAATTATTTCATCAGATAAAGCATGTGTTATCATGGAAATAAATTTTGAAAGTGATTCTAAAGTAGATCTTTTACGCTTGTCGATTTCTGCTAGAACACCATCAACTGCTACCATCATTGCTGTTAGTGCTGAAAAGAAAGAGACTACGTGAGTTATATCTGGAAATGATCGAATACAAGTACTAGAGATTGTTACTCCTAATGCTATTACTATTTCTATAACTTTGATTATATATCTTATTTTTTTAAATTTGTTAGACACATCCTAACTTTAATATTATATTGCATGATCTCATCATATCTTTTGATAACATAGTTTTTTCTTAGATCGGCCACTTTCCTATGTAAATGTTAAGTTTTCTTGGAAAAATAAAATGTTTTACTATAATAAATAAACTAAGTTTTTTGGTATAGTAGTAGAGTAGGCTATTGTTTTACCATTTATAAAAAATTTTTTACTATAGTTTAGTAAGTTTGGTAAGTACAACATAGAGTAGTATGTTTTTGAATTTTATGTAGACTAGCGACTTGAGCGAGCACGAGACAAGTGAACGGAGTGAGCTTGTTAATGTGCGATGATCGAGCCCTAGGCTACATAACGTTCAAAAATATAATGCTAATAATGAGCATCGGCCCGGATTTGACGCTGAAAAAGAGAAATCCTGTTTGGTTTAACTGGACTCTACAAATCTTTATGAACGGGCAATAAAAAAATAGTTGCCAGTAAGGGAATTTTGGTTTACTCCAAAGAGTACGGTAGAAAAGTGTACTGCTAAAGCTGTAATGCGTCATCTTAGCCGTGTTTATAAAAAGGATACATTTTAGAAGTTATCCATTTTTGAGTGCCTAAAAGAATTTCAAGGGAAATTATCTGATTATCCATAATTGCCATGTGCTCGTAAAACCACTAAAGAGCATCAATCTAAGTTTGGTCGAGGGGATAGACCATCGAAGCTGTTAGTTCTTGATCTTTTGCCAAAGGAATGCTATGTTATACACTATCGAAATATTTAATACTGTCTGCAACTTGCTTATGAACATAAAAAGATTCACTGTAATACAAAGCATTTAGACTAATTGATTGGAAAGCTACATTGATAACTAAAAATCTCAGAAATGCCAAAAAAGAATGAATTGGAAAAGAATTTAAATAGGTTGTTAAACAATCTATTCTTTGGTAAAACAATAGAGGACGTAAGAGAAGAAGGAACATTGAGATTTTCAATGACGAGTCAGAGGAAGACGAGTCTCTGAAAAAAAGACGTTATAGAAGCCCTAGGTTTTTAGAGAGAAAAGTCTTGGATGGCCGCGTTGTTTTTGTTGAGTCTACTAGTAGTGTAATTACTTTGAATAAGCCGATTTATCTTGGATTTGAAATCTTGAATATATCAAATTTATTAATTCAGGAATTTTACTACAGTGAGATAATAAGTAATGGGTGAGAGTTAGGTTACCACGTACTGACATGGACTCTCTTGGAGTGAGCATCTCCAATAAAAATGAGCATACCAATTTCACTTTGTTTTCCCAATACGTTTGATTTCAATTCTTATCGTGAAAGCTCGGAGGTTTGGACAGATTATTAGGCAAAAAGAGATTATAAAGCCAACTAACAAAGTTGTTGGTAAATTTAAGGATGAAGTAGGTGAGAAGTAGGCAGAAAATCACGGAGATTATTCAATGCAGATACTCAGTGAATGCATTTTTCCAAGATCAAAGTTATATTTCATGAAAGTAACCAAGACAAGAAATTTAGTAGAAGAGGACTTTCATGCGAGGATAGCAGGAGGTTTAACTAGTTCTGTAATTGAAAAGACGTTGCCCAACTTTGATTATTTGACTTGTTCAAGAACTAGACACAATTTATTCTGTGATCAGTTGAGAATACAAAGCAAAAATCATTAAATATTGTCTAGTAAGATATAAAGATAAAAGAGCTTTAAATGATGATAAACAATATCTATCAGCATTTCAATATATTCCAATGCCTGTGGCCGTTATCATTATTCTTACGGGCATTACAGAACTAAGGAAACTGCAGGGAGTTGCAACAGCTGTAAATACAGTAATTCTCATTAAAACAAAGAAAATTTATATAGCATGGGTAATCTCTGATAAAGAAATCGTTTGAGCATCTAATTCATCTGCATAAGATGAACCTGCTTCTGTAGATGAGGAAGAAATTAAATACTCATATGATCTAGATTATCATTACCATTACAAACGTGTATGCGGAATCACGCCTAAGTCTTCTAAGATATACTACCCCATCAGGCCAAGCATCGTACCACCCGCTTCTCGGAATCCAACAGTCTAGAAATACCTCATACAAACCTTAAATCCTTTGGAGACCGTGCATTTAGCTCGTATGCTCCCAAAGCCTGGAACTCCCTCCCGACCTGCGTCAAAAAATCCCCTGACCTGACCACATTTAAAAGGAACCTAAAAACACACCTATTTAGGACAGCATTTAGTGGGTCCCTGTGATTCGTCTTTGATGTGCTTATGCGTGCTGACACTGTGCATGCCGCCACTAACCACATTTGCATGCTGACCCTGTGCATGTCACCCCTAACCACATTATTCATCTCGTTTGTTTTTCAAGCATGATTTTACTTACCATTTAATTGCATTTCACTTGACAGCAAATGTAAAGCGCCTAGAGAGAGATTGAGTTCTCTGAGGGCGCTTTATCAAGTGAATTATTATTATTATTATTATTATTAAAAGGCAGCAGCTGAGTTATAAGAGTTGTGCTGGAGGTTCTAAACCAGCAGCAATGTAGCTAGACTTCCGACTCGGTCATTGCCGAGGTGCTAAATGTGTATCGGATGCTGTATCCTACGAATAACATTGAACTAAGATAACCCAACGTTCGACCCCGAGTTGCTCACCGTCTCGAATGCTGCGCGATACACACATTGCTTCTTAGATGGGTGTACTTGTTTACTTTTGACAGATCGCAGTACGATCGCGTTCGAATTTTTATCCTTTGGACTGGTTCACCCTGAACAACAATATAATATTTCCTTCATCCGTAAGTTCAGTATTTAGAAATATAAAGGCAGGAACAAAGGTTCTCCATTTACTTCGCCGGATATTAATGTAAGGACAGACATCGAAGGCTCAGAAGCTCATTACTAAGCTTTTCCGGATGCTCAAAACCTAGGGTGGTATGCTTGTTAATGTTTCGCTTGTTACCACTAACGATTGTATTAGCCTTCTTCCACAGCATATGTAGTGCCTAGAAAGAGGTTGCATCCTCCGAGGGCACTACGCAAAAGTGTTATTACCATTAAAATTAGTATTCCATTATTCTGAATAATTGCTTCACAGTTCGACCAGCCCTTTGAATTTCCCGCTTTCGGGTGACTGATTTTTGCAATAACTATCTGTCTACATTGATGGTTTTCCACTCTAAAAGCTGCTTTAGTCATGTCTGGGCTCTTAATACAAACAATGATGAACACCGATAACTCAAGAACTGTCCCGTTCCAATATGATCTTTAACGAGATACCTACCTAACTCATTTTTCACATCTGACTGTTTGGCTCCAAAATGTTGCCAAAACGAACTTTTCAGATGATGATGCCACTTCAGTGCTAGTCATGCCAGACGTTTGTGATCTGGTTTAGACTTCTGCCACTCACTACTTGCTACTCTTTATCCATGCACACAAGGTGGATTGGAACAAGTGCAAAATACGAAAGCCGTGCGAGAATGTCGTGCAGGTTACGGTTATAACAGACCACTTCTCGCTGACCGGCACTAGCTATCCATCCACTTCTCGCCGACCTGCACTGGCTAAAAGTCAAGCAACGGATTGACTTCAAGGTTTTGTCGCTCACATTTAGGTCGCTTCATTCTATGGCTCCAGCCTATCTTTCAGATATACTACCCCATCAGGCCAAGCATCGTACCACCCACTTTTCGGAATCAAACGGTCTACAAATACCTCGTGCAAAACTTAAATCCTTTGGAGACCATGCATTCAGTTCGTATTCTCCCAAAGCCTGGAACCCCCTCCTGACCTGCGTCAGAACATCCCCTGACCCGACCACATTTAAAAGGAACTTAAAAACACACCTATTTAGGACAGCATTTAGTGGGCCCCTGTGATTCGTCCTTGATGTGCTTATGCGTGCTGATACTGTGCATCCTGCCACTAACCACATTTGCATGCGGACACTAATGTAATGTAATGTATCTCCGTCAGTAACTCCACAAAGTCATAAAGACCATGTGGGTGTTACCCAGGAGAGTTTTGTATAGCACACTCACAGCCTAAGCGGCTTTCGGTACGCATTCGGTAGCCAACAGACTTCGTCTCACGCAACAAACAGAAAGTGGGAAGCATAGCAGAGTTAGGAGAGCAGTTGAGGTAGTGAGTAGCATAGAAGTAGCAGTTCAGGACCGCTGAAAAAGATGTGCCATAGTCGGCAGTTGGAGAGTAGATGTCGTTGCTTAAGAATTGTGGAAGCGAGTTCCACAGTCTAGGACCTGCAGAGCAAAAGCTTCTGTCGCCAACTGTCTTTAAGCGGAGGAATGGGACAGCCAATTTATTGTCCACACAGGACCTGAGGGCGCTAACAGGCTGAAACTGATGCAGCAGTTCAGCTCGGTATGAAGGAGCCAAGCCGTGGTGGGCCTTGTGGGTCAGCGTAAGAACTTTGCTCTGTATCCTTTGCTCAACCGGCAACCATCCTAGCTCTTCCAGCAAAGGTGACACGTGCTCAAACCGCTGGGACTTGAAGACCAACCTTGCAGCCATATTCATAGACCGCTGTAGTGGCATAATAGCTTTCTTTAGTAGCCCAGCCAAAAGGGAATTACAATAATCAAGCCGAGACAGAACTAAAGAGCTAGCTAAATTTTTTACAAGCCACTGTGGGAGACAGCTTCTAATCTTGGATAGGGATCGGATGTGATGGCTAGCTGTAGAGGCAGTCTTCTGAATGAAGCTTTTGAAATTGAGGCAGCTGTCGAACACGACACCTAGATTACGAGCACGTGGTGAAGGTCGCACAATAGCATCACCTATTAGAAGAGCAAAGCCTTTTAATCCAGCCACACGCTTAGGGTGTCCTATGAGAAGCAGTTCGTTTTTATCGTCATTTAATTTCAGGAAGTTTTCCGACATCCAGGATCGAATATCGGCAAGTCAAGCATTCAGTTTCTCACTTGCTGCAGCAGATTCCGACGGTTTAAATGACAAATACAACTGAGTATCGTCAGCATAACAGTGATATCCTATTCCATGGGCCTTAATCACTTTTCCCAGAGGTTGTGTATAAATAGAGAACAGCAAGGGACCATGTACAGACCCTCGAGGGACTCCACAGGTGACCCTTCTCATGTCTGAGACCTGACCCCCACATGACACGGATTGAACACGATCAGACAAGTATGATTTAAACCACGCCAGTGCTTCGTCTGCCAGACCGATCGTTGTTCTCAACCGTTCAAGCAGAACTTCGTGATCAATGGTGTCGAAGGCAGCAGACAGATCTAGCAGAGCTAGGGCAGTGACATTCCCGTCGTCGTTGCCACGTAGAATGCCATTGTTAACACGGAGAAGAGCAGTTTCAGTAGAGTGCTGCCTCTTGAAACCTGATTGAAATGTTTCTGACATTCCATTATTTTAAATATGTTCAACTAGCTGCTTAGCAACTTTTTTTTCAAGAATCTTTGATAAGAACGGAAGAAGGGAAGCTGGGCGATAGTTTGCTAGGACCTCTGTGTCTAATCCAGGCTTTTTAAGAATAGGTCTAACGATTGCCGATTTGAAGGACTTGGGGACGACCCCTTTTCCCAAAGAAGCATTACAAATCTTGGTTATTGCAGAGCTAAGTTGGTCTGCAAGTGAAGACCACAGAGATGAACGCATAGGGTCTTCAGGAGACGAGCTCTTTTTGCTAGACCTTATTTAGGCAGCCACATCACAGGCAGAAACATCAGAGAACCTTTTAAGAAGGGTCACAGGTTGAGGAATGGCGATTGCTTTGGTCGGAGGGGGCTTAATGGAGGCACGAATGTGCACAATTTTTTCAGTAAAGAAGGCTGAAAATTTTCCGGCTGAGCCCTTAATATCTGGGCAGTCAGACCTGACAGCATTGGCCAGTAAATGGTTTACTGTCTTATAAATCATTTTAGTGTCCGACTGGCAGGAATTCAGTCTTCTAATGAAAAAAGAAGCCATGGCTTTTTTAAGCTTTCGGGTGTAAACTCGAAGGAAGTCTTTAAAATTGATTAGGTCTGCCTCTGACCCCGATTTTTGGAACCGACGTTCCAGCCTGCGCTTAACCCGGCGCATCTTAAGGAGTTTTTTGTAAATTGAAAGGAATCTCGACGACTTTGAACACGGATAGAGTGAACGGGAGCATGCTTGTCAAGAGCACTCCTGAGTGTCATGTTCATCGCATCAGTGAGGGTATCGAGGCTGCCGGTCGAGTCCGAATGCAGATCAAGAAGGCCTGCATCACAAACTGATTTAAAAAATTTGTCCATGTCAATGCTTTGTAAGTTACGTCGTTTGGCAAATTCGACATTTCCCTGAACGTACGAGGGAGCAGGAACAGTAAACGAGACCGAACAATGATCTGAGAGGGTCAGTGGGCACACCACAAAGTCAGTGGAGAGGACATCCTTAGTGATCACGAGATCTAGAATGTGGCCACCGACGTGGGTGCTATGATTAACGTGTTGGGCCAAACCAAAATTCTCCAGACAGTCAAGAAATGAGCGGACCTGGCTGTTGCTAGGGTTGTCAACGTGAATATTGAAGTCTCCTACAATTAGTAGCGGCCTGTCACACACAAATATTTTTGCGAGGAACTCTGAAAACTCCTCTATAAACAAGTTTAGACAGCCAGAAGGAGGCCGGTATATCACAACGGTGAGAGGCATTGTCTTTGATGAATACCTGATAGCAACTGATTCAAACGATGACCCATGCGAGAAACTGCACATTTTATAGCCAAACGATTCGCGAACAACAATTGCAACCCCGCCACCAACCTTGTCAGAACGCATGGACTGATAGAATGAGAACCCGGGTGGGGTGGTCTCGGAAATACAGCTACTGGAACAAGGCGTCATCCAGGTTTCGGTAAGCAGAAATGCATCTAGCTTCTCCTGGACCACCTGACCGCGGATAAGTAACCCCTTGGTTTTTAGCGAGCGGGCATTTAGTAGGCGGAATTTAAGAGGCTGTCCAACAACTGGGCGACGGCGATGAAGTGGCTCGTATTCTCTACCATTTGCGTCCGGCCTGGCGGACGCTGGCTCTTCGAATTTGAATTGGACCTTGGTAACGGCCGTGGGACGACGTTTCACAACGTGCTGGGCTACAGCGGGTGGGCTACTACCGCAATAAGTACTATTTAGCGCTTTAAACTTAAGAGTCGTAGGTTTGATAGCCGAGCTGTTGATGGGGCGAACGCAGGATGCAGGTAGGTTCTCACTGACCCGCCGGAGAAGGCCCGCCGGTAGGTATCGACTAATGGCGACATCGCATCTTATGCTAAGCAGGTCCTGTTTTGTGTAGCGTATCCGAGGACAGCTCATAAATAGTCACAGCGAAGATAGCAGCGGAATACCCGAAGGTATTACGGAGAAATCAAGTAAAGGTCCACACCGCGCTAGGAGTCGCCCGAGGCCTCTCTTTAGCGCGGGGAGGCATGTGCATGTCACCCCTAACCATATTATTCATTTTGTTTGTTTTTCAAGCATGATATTACTTACCATTCAATTGCAGCAACTGAGAAACTGAATGCTTGACTTGCCGATATTCGATCCTGGATGTCGGAAAACTTCCTGAAATTAAATGACGATAAAAACGAACTGCTTCTCATAGGACACCCTAAGCGTGTGGCTGGATTAAAAGGCTTTGCTCTTCTAATAAGTGATGCTATTGTGCGACCTTCACCACGTGCTCGTAATCTAGGTGTCGTGTTCGACAGCTGCCTCAATTTCAAAAGCTTCATTCAGAATACTGCCTCTACAGCTAGCCATCACATCCGATCCCTATCCAAGATTAGAAGCTGTCTCCCACAGTGGCTTGTAAAAAATTTAGCTAGCTCTTTAGTTCTGTCTCGGCTTGATTATTGTAATTCCCTTTTGGCTGGGCTGCCAAAGAAAGCTATTATGCCACTACAGCGGACAATGAATATGGCTGCAAGGTTGGTCTTCAAGTCCCAGCGGTTTGAGCACGTGTCACCTTTGCTGGAAGAGCTAGGATGGTTGCCGGTTAAGCAAAGGATACAGAGCAAAGTTCTTACGCTGACCCACAAGGCCCGCCATGGCTTGGCTCCTTCGTACCTAGCTGAACTGCTGCATCAGTTTCAGCGTGTTCGCACCCTCAGGTCCTGTGTGGACAATAAATTAGCTGTCCCATTCCTCCGCTTAAAGACAGTTGGCGACAGAAGCTTTAGCTCTACAGGTCCTAGACTGTGGAACTCGCTTCCACAATTCTTACGCAACGACATCTACTCTCCAACTGCCGACTATGGCACATCTTTTTCAGCGGTCCTGAACTGCTACTTCTATGCTACTCACTACCTCAATTGCTCTCCTGACTCTGCTATGCTTCCCACTTTCTGTTTGTTGCGTGAGACGAAGTCTGTTGGCTACCGAATGCGTACCGAAAGCCGCTTAGGCTGTGAGTGCGCTATACAAAACTCTCCTGCGTAACGCCCACATGGTCTTTATGACTTAGTGGAGTTACTGACGGAGATACATACATACATACATTTTCCTTTGCAGCAAATGTAAAGCGTCTAGGAAGAGATGAAGTTCTCTGAGGGCGCTTTATCAAGTCCATTATTATTATTATTATCAGTCAAGTGAAGAGGAAGTTGAAGGAGAAATCAAAGATGAATACATATTTAGAAAGTGACGAAGACAATGAAGGTGAATGTGTAAATGTTTAGCATTAAATAAATTTAAAATAGTATATAGAAATAGGTACGCACAAATCTTTAGCTGTGAGCAATCTTGCAAAATGGCAATGCAAATTTGTCTTCATCAGATGTAAGGAGTTGAACAAAACATAGTTCAAAATTCTATAGATAAGTTAATTCCTGATCTTAATAATTAATATGCAAGTCTGCTTAATTAAATTTGTGATATCAGTGATCGATTATTTGGATGTAGATGCAAAATAATTAGCAATATGATTGAAGACAAAAAAAGTAAAAAATAAATAATAATCTGTTACCAACGATGGTGTGCAAGTAATTACTATGTCTGCTGATTAAATTGTGTGCGTTTTTTTTAATTAATGTCTTAATTTTCTCCTTCACAACCATCTCACTAGTTCATATTGTAATATTTATGCTAGCTCTATAAATAGTGTGACCGATCACATTTATAGGAGATAGTTCAACTTACAAACTATCCGTCATATTTAATAATTTATAGTCGTGTCAATTTTGAGAGTTCGACTGCTCTTATCATTCCTATTAATTCACACTCGTCTGGGCTTGAAATTAAAAGTTCCAGTGTAGTTTGTAACTTGTGATGCATTTTTGTAAATGAAATACATTTACCCAATTTAAAATACAATAATCCTTGATAAATAAAAACTGAATGAGAAATATTATAGTTTGTTATATATTTGGTAGGTAGTATTAGTTAGTACAATTACATATTCAATAATAGTTCAGTGAAAGTAAGTCTGAAGAGGAAATATTTGAGATAAAAAACAGTGATGGTAGTTTGCAGTTATCACTCTGTTCATCCATTACATGCACTTCAATGCTTGAAGTTACTGTTTGATAACACACCTTGTTACTGCTACTTTTTATTGGAAAGGAACTCAGATTTACTAGTTAAATTGCTACTTCAAACGATAGTCTGTTTTATCGTCAATATTTTTTCTTACATGTAGCTCGGCTACACAAATTTCTGGTATTTTCATTTTACGTTTACTGTAAGTTGGCATTGATACACCAACATCTGATAATATAGATGAGATATTAGTGCTATCTACGCCAAAACTAATAGTTTTTTGTATCCTTATCATACGGTTAGCTTTATGATCGTTTTTGTTTTATAAATGAACTTATAATTTCTCAAGATTAAAACATCCATTTTGGCTAGATGAAAGAAGGTAGGTAATATACTGTTAAATACCGTGTTACTTCAGAACTTCCAGTTGATACCTTAATATCTAAATAAAACTTAGTTGCAGTATAATTATCTTGAATTGAGGTTGACAGAATAACATATTTTAAATAATTAGCCGATACGTCACTCTAATCACAAGACAGAGTCGTTCCTAAAATAATAAATAAAATTGGCATTAGCAAAAGTAGTACTTACAGACCCTAAGTAGTCAATCGTATTTGAGCGTTGATTAAATTATTTCTACTATAATATCTGTAGTTCCATTCATTTAAAAATAGTTTATAGTCAACATTCTATTTTAATTCTAAATGACCATATACTTTTTTATTCTATAGTGCACTTCCTGACCTAAAGAAGGTGGTTTCTATAAGTTTGTTATTAAAATCCAACATATTCCTTCCTGATAATATCCTAAATACTCCAGAATATGTGTATGGAGGCGGTATAAGTACTTCAGTTCCAATATCTGGTGTCGAGTAGCATGCCCAGAATACCGCTATTCCTCTAGATACCACAATATTACCTAAATTGGAAACCCAATTTTCACTATATGTATTTCCAAATGCATTTTTAGTTAGAGAATCGTCCATAATTCCTTGAATGGCTACAGTCATTATATTTCTATCCGTTAAACTGTTTAACTAACCTAATTTAACTCCATTATTTGGATCTACTGGATCATAAGGAATTTTAAAAAGCATGTCCACTTATATATGTAGGTTTCCTTGCTTAGTATCTCCAGTATTTTTAACAAACATTCGTGTGGATGTATTCTAAGTTAGCACTGGCTTACGGAATTGTAGGATTACTATTACTGATTTTTTTGTCCATAAACAAATAAATTAATTGTTAGAGTACCTCCAGTTAATGCAAGTTTAGTATCTGCATAATATTTAGTTGCTGCATTTGAAAGATTTACGGATTTTTTCTAAATTTAATATTCAATGATTGTCCATATCTAGATCACAACCTGTAGTAGTGCCAAAGGATATGAAAGTAAAAAAATTCTTGTCAATAAACATTTATTTAACTGCATCTCCTTGATCGACAAGATCACCTAAATATTTTATAAGATTTTGATTCATGTTAAGAGTTCGTGAAAGCGTATCTACGGTTGTTCTTATATACATTTTAGCTGATCCACGCTTTTATTTTATAGACATCTTCTATACAATATCGATAATGCAATCTTCAAATGGAACCGATTTGCCTACATTGAGGTTATTAATTATATATCCGCATATGCCACTCCGATCTAGCACGAACTTTAGAGAGACAGATAGGGATCCAGTGTCTGTTAACTCATTCTAAACATCACCAATTAACACAAGTATACAAAATATCATTCCAACGTTCTTCATGCTTACTGGCAAAAACTTTGGTAATGGAATAATAGAAACAATTGTTTTTTAAGTCAACCATTACTATATCACCAGGAGAAATCTGGATATGTGAACTTTCACCACCTATTCCACTAGCTTCTATTTCAGGCAGAAGTACTACACTTCTTATCTCTAAAACACCTTGGTAAGTAGTAATTCTCAAGTATTTAGCATAACAGCTACCTTTTACACGATCAGCTGCTAATTTATTCAGCATATCGCTAGAACTAAGATTAGTAATTGTATTTTTTCAGAGACCGAGATTGGAGTTAGATACTCCACCAATGATTTGTGATATTTCATTTAGCAGTACTGGTATTCTTTTATAATTTTATCACTTTTAAATCATGTTCTATCACTGAAAAATTCACCTATTCAACGTATATTCCTGGTACTAAGTTGAGATCCTATTTTTGCACTAAATTTAGTTCGCAAATTATTAGGTACAGTTTCTTAAAAAAAACTCAAATTGGTTGCAGCGTTCCCAAAATCTGTAGATAGTGAGAATTATAATCTCATTTGTCTGTATTATTTACTGGTTGACCAAGACCCACAATTCTGTTATGATTACAATCAAAGTCTGCCAATAAAATTTCATTTAATTTTCTCAGATTTGAATGCATCCTATACAGAATGGAAGCAACAATCAATTTAAGTGAAATACAATGAAAAGTATTATTTGGTTCTCATATAAGATTATAGTATTCCCAGTGAAGAAGAGGACACTTAATCCAACTTAATATGTCGTCGACTAATAAAATTGCAATAGTGCTAAAAACCGTAACTAGAGCTAGTGTTTCATTCTCACAGAAAATTATACGGGGAGAAACTTCTAAAAAAATCAAATCTGGAATTGAAACAACAAAGGGTGTAGTATCAGAACTGATAACTGGCGTAAACGTTGCTTCAAATGCAGCTATTAAAGTTTTTGCAAAGATAACGAATAAACTTAGTTTAGCAGCATCTAATTAAATAGCCAAAACTGTATCCAAAGTGTTACGGTATTACAGAGTTATTGCAGCTGCTACTAAAACGTTTGCAGGTTTCTTAAAAGTTTTAAGTGGTTTTGTTGATCTTTGACTATTTCTAAAAGAAATAGTTGATGATATCTCTTCAGGTAAATATGGTACGTAAGTTGGAAGACTAATGCTGAGAAGAAAATCGAATAAAAAAAATGATGGCAAGCTCGTAAATCAGTTAATATATAAATAAGACATTACTAGAAGCTTAGAAAAGCAATTTAGATTGGCAACTGGAACCAAGTAAATCTCTGAGTAATAACTTTGGTAAACAGGTGGACTGGAACGCATTTGCTTTAAATTCGAAATCATGATCTAAGAATTTCCTTCAAGTACAAAGTGAAGGAATACTATCTGCCATCCCTGCCGTTATTGCGAGTATTGCAGCTGTTGTAGGAGCTGACTGTACAGCAATTAGTACCGTTGTAACATTAGCTGGTTTCATAAAAATGATTATAGATACGACAATGTATACAGCTAAAGCTCTTCCAACGTCAATTCGTAAAGAATGAATGAGTGCATTAAGCATTCAAACGTCTAGACTTCATAATGTTATTTCAGATTTAAAGATGACGGTAGAGTTACTCAAGTATGATGTTCATATTGATTTATCCAAAAAGGTAGACATGTCTGGTCAGTCATAGATTGAATTATCTTTATACAAGTTATTAACTTAGTTGAGAAATCCAGAGTTGACTATTCACCTGAGTTGAAAGCAAGCATAAAAGCTGTAGAACGCTCAAACAATTGGTTCAAAGACTTGTAATTACAAAGCAGAGTTTGCAATACTATTAGCCACTTTATATACAGAAGGAAAGCACAAGATGAGATATGAGATATGAGATATACCATGCAATTTTGAAACTCAGAAATGAACTAAAACAGAAGCTAGTTATACAGCAAAATGAGCTATGTATCTATAGATTTTGGATTAAGAGAAGGTAAAATGAAAATAAATTTACAATCAATAATCATGTTCTACTAAAATTGACATTTGAAAATCCAAGTTGATAAAGTGGAACACCAGTTACTCATAGGCTGAACATTCGAATAGAAACATGGAAAGCATTACACAAAGGACTAATTCTTAGATTCAGCCTGACCCCGTAAAAGCCTAAAAGATATGATATCAAATAGTTGCTTTCATTAAAAAATCATCAGGAAGACGATAGTTTAATCTTACATTAACAAGTTCAGTAAAAAGCGAATATTTTCTAGTCGGAAAGTTTGTTAATACCAATAGCTATTCTTATGCAAGGCCTGGAACAGAGTTTTAGAAAAAATGAAATAGGGATGTACTGGCGTAAATGAGGTTGAATAACGTGCATTGGTTCATGATCATGACTAAACTGAAAGTCTAAGTGTGAAGGAACGTCTGAGAATACAGTTTAGAAATCTGACCGATCTAGTACTAGCAGAATAAGCTGCAAGATAATAAATAATACTAATGCACTTTATAAAGCACCCTCAGAGAACTTAATCCCTCTCTAGGCGCTTTACATTTGCTGCAGAGGGAAATGCAATTGAATGGTAAGTAAAATCATGCTTGATAAACAAACAAAATGAATAACATGGTTAGGGGCGACATGCACAGGGTCAGCATGCAAATATGGTTAGTGGCAGCATGCACAGTGTCAGCACGCATAAGCACATCGAGGATGTATCACAGGGACCCACTAAATACTGTCCTAAATAGGCGTGTTTTTAATTTCTTTTTAAATGTGGTCAGGTCAGGGGATTTTCTGACCCAGTTCGGGGGGGGGGAGTTCCAGGCTTTAAGAGCATACCAACTAAATGCACGGTCTCCAAAGGATTTAAGGTTTGTACGAGGTATTTGTGACTGTTGGATTCTGAAAAGCGGGTGGTACGATGCTTGGCCTGATGAGGGAGTATATCTGAGAGATAGGCTGGAGCCAAAGAATGAAGGGACCTAAAAGTGAGCGACAAAACCTTGAAGTCAATCCGTTGCTTGACTGGTAGCCAGTGCAGGTCGGCGAGAAGTGGAGTAATGTGGCAACTGTGAAGCTCACGACAGACAAGTCTAGCTGCAGAGTTTTGCACCAGCTGCAATCGCCTGATCGCACATGCCGGTAAGCCAGCGAGCAGTGAGTTGCAGAAATCGAGACGGGATGTCACGAATGCATGGACCAACTTTGATGTGGTATCCTCATGTAAACAAGCCCGAATTTTAGAAATGTTATGAAGCTGAAAATAAGCAGATTTGACTGTGGAGCTGATATGGTCGTCTAATGAGAGGTCGCTTTGGAATATGACACCTAGATTTCGAGCTGATTCAACTGGAGATATGCTGGCAGAGCCAATTTTGAGTTTCAGCCTTTCCAATTTTTGAATCACACTGAGTTTGCCCATAAATAGTAAATTAGTTTTATCGTCATTTAGTTTTAGAAAATTTGCTGCCATCCATGTGCGGATGTCATCAATACATGCAGCAAGTGAGTTGAGAGAACTTGAGGCGCTCGAAGGCTGGGATGGATCAAAGCAAAGGTACAAGATTAGTACTGAATAAAAAACAACCGAGCTATTCTAAAGAAGATGCATAGACTGTTGCTGCAGTACCTTCTGCCAAAGTTAAACTAGGGATTGGATTAAACAATTCAATGGCGGAAGACATTCTAAGAGAAAGTTTCCAGTCTTTCAAGTGTTTCAAAAATAAAATATATGCAAGGAATCTAGTGTATTGCATTATAGGCATAACTGCTAAACAATTCAACTAAAAACATTACTTCCAAGCAAGTACTAACATAAAAAATAGCTTGTAGGTATTTTTTCGTCAATAATTTCACGAGTCTGAACTTGTGAAGCGTGAGCCTTAATCAGACTAAGCTTTAGTATATAGCTGAGTGTTTAGGCACTAACAAGCAAATATTTCGAGGCATACGATACATGTAGCAGTCAAGTTATTTTGAAATCTTTTTTATGTTTTCTAAAAATGTCTTCAATACTACTAGTTTTTACTTTTTAATTTCCTTGGTAGTAAAAAATAAAATATTTGGGCCCAAATCAAATCTTTAACAATTGTTAATCTTTGTTCGTCATTAATAATTCCAAGTTACCTGCAAGCATTGTCAATTAACCTATTAACTTTCTTAAAGTTCTAGATGAGGGTCAAGATAGATATATGCATTAATGTATGGCTTTGATATCTTCGATCTTTTTTCTTCT
Source organism: Cristatella mucedo (assembly GCA_009760855.2). Classification (NCBI taxonomy): domain Eukaryota; kingdom Metazoa; phylum Bryozoa; class Phylactolaemata; family Cristatellidae; genus Cristatella; species Cristatella mucedo. The sequence continues at coordinate 4,410,591 of WPIO01000026.1, read as the reverse complement.
ACTCTGATTCTAAGCGGACTGCCTTTTAGAATTGTTACTTGAAAATCTTTAGGTTTACACATTTTTTCTCCTGGGGAATATCTAATTGAGAAGTGAGATTCAGATGGTTAGACTTTCTTACTTTTCCGTATTATATATAGAACATATTTTTGTTTAATAAAAGAAAAAATTCAGCAGCAATCCCATCCTGGTTCCGAAATCGTTAGTTTTAGAAACTTTAGGCATCGCCTTCGACAGTTCAGTCAGTACCACTGTAACTTTAATATTGAAAGTTATAGAAACGTGAGAAATTTCCAAATATTTTCACCTGAAAACCAGGATGAAAGTCTCGATGCCACATGGTATTATTCAAGCGCAGGGTATCATTGGTTTATCCTCAGCTGTGGCAATTACTTCGGTAAATGCAACTTGATCAAAGAACCTGAAGATCATACAATGTTTCGGAAACTGGACGCGTGGATTTCACGTCCAGATAGAAATAGACCTCAAAGGCAGTGCCGGTAGCTGCGCTCGTCAGTCTCAGACGACAAGCCAGGAATACTTGTGAATCACTGAACATTGGAATCGCGGCCAACGGATTGCAGGTTTAGCACGAATTTAATAATACACCTACGTAGGCAGACTGTATTAAAGAGCGGTAGCTACGAAGCAAACCCTTTCCTAAACATAGCAAGTCCACACAAATGCAAACACACAGGGACACGCACACACACACACACACACACACACACACACACACACACACACACACACACACATGTATATATATACATACATACATACATACACATATATATATATATAAACATGTGTACATGCATGTGTGTGCGTGCATGTGTGTGTGTGTGTGTGTGTGTGTGTGTGTGTGTGTGTGTGTATACACGTGTATGTGTGTGAATGTGTGCGAGCGCGCGCGTGTGTGTCTGTGTGTGTGCGTGTGTGTGTTTAGTTCAGAAGTATTTTCCAATGAGCAGGAGGATTATAGGCAGCGTTCACCGGTGGCCATTGGGTGCAGCAACTCTCGCATGGCTAAATAGCCTAGAGCCCGACTCAGCTCCAATGCTAATGCCCCAATCGTGGAGGACAAAGGCTGGCCTATTACAAGGCTCGGAGTACAAATTTCAGCCTATTACTCGGTTTCTGGCCTTTATGCTGCGTTGAGAATATATCATTGCATAGTAGTTTGATAGCCGCTATAAATTAGGCACCGTAAATAGATATAGTAACTGTCACTCATAATTTGGCCAATTAGTGCTGCTGCAGGATCAATATGGCCTACTGCAGGCTGCTGATACTCGCGTCTGTCATTGCATCAGCTGTAAATCCTTTATACGTAATGACACGAGCGTAGCAGGTTGGTGACGTCTAGAGCACAACAATTGACCGTTAATGTAACGTAAGGTATCTCCATCTGTAACTCTAAAAAGCTATAAAGACTATATGGGTGTTATGCAGGAGAGTTTTCCATGTAGCACTCACAGCCTAAGCTGCTTCGGGTACGCATTCCGTAGCCAATAGACTTCGTCTCACGCAACAAAGAGAAAGTGGGATGCATAGCAGAGTCAGGAGAGCAGTAGAGGTAGTGAGTAGCATGGAAGTAGCAGCTCTGGTCCACTGAAAAGGATGAGCCGTAGTTGGCAGCAATAGAGTAGCTGTCGTTTCGTAAGAATTGTAGAAGCGAATTCCACAATGTAGGACCTGCAGAGCTAAAGCTTCTGTTGCCAATGGTCTTTAAGCAGAGGAATGGAACAGCTAATTTTGTGTCCATACAAGATATGAGGGCACGAGGAGGTTGAAACTGGTGCAGCAGTTCAGCTGGATATGGAGGAGCCCAGTCTTGGCGGGCCTTGTGGGTCAGAGTAAGAAATTTGCTCTGTATCCTTTGATCAACTGGCAGCTGCAGTATTCAGCATGATATTTCTGAATAATCATCGCACTGTGAAGCTTTAAGTTAGCTACTCACATCGCAATTATTGTTGACGAATTGCCCTTAAAAAAATTACCCTATTCGAAAACACATGTCAAATATTTCCGGCAAAATTGTTATTAATATCATTATTAAATAAACGGTTCAACCAAACGAGGTATGCAAGTGCTGTGCTTCGTACTAGATTCGTCGCTGACTTATGCGTGCCAGTTGGTTCGTTACAGCTGTATTTTTCCTTCGACGAAACTTGGTGCAAATTGTGTCAAATCATAGTGGTAGACCGTGCTATACTTCTTGGAAGGGCTGGAGACCAGTCACCCCAGCTTCCGGTAACTACTCATTGCAGTATGCTGGCAAAGCCCCCCTCGCCGCATGACGTTGGCTAGGCATGGATCTGTAACAATAACGTATGTCATAAAAATCATAAATTTGATATAGTGCCCTCGGAGAATTCAACCTCCTAGGCACTTTAAAACTGTTGCAAAGGAATCACGATCGAACGGTTGGTAGTAGCATGCTTCGTTGCGCAATAGACAACAAGAATAACACGGTTAGGGATGGCATGCACAGGTTCAGCATGCACAATGTCAGCACGCATAAGCTCACAAGGGCGAATCGCCGGGATCTACTAAATGCTGTGATAAATAGATGCGTTTTAAGTTAGTTTGAATGTGGTTAATTAAGGAGATGTCGTGACGCAAGTCAGAAGTGAGTTTCAGGTTTTGTTTGGGAACAAACGAGCTAAAGGCACGGTCTCCAAAGGATTTGATGTTTGTATTTAGCTAGATTTGCCTTCCAGATAGTGCTATCGAATTCCATATCGTTCTCTAGCTTATACTAATAGCTTCAAAAGCATTATGAAATTATGTCAATGGCAGTGCCTAAAGTTTGTTTCGACGTTTATAACAATTGAAATTGGCTCAACATTAGTTTGTATTCGCTTTGCAAGAGAACGTCAAAGCAATAATAATAACGCTTATAATAAAATATGTATTAAGCTAAATATAAATTTTTTAAATTGAGGGAAAATAGCTTAACATATTTTAATAATATTTACACTAGAGATGCGGGGCACCCGTACAATATATTTATCTTTGAAGGAGAATACTAGTTATGGCATTTAGAGGGCTAGCAGTTTTCACAGAAAAATTTGAACTTTATCTGAAGTCAGTGGCGACAGGCTTTAATGTGTACTTTTACGTAAAGCAAGAAAACAATTTTGATTAGTCAAAAGTTAATGCAACTTCTGAAGTTAGTTCGTAATCCTACGTACGTTGGAGAAAATTTAGCAAGACTAATGACCAGCTAAATTATTACTACGATTACTAGGCAAGCTGTGACCTGAGAGTGGTTTAGACGATGGTTAATGGTTCGCATAGGAACGTTTTGATAGTTCATCTCTGCTTCCATTACGTTTTTTTGCGAATCCGGACTTAGCATTAGCAAGAATAGATAGCTATTGCATAAAAAATCTTTTTATAGAAGTTGATGGACACCAATCTAAGATATTTCTCTTACATGCTTGAGATTAGTAATGCATTTCCACGTTTGCTACATCAGCTGGAAACTCGTCTTGATTTCTCATCACATTCCTGCACTTCAACCTCTCTTAAATGTTTTGATTTGTGTTGAGAATATGAACGCACTTGGATTGAAAAAACATTTCTCTAATTGAATTACGATACATTATTTTATAAGAAATATGCAAACCTAATTTCATTAAAAAATAAAAAACCTATACCTAAAATGGGCCCGGGAGGCGTTTCTTCAGCAGCAACTGCCCGAAATATCGGTGTCCAGCTCTAGGGTGACCTTTCGGTAGACTGCCGACTTAGCTCCAAGTTCACAGCCGCCTAATTTCTCTAACATAACATTGCAGTAGATTTGGTTTCTCGGACAAGCATGCCACATCCAAGTTGTTAAATTCATCTGTACCATCTTGCACTGAATTATTTCACCCACTACTCACAGGTAAACCAGCATGTGAAGTAGAAGGCTTGCAGCTGGCATACAATTTGGCAGCAAGACGTTTCTGTCGCGAACTTCGCAGTTATTGCGTTATACATTTTCTGACATACATGCACTGGCTCTTGATCAAGCAGTGCAGCGAATGTAAGGCTGCGTCACTCACTTTTAGGTTTGTTTATTCTGTATGTCGAGCCTACTTATTACAGCTACTCTCACGTCAGGCTAGTCACAGTACCACCAGTTCTCTTGACTTAAGTCGTATAGCTCTGTCTCAAACACAAGCTCAAATTCTTAGGAGACCGTGCCTTTAGTTTATAAGCTCCCAAACATGGAGCTCACTCTAGACTGATGCCACGACATTCCCTGGCTTGATGAAATTTAATGAAAGCTAAAATGGGCCTATTCCTAATAGCATTTACTTAGTCACCGTGAATTGTTCATGGTGTGCTTTGCATTGTGACGCTGTTCCTTGCAATGTTAATATATCGACACGCTTCCCTTGCAGTGTGCTCATGGTGACTAGTAAACGATTAAACTTTCTGACGGTGCGTTGCAAATTTCTTATCATTTCGATATGGCGTAATTTTAGTTGAAAATAGATATTAGTTGATGGAGCCATCGAATGTACGACAGTACACTTGAAATATAGACAGGTGAATGATTTGGCACAAACAATCTGATTGGTAACATACAAATCCTCCGATGCAACACGAGCTGCCTAAAGATCACGGTATCACTTGGCAAATCAAAAGTAGCCCAATCAGCGCATTATTAAAAGTCTTATTTTCTTATTTATGGAATGAAAATATTGTGTGCTTTTACCAAACTTCCTATCGGAATGTGCATCCACAGCAGCCGTGCTGTCAGTGTGCCCTCCAGAGCATAAGCCACGAGTCACTGTACCCGGCTAAGATATAACTAACCGTAGTTTTCAAAAGGATCATAATGCCTGCTGTGGATACATTATCTTCAAGCAGAGGCACTCCTGGATGAGGCAAGACGAGTTTCCAAGTTTTGTATTGGGAACTCGCATACAATGGCCTGAAAAAGTAAAACACCAGGATTTTTCGCATTTCTCCGAGACTTTCTCCACCAGACTTTATCTGTAGTACTGCAGTGAGTCGTTTTATAGTCATCAAGCCCTCTATAGCCTCGGGGATTAATCTAGAAATAAACCAATTGCATGCTCCTTATATATGAAATGAACCGATGTAGACCAAAAGCAATTTATGACATGACTAGTAGTGAAGACCTTAAACTGACAGTTGTGAGAAATGCCTCGGGGAAAACCACTAATTTACGGACGATAAAAACGCCCTGCACACAATTAATCTGTCTTGCAAATCTCAAGTAGGTAAATGATGGTTTAAAAGAAGCTCAGTTGTAGATTTTTGCAGCCATCAAAGTACTTCGTAAATTACATTAAGCGTGTGCTTTCCTGGCTTATGAATACGGGCTCAATCGTAAAAAGGTCACTCACACTGCAAAACAATTTCCTCGATTATGTTCAGCAAAAACTAGAGCCATTTCTTAATTTTTATATCAAATGAAATTTTCGTCTTTCACATGAATATGCTACCGTAAGCATAAAATATCATCACATAATCAAAAAATATAAAGCAATTTGACCTCAATGCTGCGAGAAAAGATCCTCCCAGAGGTCTGTGCTCACTGTCTCACCCTTTATTGCCTTTACAGGCTGAATACTAAAGGTAGATGATTTTGAACTACTGCCTAAGTAATATTTAAATCCTCACCGAGAGTGCTTGTAGTTAAATGCAAACCTTTATTTAGCTAAGATTACTGGGATAATCCTAAATTACCGAGGCAAACTGGAATCGATTGCACACAGGTTAGCAGACACAGGATAGTGGATTTCGTGCCAATTCATAGTCTTTAAAGCCAAGCCTACCACATACGTGAACAAAGGACGAGCAAAAACATGCAAGAACAAAAGTGCTCATTCCGACCAGCGACTATTAGGCGAGCCACTACTGTCTGCACCATGCCTAGAAACTCCACTAGGACTGTAAAATCATTTGACCTGCTTCTTTTCCTTGCAGGTTTGGTAAAGTCAGACAGCCTGCTAAGATCAAGTGAGGTAAGCTAACCTCTTAAATTAGAATCTTCACGTCGTATCCCAGTCCAAGCTTAGTGATGGTTGGCTAAACCCCATCCCTTTTTCTACCCTGAAATGTATTTACTTACTGCTGCTCTGCTGCATAACTACCACTGTAACCACGTACTTTTTCCTAGATGATGACTCATTACCGTTCAATGAGTCTGTTTTAAGATAATTTCTTAAATAAGTAGATAATACAGTACACACACACACACACACACACACACACACACACACACACACACACACACACACACACACACACACACACACACACATATATATATATATATATATATATATATATATATATATATATATATATATATAATTGCTTCCTAAGAGAACATATTCTCTATTCAGCCGCTTCACGTATAGCTCCAGGGGTCTAGCACACCAACTCAGCCATCAAATTACATTCATATTGACCTCAATTGGGGTGAGGGCCTTCACCTCTGAGTCAAATCAGTGCTGTAATAGACAGAAGAACTCAATACACTTCAACCCGGTCCCCTGATGGCCGTTACTAACAGCTAGATAGAAGCAAGTCGTGTCCTAACTGCTTAACCAACTTTAAAAAGAATCTATAGCAGCACTAGTTCTATTCCTACTTTTAATAAAAACTGCTCTATTTAGTCAGCACTTATATGAGCCTAGTAATACCTTTTAGCAAGTACTATCGTAAAGTTAACTATTTAACGACTCAAACGACTCTTTTATGTAGCAGCTGAATAGCCTTAACATCCATCGCCACCGGTTTCTGTGAGCAATTGGGATAACTAAATAAAAATAAATACTAGCTGTTTTAGCGGCCTCTTTTTGTATAGCCATAGAAGAGCCTTTACGGCTATCACCACCACTTGCATTGGCGATAAAGGATCACCCTCTACAGGATCCGAACCCACGACCTCGGGGCCGAGGTCGTGAAAATCAACCGCCTTACCTAGTGAGCCATTACGACTCACCATAGTCCTCTGCAAGACCTGTCGTCAGGCTGTGTAGAGTGACAGAGCAACATGTCTGCTGGCTCCAACTTGAAGTACTTTAGTCAGCAAACCACGCCGGATAAGACCAGGGTAGGCAGTCTAAACTGCAGCCGGCGTCAAGGAATCTAGCCCTCCCCCTACTCTTCCGGCAGCCGGTATATTCAATCGTTTTTGCACCGTCAAGCCATTGTTCATTCCAAACCAGCAGGAGGCAGTTTGTGGTAGATTGATGACCCACGTGCCACACGTGCCGCCAGTGCATGGATATGGGCCGGACTGACGCGTCATCAGCTGAGAGCTACTGTCTGCCTCTCAGCCTCTGGAGAGACTGTGGCTGCGTGGGCAGTCTGAGCACTCTTAGGGTCTCCGCCCACTGCCCATACGCTGCTGCATCATGTTCCCTCCATAGGAATGCAAGAAAGCCCACTGCAGAAATAGAAATCCAGACCTTGGTCATTAAGGGCAAGTTTCATAACCCCTAAACTTATACCGAGGCCAATTGGATTTTACCTGCCAATTTAGCTGTCTTCCGTGGTGCTAAGTAAAAAATCATTTGTATAGCATCCTTTGAGAACTTAATCTGTGTTCGGGCGCTTCCCAAATGCTACAGGGCTCGAGCCCATGACCTCGGTAATCAAATAGTTACCTTGACCTCGGCCGTGGATGGCGAGCACCTAAACCCTTGTGCCTAACCAGCAAACCAAGCTCATCTTGAGCACTTATCAACTTGTGTAGGTATCACTGGTTTGTACTAAATAATAACAATAATAATATTAATAATAATAATAATAATAACATGACAACAATAACAACAATAATAATAAGAGGAATACATTTGATATAGCACCCTTAAATAACTCAACCTCTATCTAAGCACTTTACATCTGCTGCAAAGAAAGCCCGATCGAATGGTTAGTGGTAGCATGCTCAACCAAACCAACAAGAACAATATGGTTAAGGGTGACTGCAAATGGTCAGCATGCAAGTATGGTTAGTAGCAGCATGCACACTGTCAGCACACACAAGCACATAAAGGACAAATCACAGGGACCCACTAAATGCTGTGATAAATAGGTGTGTTTTTAAGTTCTTTTTAAATGTGGCCAAGTCAGGGCATGTTGTGACGCAAGTCAGAAGTGAGTTCCAGTCTTTGGGAGAATACGAACTAAAAGCACAGTCTCCAAAGTATTTGAGGCTTGGTCGAAGTATAAGTAAATGGTTAAATTACGAAAAGTGGGTAGTGCGATGCTTAGCCTAGTGGGGGAGTAGATCTGATAGATAGGCTGGAGCCAAAGAATGAAGCAACCTAAAAGTGAGTGACAAAACCTAGAAGTCGATCCGTTGCTTAACTGGTAGCCAGTGCAGGTTGGCGAGAAGTAATGTGATGCGGCAACTACGACGTTCACATGTGTCACTTCATCATGTGTTGCGGCAATATAATTCTCATATAAAACAGCAGTATTTACCAATGTATATATAATTTCTGAAATAATTTTTTAGCATTTGTATTCTTTTAGTAATTTTTAAAAGTTTGAGCTCTTTCAGGGCAAAATAATATATATCTGATTTCCTGTGGTATATCTATTCCTATATCATGATATAAGTGAGGAACAGAACCTTGAAGGCGCTGCATTGCTTCACTGGGAGCCAGCGCAGGTCGGCGAGGAGCGACGAGGTTTTGTAACTGCTATGCTCACGATGGACATGCCTAGCTGCAGAGTTACTTTGCTCTTATCTCTGAGGGAGAATTAAAAGTGTCGATGACAATGGCCAATAGTCATTCTCTGAGGGTGCTATAAAAATGTGTTATTATTACCGAGCGAGTCTACGATGATTGGGGGGACGAAAGCCAACTGTTCATTGTTGCACACTTCATTTCGATATGTATACTCTAACTTTGGTGAAAGCAATATCCAAATACAAAGTATGCTTACAGTTGAAATGTAGATGCTTCTTCCTTGATTTACTACTTCCTTCTAGTGACTAATGCAGCATTAAATGTCGTGCAGGATCAATGTCGAAATTCACACTAGACTTTAAATCAGCGGTCTATATTTATAGATCTCACGACATAAGCCTATTGCCAAATTTTTCTGGCGTCTACCGTTAAGAGCCTTGATGAAGCGTTCTTAGCTCGTGTACATATGTGACATCGCATCGTGCACAGTAAATCCTGCTACTACTTGCTTCTCGTGATATCAACTACTTTCATTTCAAGTTTCTACTTTAATACGCCATGCTACCAAGAAAAAGCATTGAAAAACAAGTTTTGTATGACCTGAACGACTTTTAAATTTTGTGCACTGTTCCATATCCATTGCATTTTTTATGCATCACAGTAAAGAAATCTGGGCTCAGCGAAGTCTGTCAAAGAAATAACCGTTCACGTTGATTAAATTGTAGATCAAGTTTCTCGCAAAAAGAGGCTGTTATTCACCACATCTCTCAGTCTTAGACTAGTGGCCCAGGGTGGCACATTAAGATCCAAGTCCTGAGCCCTAATCCTGCAGAAGTTAATCTATTATCGCCGGCTGAAAGCATAAGTTTGGTACAATATGCTGTTTTGTCAATATATGACTAAGGTGCTGGATCAGCTCAACATAAATTACTTCCATTCGTTTGATATTACGTATTCCATGTCAGTGTCGTCTAAGTGGCTATCTATATAACCATAACGTAGTATCTATAGTATAGCTACGAAATAGGTTGAAAAAGAAGAGCTCGGCCTGTCTGACCGAGTCATTTCTGAGTCAAGTCATGCCTGAGAACGCATTCACATCTTTATCTAATTGAGAAGCCGTAGTACTAAAATTTAGACAAATATGAGCCAACTTACTTACATGTTGGAGTATGGAAGTCAAGCAAATGATTTTAGACATTTCTAAAAAAGTGGTGCAATATGTATCCTCTCATTTCCTGGTTAAATTTGCTGCTGATTTGGGAACAATGCACAGTGAGAAAATTGAAACTATAAAATATATATAAAATATAATTCATTTATATAGCGCCCCAAGAGAACTTAATCACTATTCAGTCGCTTCACATATGTCTCGATGCTCGAGCACCCGACCTCAGTCAGACCTTGGTCGGGCGAGCACCTTAACCGCTAGACCAAACCAGCTCGGCATTGAGTCCATAAAAAGGCAAGATGGTTAAAATTTACAGTATGAATCGCTTTCGGTTTTGCGACTTGGAGTCTATGTTTCCAACCGAAAGCTAATAGAAAACCAGAAGATTATACATTTAAGGCCTGAAATAGCGTAATAGTTCGGTTAGAATAATGGTTAGAGTCTCGATACTGCTGTCCTATAGAATTTAGCGTTTAGATAAAAGCCCATGTTCGATTTTATTGATGAATGACTCACTACAAAGAACTCAAAATCTGTTTTAAAAACGACCGATGTATTATAATTGAAAATAAATTTTATTCCGCGGAATTCATGCCTGCAGTAACATCAAGCAACTTTCTATACATTCACCTCCTTGAAATTTCTAAAATTTGAGCTGCGTAGATATCCGTACCGGCAACAAGTTGGTCCATGCATTTGCAACTTTTAAATTATACTTACGTAACTCACTACTTAATTCATTACCAAGTCTTCCCGTGGGTACAATAGGAAGCTTGCTAGGAAGGTGCACACATTTCCTGCCTGAGCTTGTTGCTGACAAACCGCTCAACTGCCATATTCCACGACTTCTCTCACTAACCCGTACTGGCTTCACATAAAGCAGGGTATGGAATTCAAGGTTTTGTCTATTTTCTTTTATTTCCCTTGCTCCAGCCTAAATTTGGAAAGACTTCGTAGAAGAATCGTCATTCTACCGCCCATCCTTTTGCGGTTTCCGTCGCGTTGCCGCACCTCCAGCCAAGCTCAAGTCCTATCGAGAGCCCTGTTTCCTGCTCCTCCTGTCATCGAAAAGCGTAGAACTACATACCGATATAGGCCAGAGCAACCCTGGTGTGAAAATTTAAAAAAGAAGCTAAGCCAGTTCCTCACCTGTTTATCACAGCGGCATCTGCTGGTCCACAGTCAACTGTCATCACGTGTGCACACACGTGCTGAAATTGCGTGCGTTGTAATTAAAATATTGACACGCTTTCTCAGCACTATTTACAAAATTTCTAAGCAAAAATTAAGTTCTCTTATTGCACAGTGTATATTTTGTACCACAATTATCATTATTAATATTCAGTAATTCCGTAAGGATGCATCCTTAAAAGAATATTTCTTAATGACAGTAGTTAGGTGGCTGTAAAGAATTCTGAATCTTGGGTGCAAAGCAGTAAAGATTCGAAAACTTACGAAACAACAGACCAAACGGCCAAAGGTAAAATTATGAGCTTTCTTGATAACTAGTTGCGTGGAAGTATTTTAATCCCTACCTAACTAAAAAACGAATGGGGAATTTAAAAGGTGAACTTGGTAGAAATTCTGAGGAAATTAACGACGCTAAAGCACACAAGTTCAGCTGAATATGATAGTGCGACCATTGCTTCGTATCAATTAAGAATCCTTTATTTCTTCTTAAAATTCTACACATAAGGTCGTGAGACTAAGCGATCGGGCTGTGCTCCAGCGATAAATAAATTTGAGTCACGTGCACTTCCTCGCGAGGTTCCGAATGTATAAATCGCTCAAACTTGGAGCCTCAGCTGCTAAGCATTGCTGGGGCCATCTCCAGTTGGGTAGCACTGTACTATGTGCCATTAGCCTCTGCTTTAGATTCAGCTGCTGAACCGGGCTCCTCTTGATTGCTTCTGCTATTTAATCGGGTCGTTACTGAGCCCCGGACTTCATCGAACTTCTTCTGATTTATTCTGTCTCTCTTCTGGTATATGTAAGCAATCGCAAAGTCGCAGACCACCGAGGCTATACTCAATAGTCCGATGCCACTGCCGATGCTAAACATGAGTGGAACAATGTGGAACGCTCTGGCTTTTGCCGTGCATGAGACCAGGAACAAGATGCCATAGGCCTTCGTCAGAGTGCGTCTCACGGAGCCAGCCTCGACGTATTTGTAGGCGAATCGAAAATTATAGCCCAGAGCGACCAGCGAGTGTGTGGCGGCACTGTCTAAACGCCAAAAATGATATTTTGGAACACAGTACTTAACGTTGTAATCCAGGTCGCAGTCCCAGTTAATTCTGATGGACACCACACCACCGAGCTCCGCCAGGTTGCCGAAATCTTCGCCTTGAATGTTATCGATGATGTCGCCTATTCTAAATATTGGACACTGGGGATCAGTGAGCGAATTGTACGTGCAGTGCTGCAGGTATTCCCTAGTTCCGCCTTCGAGAATGTTACTTCTGTGCACGTCATAGCCAGGAAAGTAGACAAAGTTCTTGATGCGCACGGTTAAATCTTGCCAGTTGCTGAATGTGGCATTTCGTTTGAGGCTGGCGGCATTCTCCAGCGGGCACCATGACGTTATCTCGCACGTGCCGTTCCCACTCGGAGGAGAGCTCTTTAGGCATCTTCCTGTGAAAGCACCGTTGCCTTCCGAGAGCATACTGTATGGAGGACAGTCGGCATCTTTAGTGCATGCGGCATTCTTCAAGGCCGGATCCTCGGAGCAGCGTGACTGGGATTGATTTCTGGTCTCTAGGACGTTGGTCATGACGAAGAACGCGCCATTCATCTGAGGTGGTATTACGTAATCCGCTGGGTCCCAAATCCGCACTTGTTCACCTGGTGCAACGCCGCTATAGTCAGAGTACTGCACACCTTTGACTGTCGCTGTGATACTACTCACGCCAGTGTCCGTGTTTTGGTAGCCGTTCTGGTAGATGATATTGTATCCAATCACATAGCCGAGAACGAGGAATTGAATGGAGCGACAAAGGATGCCAATAAATTTAGACCTTATGGTCACATACTTTGGGGTGTCGTAGTCCAGGAAGCCTACGATCGCTTCCCTAATGGCCTGGCGAGGATTCATCGAGGGTATTCAGAGCTAATGCACGGGAGACGTGTCTGGTGATGGAGCAGGCCACCTTTATTTATCAACCCCAGCCGTCAATGACGAAGCATCGGAGAGAGGTTTCGGCCAATGGTATGTCAGCAAAAGAACGGTGACTAAACAGAGACTTCAGAGCAAGCTCTGGATGGCAGTCAAGGAATTTTGCTAATGTGACCATACTTGACTGAAAATGATAACATTGTGGTCGCATAAGACACACTAATCATCCTATGACAGCTCTGCAAGCCGGTAGCAGACTTGCCTTCAGCTTCGTGCTTCTAAATGAGCATAAGGTACTTTAAAATAGATCGAGAGACAATAAAGCTTTATATAGCTAATTTAGTTAATTTATCAACCAAGATGAAATAGCTTAAACAAATTACTTGATGCTATAAACATATTCAAAACGAGAGTTCACTGCCCACGGACTCGCTTTGCTAAGTCATAGTGGAATTTCTGTAAAGCTGCCTCTTCTTGCCGCGTGACGAACATCTAGAGGACTTTCATGCTTTAATTCATAAGGATCGCTGACTAGCTTTAGCAGTATTAAGAGATGTGTGGTTGCACAGAGACCAAGGCGAGCACATACACACAGCACGCCAGTGCGTCGCAACTGCAGTTTAAGATCGCTAGATCATCTGCCACGCTTTTTACCAATCGCTTGGTCCAGATTAGAGAAGATCATATTTATAAATGATTTTCAAAAGATTAATAGTAGTATTTCATAACTTAAAGCATTCGAGAACGGCTTTTATTCTCTTTCAAGTAGTCCTCTCGGAACTGAAGCACTGAAGGGTAATTGCACGAATTTTCTGTTTTGGATTTCTAGAAATAGGTGACTTACGTCATCGTGGACGGTTCCAGTGTTGTGCAGCCCAGCAGCATGTCTTGCCTAAATGTAATACTAGACTGAGTGCAAAGAAAATTATTGCCAACTAGTAGTTTAAGCCCAGTTGGCTTGCCAAAGACTGTCCCGCTCGGTAGCTACTGCCAGCAATTTAAAAAACTAAGCCCAGCTTGTTTGTGGTACAACCTAAAGCTCAGCAATACAGATGAAAAAATCTGGAGGTCACTCCATCTCAAGTGTAAGCCTTAACCTCGATTTCGGGTTCATTCAAGATTCACCCAGAAAACGTGATGCCGTTAAAGTTAATATAAGCCGCATCTGTAAAAGAAATCGATCGCATCACTTTTATAAAAAAGGCTGCTGCTTCATACTGCACACTGAAGTGATCTTCACCCGAACGCAAAAATAAGTTAATATAAGGCGCATCTGTAAAATAAATCGATCGCATGACTTTTATAAAAAAAGGCTGCTGCTTCATGCTACACACTGAAGTGATCTTCACCCGAACGCAAAAATAAAAGTTACTTCAACCGAGCTTAATGCTGAGCACCATGTATGCGCCGGCCAGAACTGAAGAAGCTGAAGAACTTAGGTGCGCCTAAAATTGCATCTCCATTTTCAAGCTGAATAGCAAGGAGTGCTGACGTCAAGCCACCCAGTAGCCTCGTTCGAACCCTACTTTCATTTTTGGAACTGTGTCCTCACAGCTACATTGTTACTCCGCTTTAGAGAAGACTTCCAACAAACCTCCGTCGGGTTCTTAATCAAAGCCTCGTTCTGGTCCTTGGTGGCTGCAAAAGAGAAGCCCGCTGTTCTCCATTTGCTTAGATATTAAGTGAGTCAACATGGCAGCATCACGACATAATGCGAATGTGGCTTGAGCTCAACTTCTGCTGATACGTCGGGTGAGGCAGTGTTGTAAGCAGACCTTTGCTTAGTGTTAACATCGCATGCCTCTAGAGGAGAGCTATAATCCCCGGCCGCAAGTCGACAGGGAGCAGCTTCCAGAGCCGAGGGTGGGGGAGGAGGAGGGGCCGTTAGGGGGTCGTCTGAACTGGATGACAAAGGGTACCAATCGCTTTCGAAGCTTTGGCCGTCGGAATTTGATGCACTCTGCAGTGCCTAGTAAATGAAGCATCTATGGGATTTTAAAAGAACTCGTGTGTAATGAGTTTTTAAATACCGGGCTTTGCATTTGCACTGTCACCTTTCGGGTTGGTGTATTCAACTAATACCGGTCTAGACACAGTTTCGTCAGATAAGTCGGCAGCAATTACGGATTACCGAGGGCCGCATTAAAAGGTAAAGGCGAGCATTGACATAAAAGCCGTGTCAGGGTGACCGGTGTTGTGATATGCCCTGAAAAGGCTGAGTGATTAGTTAGCGCTTTCAACATTCGACATTTGTAGCTGTGAGACTAAGATGCTGTGGTTCGCGATTGCTTCCGCGTCTGCTATTGCCGAGACACCTAAGTGCATCAGGGGGAGCTCTAAGAGTCTTTTTGCCGCGTATTTTTGGGGGATCAATGTTACGTCTGCAAAGGCTAGCATGTGCCATTTTACAGGGATTGCAGTGCGAACGACGTTAGTCGGAGAGCCACTCAGCACGTTCCTTTGTTACAGTACATTTACAACTAGCTATAATAATAATTAAGGATTTAATAAATAAAAAGATACATATATAAATAAAGTAGAAAATAAATACATAGATACAGCAGTAAAGATGAAGATACTTATGTAAAAGAAGAAGGCATGGGGAGTGACTATCGGGATTTGTTATTTCACCAATATCCGATGGCACTTACGAAATAATTTCACTTTGCTCAGTTGGAAGTGGTGCAAAATGAACTACGGCAGAAGGATAGGTAGATATGTTTGAAATGTTCTTTGTAAAAGCCTGTGGTCATCAGAAAATTAATTTCCCTTAGATTTTGTCGCATTTTAGTTATCACAACCATCCGAGTACCTAGGTAATAAGCAGAGTGATACCACAATCCATAACGCATGCAAAAGTAAAACCCAAATTGCAGTTTGGAAAATTGAAAATAATAAACTTATTGGTTTCGTTCTATCGGAAGTCGTACATTGACAAAGAAATATTCAAGTCTTAAGTAATAGCTAAGGGTAGCTAAAAGTTAGATCAGCTCCACCATGCTTGACTTTAACGTATGTCGCAAATGAATGAACCCACATTGATGTGATGTTCTTGTTTATCAGGCTGGAGGTCTGTTAATTTACTGAAGCTGAACGTCTAAAAAATGATTGCAGGAATGGTATGGTCTTCTAGGGAAAGGTAATTTTCCGCTCTCATTCTGCATGGATGGCGAAGAAGATATGCTTGCCAAGCTAATTTAAGAGTAGAACTTTCTTATATATGAATCGCGTTTACATTTTCGTCGGTGTTGTCTTTAGTTGACTTAAGCTAAGTTGATTTTAGCTTCATTGAATTTGTGAAGGCATGCTGCCATTCATCTGTGGATGTCAGCAACACGTAGGGAGGTGGGCAGTAACGCTAAGGGAGTTGAGACGGAGTTTGATGAGCTCTAGGATTAGTTGGTATATATAGTTACAGCTGTGCATTATTTACTGTAGCAAGGCTCGCCGAATCTCCGCAGTTCTACTTGCGAGTTCAGTTATGGTAAATATTTTGTAGTGTATTTCAGGCTCATTCATAGCAGCTGTGCATGAATGAAGAATCAATGCCAAGATTTTAGTGTTTTAAGGCCAACCTCGAGTGTTCCTCCTGGTATTAATGTAAACTTTACGATGGTTTTTGGACTGCCAAGTGAACAGATATGTACGCAATACGGCACAAGGAATCCAGAAGTAACAGCAAAAATAACAGCATCTTTCGGAATCTCACTTGGTAAATATCTCAAATCTTTGCTTGCAGATACCAGCATTAATAATAATACTTTATATGAAATTCCTAGACAACTTAACATATACAGCAAAAGAAGCACGATTATAAGCTAAGTGGTAACGTGCACTGCCTCAACCTGCAGCATGCTGGTAGTGGTAACATGCACATTGTGAGAAAGTACAAGATGGAAAAATCCCGAGAAACTAGCAAATGCGGCTAAAAAACAGTGCATCTTAGCTTTTTTGCAAATGGCATCGAGTTAGGGGGATATCGTGACGTCAGTCGGAAGTAAGTTACAGTGCTAGAATTATGCAAACTAAAGGCAAGTTTTCCAATGTATTTGAGGTTGGTTAGACATACAGCTAAACGATTTGAGTTACAAAAAACTGGAGGTATAAGACCTAACCTGATTAACAAGTAGTTCTATTAGGTGGGCTGGAGTCAGAGAATAAAAGTATCAACAAGTGAGTGCCAAAGTCCTATAGTCATTATGCGTCTTGACTGTTAAATACTAGTCGGCGTGGAATGGGGTAATGTGGCAACTGCTGCGCTCATGACAGACAAGACTGGTTGCAAATCCTCGCACCAACTGTAAGAGCCTGATCACAATGACCGGTAGACCTGCAAGCAGTGATTTACAGAAATAGAGATGCGATGTGACATTTGCATTGAACCTATTGGGATATGATGTCCTTTGGCTAAGCAGACCAAAATTTTCATAATGTCACGCAGTTGAAACTAGGCGGACTTCATTGTGGAGCCAAAGTGATCGCCAAGATAATTTTTAGTCTGAAGCAGATCATCACATTTTGTGCAGGAGCCACAAGATATTATTATTCACGTGTAGGGTATAATAATATTACGTGTAGGGTATAATCAGTTTATCCTCAGCAGCGGGAGTTGCTTCGGTGAATGCAACTGAATCAAAAGACAATAAGAAACCAGAGGATTTTAGAAGATATTTGTGCGGCTTTCGCGTCCAGATAGAAATAGACCTCAAACGAAGCACCGGTGGCTGTACTAGTCAGTCTTGCACGAGAAGCCACGAATACTTGTGAATCACTGAAACTTGTAATCACGGCCAACGAATTGAAAATTTAGCACGAATTTAATGATACACGCATGTACCCAGACGGTAGTAAAGAGCGATAGCGAAAAAGAGAACACTTACCTTAACATAGCAAACCCATCTCTCTCTCTCTCTCTCCCTCTCTCTCTCTCTCTCTCTCTCTCTCTCTCTCTCTCTCTATATATATATATATATATATATATATATATATGTATGGTAGATAAGTCTTTTTGAACGTGGAGGAGGGTTATAGGTAGCGTTCAGAAGTGTTCATTGGATGCAACAACTCTCATACTGATAAATAGCCTAGAGCACGACTCACCTCCAATGCTAACGTAACCGATCTTGGAGCATAAGTGTTAAACTTTTACACGGTTTTGGCATTTATTATACATTGATAATGTATCTTAGCGCAATAACTTGATAGCCATTATAAATTAAGCTTGTCAAGTAATTATTGTCTCATAATCTGGCTAGTTAGTGCTACTGCAGGTTCAATATGGTGTACTGTTATTGTACTGTTGCCCATGTACAGGCTGCTGAGACTCCCGTCCTTCAGAGCATTCCTATGGAGTGTTTTAAACCTAATTACACGAGCGTTGCAGATTTGTGACGTCTCAAGCACCGAAATTGGACGTTTCGGCATTCAGCATGGTATTGTTGAATATTCGTGGCACTGTACGGCTCTCAGTTAACCAGTCAGATAATAATGTTATTATTTAAAAAAAAACACTTGATACAGCACCCTCTGAGAACTTAATCTCTTTCTAGGTGCTTTACATTTGCTGCAAAGGAAACACGATCGAATGTTGAGTGGTATCATGCTTGATAGGAATAACATGGATAGGGGTGAGATGTACAGGGTCAGCAGGCAAGTATGGTTAGTGGCAGCACGCAATTGTGTAGGCATGCACAAGCACATGCAGGAAGAACCATACGGACCCGCTAAATCTTGTAAAAAATAAGTGCATCGATTTCTGTTTAAATGTGATCAAGTCAGGGGATGTCGTGCCGCAAGCCAGGAGTGAGTTCCAGGCTTGGGAGCATATGAACTAAATCCACACTCTCCAAAGGATTTGAGGTTTATGCGAGGTATTGGTATGCAGTTAGCTTACGAAAAGCAGGAGGTACGATGATGCCTGGTGGGGTAGTAGATCTGATTGGTAGCCTGGAGCCACAGAATGAAGGGACCTAAAAGTGAGGGACCAAACCTTGAAGTCGATCCGTTGCTTGACTGGTAGCCAGTGCAGGTCAGCGAGAAGTGGTATGAGGTGGCATCTGCAACGCTCACGACAGACAGGCCTAGCTGCAGAGTTTTGCACCAGCAGTAAGCGCCTTGTTGCACATGCCGGTAGGCCAGCAAGCTGTGAGTTACATAAGTCGAGACGGGATGTCTCGAATGCATGTACAATCTTAGATGTGGTATCCAAATCTAAACAGACCCGAACTTTAGCAATGCTATGTAGCTGAAAGTAGGCGGACTTGATTGTGGAGCTGATATGGTCGTCTAAGGAGAGGTCACTTTGGAACATGACACATAGATTTTGAAATGATTCAGCAGGAGATATGCTGGCAGAGCCAATTTTGAGGGTCAGCCTTTCCAATTTCTGAATCAAACTGGGTTTGCCCATACATAGCAAGTTAGTTTCATCGCCATTTAATTTAAGAAAATTGACTGCCATTAATATGCGGATGTCATCAATACATGCAGCAAGAGAGTTGAGAGAATTCTTAGTGCTCAAAGGCTGGGAGGGATCAAAGCAAATGTACAACTGAGTGTCATCCACATAGAAGTGAAAGCCTAGGTTGTGCTTGGCAATCACATCGGCATGAGGGAGAGTATAAACTGTGAAAATAATCAGCCCTAATGCAAAGCCCTGAGGTACCCCATATTTCAGAGGTACCTCGGATAATACTTGTCTATTCACATCAATACTCTGGAATCTCCCACTGCGATAGGACCTGAAATATGGCAGAGCTGTGCCAGTGATGACCAGGCGGGATGGGAGGCGCTCAAGAAGGACTTGGTGATCGATAGCGTCAAAAGCTGCAGAAAAGTCGACCAAAGAAAGCGGAGAAACTCTACCATGTCCGCATTTTTAAGTAGGCCGTTGTACACCATCATCAATGCTGAATCTGCTGAGTGATTAGCTCTAAAGCTAGACTGAGCAAGGTTTGAAGTTAAAATAAATGAATTCAGCTGGTCTGCCACGACTCGTACCAGTGTCTTTGATAGGAATGGTAGAAGGGAGACTGGACGAAAGTTCCTCAAGGTCTTTTTCTCTAGTGATACTTTCTTGAGTAGTGACCTGACTACAGCCTTTTTGAAAGATGCTGGGATATGATCTGAGGCTAATGACATATCAATGATGTTAGCTATGCATGGCAGCAGCAGATCAATGCATCGAAGGATTATGGCAATAAGCATATGGTCCAAATCACTTGTCGTCTTCTTTGATTGGGTTATAAATTTCAGGACTAGATCGCTAGTGATCTGCTTGAATAAATACATTGAGATACTGCAAGGAACCGAGGGACAACATTCTAGGGGGGATGCTGAGATCGCAGAGATGGACTCCCTGATCTCGTCTATCTTCTGGATAAAGAATCTAGAGAAGCGATCAGCTGATCATCACAGGGATCGTAAGGTAAAGAGCTAACCTGGGAGTGGTTGAGGAGATGGTTGATCGTCGACATCAGAGTTTTTGAATTAGGCATATGTGATTTAACGATGTTTTCATTGAAGCCAGACTTGGCCTTTGCTAGAATCGATTGGTTTGACCTACAGTAGTCCTTTTATACCTGACGATAGATAGTCAGTTCTGATCTTTAGTATGCTTTTTCAAGCTCGTGCTTAGTAAACATAGTCTTAGTAGACTAAGTTGAGCTAGTTTAATCTCTGTGATAAACCACATGCCGTCTGGGCGAGGACGCACAGTGGGCTTAGTCAGAGGTGCAAAATCGTCGAGCATGTCAGCTAGTGTCGTGCTGTCAATGAGTCAGTCATTGCATGAAATTTAGTGCTGAAAGCATGAGAAAAGTTATCAAAGGGAATGTTAAAACCACCCACAACAAGCAAAAATTAATTTCTTGCACACAGAATCGAAATAAGATCGGAGAAATCTGAGATAAAGGAGGATTTGGTACCTGGTGGGCGATAAACTCCTGCCACCATCGGTAGCTTCAGATCACAATTATAGTCGGACAAACTTTGCCCTTCAGAAATAACCCTTTTCAAAAAAACTTTGTTAAGCCTTGCGGCAAGATTGTTATTACCGTCATGATTAAAAAAATGGTTTTACATAATCGGGAATGCAAGAGCTGTACGCCGTACTAGATTAGTTGTTGTCTTATGCATGCCAGTCGGGTCGCGACAATTGTATTTTCACTTTGCAGAGCCTTGTAGCGAATGGTGTCAAATCATGATGGTAGACCGTTCTAGACTTCTTGGAAGAGCTTTAGACCAGTCACTGCATCTTCCGGTAACGACTCATTGCAGCATGCGGGCAAAGACCCCTGGCCGTGTGACCTGGCTACGCCTGGATAGATTCACTTGTCACACGATTCTGCCTGATTCCATCTCGTGCTCTTCATTTAGCTAATAGCCTCTAACGTCTTGTGAAAATATGTCAGCAGTGGTGCATGAAGCTTGTTTTGACACTCATAACAATTGATATTTGCATAAGATTAGTTTGCATTTGCGTTGCAAGAGAAAGTGAAAGCAGTAATACTGATGCTTATTTAAGGATACGTTTTTAACTAAATACCACAGTTTTTAGATGCAGGGCACATAACTAAGTAAATTTTTAATATTTAATATGCTAAAAATGCTCGCACACGTCCTATCTATGCTTCGATGAAGGACAATAATTTTTTATGGCGTTAAGAGGACTAGTGGTCTTTATAGAAAACAAGTTGAATTGTATATGCAGCCTCTGGCAGCGTATGGCAGCCTACGTACTTTCAGATAAAGCGAGAAAAGAATATCAAGGAGTCAACTGCTAAAGCAACTTTCTTGAGGTGACTTTGTAATTCCACGTACGTTGCGGGAAATGAAGCAAGAAAAATGACGATTTAAAGCTGTAGCTTGTCAGCGGTGTAGACAATGGTCGACGGTTCACATTGGCACTTTTTGATAGTGCATCTCTAATTCCATCACTTTTTTTGAGAAAATAGACTTGGCGTTAGCAAGGATAGATGAATAGCTTTTGCCTAAAATAGCCCCAACATGCAGGTTGATTAACATAAATACCAATCTAATATTTTGCTATTGCATGCTTAGGCTTAGTGATATATGTCTACGTTTTCTTCTGCAGCAGTACATGTGCTTTGATTTCTCGTTACCTTCCAGCACTTCAACCTCTCTTAACTCACTTGGTGAATGTAGAGAGTATTTTTAACCCTTGACAGCAACGAGCTTTCTCTAATTGAATGACAACAACCGTAATTTTTAAGAAATACGCTGACCGAATGTTTTTCAGAAATAAAATATCTGTACCTAAAATGGGCTTGGGCGGCGTGTCTTTAGTAGCAACTTCCCGAGATCTCGACGTCCTGTTTCGGAATGACCTTTCCAAAGATGGCTAATTAGCTCCATGGTCACAGTTGCTTAATTTCTCCAACGTAACATTGCAATAGATTCGGTGGCTCGGACAGACATACCACATCCAAGTTGTTTCATCCATCTGTACCATCTTGCACCCGCTGCATGCATGCATGCATGTCATTCACTACTCACAGGTAAACCAGCATGTGAAGTAGAGCCCTTGCAGTTGGCATACAATTTGGCAGAAAGGCATTTCTGTCGTGAACGTCGCAGTTACTGCGCTATACATTTTCTCACCTGCATGCACTGGCTCCCTATCAAACACTGCATCGAATATAAGGCTGTGTCACTCCCTTTTAGGTTTCTTCATTGTATATGTCCATCTTATTTATTTTAGCTACTCTCACATCAGGCTAGTCACTGTATCACCCATTCTCTTGACGTAAATAGTAGTGCTTTGCCTCAAACCAAGCTCAAATCCTTTGGAGACCGTGCCTTTAGTTTTTAAGTTCCCATAGCACGGAGCTCACTCCCGACTTCCGTCTCGACAATCCCTGACTTGACGACATTTAAAAAAAGTTTAAAACGCGCTTATTCCAAATAGTATTTGCTTAGTCCGTGTGACTGGTTCACCGTGTGGCAATGAGCTCTGATGCAGTTCATTGTAATCCATACTAATTAAAGCGAGAAAGTCCGTAGCGCCGAAAAATGGCCGGCATGCTTCATGAGGAAAGATAGGACACTTCATTCAACGACAAGATAGCGCAACATTGTCTTCAGTGACGGAATGACTATGACTTAGCAAAGCGAGACGACAGGCTGCAGTGAGCTGCTCGTATTAATTATATTGACATGCTTCCCTTGCAGCGTGTGCACTTGGAAGAGATAAAGCTGTGCTATAGTGCTGTGCAGTTTTCTTCTTTTGTATATTTCTGAAGTTATATTGAAAGTGAATATTACTTGTACTCACAATTTAATGAGCTTATTTCTAAAATTTGATTAGATTACTGAATTAAGTATTGAATTTAAACGCTCTGTGCTTTCACCGGACGTCCTGTCTGTACGTGCATCCATAGCTGCAGTGCTGTTAGCACGCTCTCTAGAGCAAGAGCCATCAGCCATCATACAAGTCTGAGATATTGCTGACCAAGGTATTCGTAAGAATATTAATTCCTAATTTGCTTTCGTTATATGTATTTGGATGCTGAATTCTAGAATTGGGACCTTGTGTGTAAAGGCCAGACAACTATTAAGACAAGTAGGTTTAGCATTTCTCCGAGCTGCATACCAGACTCCCTCTCTGTGTAGCATTACAGCAAATCGCTCTACAGTCATCAAGCCCTCCATAACCCAGTGATCATTCTATAAATGAACCAATTAAATGCTCTTTTAATGTGAAATGAACTGTTATACATAAAAAGCACTTTACGCAATGATAAACGATGACGACCTCGAACTGATGGTAGACACAAATGCCTCATAGAAAGCAACTAATTGGCACTCCATAAAACCCCAAAACAAGCTAAATTGTCTTTCATATCCTAAGGGAATGAACGATGGTTATGGAGTAGCTCCCTGTTCAATTAAATTTTGCAGTCATCAACGCACTCCGTAAATAATATAAAATGTGCACTTCCAAAGTTTATACACACAGCCTTTATGGCAACCAACGACACTGTCGCTCCCAAATAATTTCCTCAATTATATGCTGTCAAATCCTACGACAGCTGTTTCTAAATTTTGATTGTCAGATGAAATTGGCGTGGCCGGATCTCTGTTGTATATTGTACCTTACATATCAAATATCATCACATAATCAGAAAATATAAGGAACTCTGACCCCAACAATGTAAGAAAGTTTTTTTTCCAGCAGTTTAAGCTCAATTTCTCATTCAGTTTACCTTTACTGAATGAATGCTAAAGGTAAAGAGTTTTTAACTATTTTTGAAGTGCAATTTACAGTTCTACAACGACGGCATCTAGTGGAATGCAACCGTTAAATTGGCTAAGATTATTGGGCTAAACCTTAATTGCTTAAACGAACTGGAATCGATTGCACACAGGTTGGCAGACATGAGCTAATAGATTTTGGGCCAATTCATAATCTCTCGAAGCCACGCCTAGCATGTACGTGGACAAGGACGAGCACAAATGCAGTAACAAACATGCTCATGCCGACCAATGACTATTAGGCGAGCCACTCCTAAATCTGCACCATGCTTAGAAACTTCACAAGGACTTCAAAATCAGTTGACTTGCATCTTTTTCTTGCAGGACAGGTAAGGTCAGATAGCCTGCTAAGGTCAGGCGAGGTCAGATAACCTCTTAAATTCAAATCTTCACGTCATATACCAGTCCAAGCTTAGTGATGGTTGGGTAAACTTCCTTTTTTTTCTGTCCTTCCAAAATGTATTTACTTACTGCTGCCCTGCTGCATAAGTACCATTATAACTAGGTACTTTTGTCCAGACAATGACCCATTATCGTCCAATAAAGCTGTTTTCAGATCACCAATTACTATGTAAACAGTCACAACATTAGACACATATATATATATAATTTATTTGTATTACTCAAAACAATACACATATATATAATTATTTTTGTATTGATCCCTACGAGCACTTATTCTCTATTCATGGGGCTTCGCATATGGTTCGGGGCTCGAGCCCAATATCTCGTTCATCAAATACATTCACGTTGACCTTGATCGGGGTGAGCACCTTTACCTCTGGGCCAAAACAGTGTGGAAACAGATCGCAAAACTTAATGCACTTCAGTCCAGTCCTCAGACGGCCATTTCTACCAGCTAGGTAGAAGCAAATCATTTCATAACTGCTAAACGTCTTTGAAAATAATACACCATAGAAACTAGTTCCATCCCTACTCTTGTTATAAATCGCTTCAGCACTGATAAAAGCATATTAATTTGTTTTCACCAATAATATAATTAAGTTGAAGATTCTATGATTCAAAAGAATCTTTTGTGCAGCATCAAAAAAGCCCTAACAGCTATCACCACCACTTGCTGCGGGCAATACAAGATAGCCCACCACAGAGTTCAAAATCCAGACCTTGGTCGCTAAGAGCACGTATTTTATACCTGAACCTACACCGAGGCCAGTTATATTATACCTTCCCATTTAAGGTACGTCTCGAAATGCCTTTTGATGCAAACAATAATTCATGTGCATAGCACCTTTGGAGAACTTATACTGTATTTAGGTACTTCATTTATGCCACGGGGCTCGAGCCCGCAACCTAGGTCATCAAATGCATTCACCCTAACCTTGGTGTGGAAAGACAGGCACCTAAGCCACCGTGCCAAACAAGCTAACCAAGTCCATTTTGAACAGTTATCAACCCGTATAGGTATCACAGGTAGTGTACTAAAATGAAAAGATCTTTGCACCTGGGAATGAAAACTTTCTCAGATTCGTTGCCTTCTGGCCCTCTTTGGTTCTCTGAGGATAGAACACCATGCGGAAGGTTATTGATACAGAAACTTAATACATTATTTCGGCAAAGACATAAAGAATGAATAATTAGAAACTGTAGCCTCTGCAGTGAAGCATCGAATTACAGAAGCAGCCAAGTCGGCAAAATACTACTCATGTATCATTGAGTTTACCCCAGATGTCATCCACACTGCCACACTGTACAGATGACCCTGATTATTCATTTTTATCACCTAAGAACAACCGAAGCGATTATCAGAAAAAATGTTCTGGGTTCACCTCGTTGCAAGAGACCGAAGGTGAATTTGTGACTTAAGTTCTGTTTGCAGCTACAATATAAGGGATTGGGTGCTAGAAATATGAGAGGACAAGGGTTTGACAACTGAAGTAATATGAAAGTCGGGGAGAATGTAGTTCCGAAGAGAAAATTAATCCATGTGCATTGTGTTTACCTTTCAGTGCCTACACACTGTATCTGGTAGTATATAATGCAGTGAAGAATTGCTTGGAGTATGTAAATTTATCTGCGTTCATGCAGCTGCTACCTTAGCATCTACTCGGCGTTGGGGAGTCCATATCTTACCGTAAAACACTCAGTAGAACAAGGCAAGAAAGTAGGATTGAGGCTTTTAAAATGCTGAGATACAGCCTTGACAAGGTCTATGATGCTGTGATTGAGATATATGAAGATACGAGTCAGAAATGGTTGGCTGAAGCTCTGACGAGATCTGAAGTACAAGCGACGGCCAATAACATGGCAAAATTTCCATTTAAAGTATTATTTCTTACCTGATACAACATTTTGTTTGAGGCCAATGTCACCAAAAAAGTTCTACAGCAGACATCAACTGACAAGACTGGGCTTTGAACAGCTGAGAACATAAAAGTGCACATAATTAATCTCCGCAGCAGAGAGAGCGTCCATAAAATATTGTTGGGTGATTCAACTCAAATGGCTAAAGAGTTTGACGTTGAATTCAGTTTTGAAGCAAATTGGCAATTAAAAAGAGAGAAGGCTGTTTGATTATGGCACACACGATGAGGTGTACATGATCACAAAGAGATCTATGTGTTCACTTTTATTACGACCCTCGAGATGTGGCAGCATAATCTATTACAGAAATAATTAATCATTCAAAAGCACTGCACATTGCTTGGGTTCCTGTACAATATCTTCAACGATTCTCACATAACCACAGAGGATTATATCCTTAGCGAGTGCTAGCCTCTGGAGGAGTCTCTTTATCGTGGAGACAGCAAGCATTTAGATAGAGAGGAGCTGTGTGATGAGCTGCGAGCCATTTCCACGAGGCTTTCCAAAACTAAGAATCCTCAAGAGGTCAAGCAATATCTGTTGCAGCATAAATTGATGGAAAATGTTCCCAATATTTTAGTTGCAATAATAAATTTCTTGATCTTGCTTATCTGAGTAGCCTATGGGCAAAGACGTTTTTTCAAAATTGAAGCTAATACAAATTATCTCCGTTTAACAATGCGCCAAGAATAATAGTTGGCTTGGCAAAAAAATTTACCGAATCAGGTTGAGCATCTTCTATCGACATTAGAGAAAGGTTCTGCGAGTTTGTCACGAATAAAGTAAAGTCAGGTTTAGAGCATTGATTTTTAACACTTCTGTATTAATGCATCCAAAAGCGTTGTGTATGTATGTTTGTAGGTCGTTATGGCAATAATTTTTTAAACACTGCAAATTTGGTTTTACTTCCTGATAGGCTGCTGCGGGAGGGCGTGAATGGAAAGTGGCTACCATAAATCGGATCTCGCCTAGGCCACCAACAATTTTTAGTTTCTTTTTAAATGTGGAAAAGTCAGGAGATGTTGTGACGCAAGTAGGGAGTGAGTTCCAGGCTTTGGGAGCGTACGAACTAATGGCAAGCTCTTCCATGGATTGGGGATTTGTAGGAGGTATGGATATACTATTAGATTCGAAAAGCGGGTAATACGATGCTTAGCCTGATGGGGGAGTAGATTTGACAGATAGGGAAGAAGCCAAGGAATGAAGGGACATAAAAGTGAGTGACAAAACCTTGACGTCGATCCGTTGCTAGACTGGTAGCCAGTGCAGGTCGGTGAGAAGTGGTGTAATGTGGCAACTGCGACGCTCACGACAGACAAGCCTAGCTGCAGAGTTTTGAACCTGTTGTAAGCGCCTGACTGCACACGCCGGTAGACCAGCAAGCAGTGAGTCAAAAAAGTCGAGACGGGATGTCAAAAATGTAGCGACCAATTTAGATGTGGTATCGCTGCCTAAGCAAGCTCACATTTGAGCAATTTTAGCAGCTAAAAGTAGGCAGACTTGTCTACGAAGGTGATGTGGTCTTCTAATGAACGATCACTGTTCATTCAAGTATAAACTACGTAAAGATGGGGATTAAGCACGAAACAATACTTTACCCCGTACTTCAGTGGTTCCTCGAATTAATTCGATAATAATCGGGACTGATAGCATATAACGGTGTGAGAGTATTTGATCGGGGGGGGGGGGTATTGAACCTTGTCCTGATAGGGCAATGCAAATGAACCACAAGAGGAAATTAGTCAGTTAGTGCACAACACTCTGCTCCTTAGGCGTCATTCAAGTTTTAAAAGGGAAAATTAAATATTTAAGAATGAAACTCCACTAGAAACTCAAAGAAAAAAGAAAGAAACTCAAAGAAAGCAGCGCTCGGTTTCTTGCACACGAAATTGAAAGGAGATCCCAGAAATCTGAGATGAAATAGGACTTAGTATCTGGGGGTGATAGATTACTGCCACCATTGGCAGTTCTTTGGTGAAGCAACCGCAAAAAGAAGATTCAAAATACTGCTTCGAGTCAACTGCGAACGGTTTTTAATTGAGGTACGACCTTGCAAAAATGGCTGCTGCTCAGTCAGTTTTGATCAATCAAGGGTATAAAAGAAGGCTAACGCTGTTGTATTCAGGTCGATTGTAGTCGATTTCAGCCAAGTCTTGGTCGAAGCAAACAGGTTGATGATAACAGTCTCAATAATCATGTAATACGTTATCATCATACAATTAATAATAATAAAATATTTGCGTATTACTCTCTGAGAAATGAATCTTTTTCTAGACACTGTGTAGATGCTGTAAACAAGATAACAAATGCTTAGTGGTGACATTCGCAATGACGTCAAGCATAACATTGTTAGCAGTGACATGAACAGGGTTAGCATGTTGATATGGTTTTTAGCAGCAGGCACAGTGCCAGCACGCACAGACAAACAAAGGAATAATAAAAAGGACCCACTAAATGCTGTAATAAAAATATAAATGACATCTAAACTTCTATTTAAATGTCGTCAAGTCAGAGGGATGTGACGTCAGTTGGGAGTGAGTTTCGGCTTTGAGAGCACATGACCTAAAGCCACCGTTTCCAAAGGTTTTGAGGCTCTAATGACGTACAGTTAAGCGATTTGAGTCGGAGCAGTGGCTTGTATGATGCTTGGCCTGGTTAGTGAATAGTTCTGATAGGTATGCTGGAGCCAGATAATAAAGTGATCTAAAAGTAAGGAATATAACCCTGAAATCGATACGCTGATTAGTTTGGAGCTCATGAAGCTCGACGAGAAGTGGTGTCATGGCGAAACTGTGCGGCTTACGACAGACAATCCTAGCTGCAGAGTTTTGCACAACTGTAAACACCTTACTTCACACACTAGTAGATCAGCAAGCAGTGAGTTACAGAAGAAGAGACCAGATTTCACAAACGTATGGACCAATGTGGCTGTAGGATCCCTCTCTCAGAAGGCCCAAATTTCCGAAATGTTATGCAGCTGAAAAAAGGCCGACTTGATTGCGGAGCTGATGTTTTCATCTAGTGTATGGTCACTGTGGAATACCAAACCTAGATGGCATGCAAATGAGACAGTTGATATGCTGGCAGAGCCGATTTTGAGCAATAATCATCTTTCCAGTTATTGACACATACATGATATTCGCATAGCAAGTGAATTGGTTTCATCAAATTTTAATTTGAGAAAGTTTGCTTCCATCCACGTGTGAATGTCAGCAATATATGAATCAAGGGTATGTCGAGAATGCGGTGTGCCTGAGGACTTGAAGGGTTTAATGCAAAGGTACATCTGTATGTCATCTGCATCGAAGTGTACGCCTAGTTTGTGCTTAGCGATCACATCAGCAAGAGGGAGAGTATTAAGTGTGAAAGAAGGTGAGTGAGCACAGAGACCTTAGGTAGGTAGTCCATAATTCAGTGGAGCCTTCGAGGAATTATTTTTGTCCTTGCACATCAATACTCTGGAGTCTCCCACTGAGATATTTTCTGAACCATTGCAATTCGGTGCCACTGATACTCAGGCGAGATTAGATGTCCAGAAGAAGGATCTAGTGATCAATTATACCCAATGCTGTTAACAGATTAACAGCAACAGGCAGAGAGAGCGACTTTACCCCAGTCTGCATTCTTGAGAAGGTCGTTATGCAACCAAAGCCACGTTGACTCTGCTCAGTGCTTACCTCGAAATACAGATGGAACTTGCTTGGTTCGTGGTTTTATAAAAAGAGTTCAGCTTGTCTGGCACAACTCGTTCTGGACCAATATATTTTTGCACATTGAGAGAACATTCCAAAAACAACCATCAAGATGGCAGCAACGGTTAGAGCAAGCGAAATGAGCATACGGTAGTGTGATTCACAGAAGCACTTGAGAGAAATCAAGCCTAGTGACTCCAGACAATGCCTGCAAATATAATAACAATAATAATAATATTGCACTTGATAAAGCGCCCTCAGAGAACTTAATCTCTTTCTAGGCGCTTTACATTTGCTGCAAAGTGATACGCAATAGAATAGTAAGTAAAATCATGCTTGAAAAACAAACAAAATGAATAACATGGTTAGGGGTTACATGCACTGGGTCAGCATGCAAATGTGGTTAGTGGCAGCATGAACAGTGTCAGCACGCATAAGCACATCGAGGACGAATCACAAGGACCCACTAAATGCTGTCCTAAATAGGTATGTTTTTAAGTTTCTTTTAAATGTGGTCAGGTCAGGGGATGTTCTGATGCAGGTCGGGAGGGAGTTCCAGGCTGTGGGAGCATACGAGCTAAATGCACGGTCTCCAAAGGATTTAAGGTTTGTACGAGGTATTTCTAGACTGTTGGATTCCGAAAAGCGAGTGGTACGATGCTTTGCCTGATGGGGTAGTATCTCTGAAAGATAGGCTGGAGCCATAGAATGAAGAGACCTAAAAGTGAGCGACAAAACCTTGAAGTCAATCCGTTGCTTGACTGGTAACCAGTGCAGGTCGGCGAGAAGTGGAGTAATGTGGCAACTGTGACGCTCACGACAGACAAGCCTAGCTGCAGAGTTTTGCACCAGCTGCAATCGCCTGATCGCACATGCTGGTAGGCCAGTAAGCAGTGAGTTGCAGAAGTCGAGACGAGATGTCACGAATGCATGGACCAACTTGGACGTGGTATCCTTATCTAAACAAGCCCTAATTTTAGCAATGTTATGAAGCTGAAAATAGGCTGATTTGACTGTGGAGCTGATGTGGTCGTCTAACGAGAGGTCGCTTTGGAATATGACACCTAGATTTCGAGCTGATGCAACTGGAGATATGCTGGCAGAGCCAATTTTGAAAGTCAGCCTTTCCAATTTCTGAATAACACTAGGTTTGCCCATAACTAGTAAGTTAGTTTTATCATCGTTTAGTTTTAGAAAATTTGCTGCCATCCATGATCGGATGTCATCAATGCATGCAGCAAGTGAGTTGAGAGAATTTGAGGTGCTCGAAGGCTGGGAGGGATCAAAGCAAAGGTACAACTGAGTGTCATCCGCATAGAAGTGAAAGCCTAGATTGTGCTTGGCAATCACATCAGCGAATCACATCAGCGATATCAAGCAAGTAGGCCGCTACCGCATTGCTAGCAATGGTTAAGTGATCTTTGTTAATGCTCAATAGCAGGACCATAAAAAGCCGCAAACTCAACCAACAATGCATTTGAAATGAAGACAACAAAGCAATAATTGACGCATTCCATCATACCCATTTGGCAGGTTACTGACTGTCGGAAAATTTTAAAGCCTCAACCTTAATAATATTTAAAAAATAAAGCTTTAAGCAGTCCTTCGAGATGTAATTTAACATGACATATGGTGAATTAAAATAGGTAAGGCGACATAACCCATACCAAGGTCCTAAATGCACTACTCAAGTGATGCAAATGCACAAAGATGGCATACTCTAAATATTACGTTGATCGGAGCACGCTAAGCCGAGGTATGCAATTTGCAAGACGAAAGCAGAACGTACACTGTGAGCTGATTTTTTTCGTGCAGATGAAATAAATGAAGGCAAGGAAGGCAGGCGCACCATCACTTGCCACAACTAATGCACTCCACATATTTCTAAATACGAGTACACTAACAGTTAATTGGTCTCAAGTGGTTTCATTCTTTACCTAACAGGCAACTGCAAAAATAGGCAGACAAGGCTATGTACAGAGATAATTAATTTAAGGTACTTCTCAACCCACTGAGTTATAGTTCTACACAGAATGAGCTGCTATTCTTGCAACCTTGGTACTTTAGCTTGTGGCTCCTCACAGATGAGACCCCTAAGCAAACCATAAGGCTATGCTGAGCCGACTTGTTCGTTCGAGGTACGCTGCCGTTTTCTTCGGCCCACTTTGCTTAGTATGGCATCGTTATAAAAGGGGCGGGCACAGTGAAGCTACTCATCGAATGGACGCTCTGGCCTGTTTTGATTCAAATATTGCAACTACGTAAAACTCGGCAACAGGATCCACCCAAAAGTTTTCAGACCATTATGAGAACCATGGCGATATTTATGCTCACTTTTCTCCAATCCCCCACATTCATATTGTGTGTCACTGTGTTGATGACTTTTCATGCTGGTTTGCTTG
The DNA here is from genome assembly GCA_009760855.2 of Cristatella mucedo. Classification (NCBI taxonomy): domain Eukaryota; kingdom Metazoa; phylum Bryozoa; class Phylactolaemata; family Cristatellidae; genus Cristatella; species Cristatella mucedo. The sequence continues at coordinate 4,377,934 of WPIO01000026.1, read as the reverse complement.
CTGTATGAGTGTATGAGTTTTCTAGCATTTTTCGTGCTTATTTTTTGCCTGGGGGTAAGCTTGCGTGAATCACACAAGTATGTTTAAACACATACAATGCTGCTTTGGCCCACTAGTTAAGGTGCTCACCCTGACCAAAGTCTGGCCGAGGACGCAGGCTCGTACCTCATGGCATATGTGTAGCGCCTGAATAGAGACTAAGTTCTCTTAGAGCACTAAAAATGTAGTAATAATAATAATAATAATGCACTTGATAAAGCGCCCTCAGAGAACTTAGTCTCTTTCTAGGCACTTTACATTCGCTGCAAAGGGAAATACAATTGAATGGCAAGTAAAATCATGCTTGAAAAACAAACAAAATGAATAATATGGTTAGGGGTAACATGCACAGGGTCAGCATGCAAATGTGGTTAGTGGCAGCATGCACAGTGTCAGCACGCATAAGCACATCAAGGACGAATCACAGGGACCCACTAAATGCTGTCCTAAATAGGTGTGTTTTTAAGTTCTTTTTAAATGTGGTCAGGTCAGGGGAAGTTCTGATGCAGGTCGGGAGGGAGTTCCAGCCTTTGTGAGCATGCGAACTAAATGCAGCGTCTTCCAAGGATTTAAAGTTCGTACGAGGTATTTGTAAACTGTTGGATTCCGAAAAGCGGGTGGTACGATGCTTGGCCTGATAGGGTAGTATATCTGAGAGATAGGCTGGAGTCATAGAATGAAGGACCCTATGTACAAATATAGTTACATACAATGTGTGTATGTGTGTCCTAGCTGATTAAACAGCCTCTTTTTGTATAGCGACAGAAGAGCCTTTACGGCTATCACCACCGCTTGCAGTGGCGATAAAAGATTGCCCACCACAGGAATCGAACCCACGACCTCGGGACCGAGGTCGTGAAAGCAACCGCCTTACCTAGTATGCCATCACGGCTCACCGTCCTCAACGGTGAGTTCAACTACACCTGTTTGTCTGTGTGTATGTGTACGTGCACTTGTATGGGTGTGCACGCGAATGTGTTTGTTTGTGTGTATGTATGAATGTGTGTGTGTGTGTGTGTGTATGTGTGTGTGTGTGTGTGTGTGTGCATGCGTTCGAATGTGTATGTGTGTGTATGTGTGCATGAGTGTGCACGTATGCGTGTTGATGTGCAATGCATGCGAATGTATGTGCTTGTTTTTTTACCTGCTCATTCGTGCACATTTATTTATGTGATCATGTGTGTATGTGTGTTTTCGCTCACATGATTTTATTTTTCAAGTATGTGCAAGTGTGCATATATATGTACGTGTTTGTGTGTGTGTGTGTGTGTGTGTGTGTGTGCGTGTGTGCGGATAAATATGAAATATGAGTGTGTTCGTGCCTTGGCATTTTTGCTAGAACTGGTAGTGGGTGCATTGTCGAAATGTACAATAGGGTTAGGATTATATGTTTGTCACATTGGTAGTGCAGTGTTATGTACGCAAACTGCATTCTAGGGGTGAATGTTTTCAATGTTTGCATTCTCAAGGTTCGTTTTCTTAAGGTTCGTTCTGGTTAGTTTGCTTGTACGTGTTTGTGCATGTTAATGTGCATGTTTTTTGTATGCACGTTAGAGCATGTTAGTTAGTTCTTTCTTACCGGTGAATGCGTTCGCGCGAGTTTGAATCTACAGCTTTGTGAAAGTCTGTTAGCACATTTAACGTTTCGTGTTTCTGCAGTTTGTTAAGCAAGAGTGTTTTCATGACAACGAGCTTGCTTGTGAGCAATGGCGTGTGTGTGTGTGTGTGTGTGTTCTGTGTATGTGTGCATTTATGTATGAGGGTGCTTGAATTTAAGAAGCAGCATGTCTTGGCTAGTGTGTCGTGATTCTTACATTTGTTATGAGCTAAAAGCAGATCTGTACTATCTGTACATTCTTGGCTGTCTTGAAGTTAATTGAAAAATTCCCAGTTTGTGGCTGTTATGACCTGTTAATAACTGTTACATTTGATGCTACCTTTCCGAGCACAACAATTAAGCGAACTCTTTTTTACATCTGTGGTCATATCACTGCATGGAGTGCTTGAATCACTACTGTTTGTTAATAACGAGGTTTTTATTGCTGCTGCTAAATCATATTGGTTTGGTCACTAGAAAACACTGTTATTTGCTAGCTGAATGCACCACATGTCATAAGAACTGCACTAGGTCACATACACAATGTTCGGCTGGCCTACAAGGGTTCTGTATATCAACCTACTTTGTTTTCATGACCATATTTATTACACATTATCTACATTTATTGCTCACCGAGTTTAAGATAATCTTGTAGTCACTGAATTTGCAACAAAATGCATTCCAATAGCCTAAGCACTTTGACACATTTTAAAGCTGCATGTATTGTCAATGCATGCAATGCATTTAACGCTCCACATATCATTTACAGCAGCTGCTGTTACTTGATTGGAAGCGATTGGTATTTAATGTTTTCGGAATTTGCCTTAGCTCGTATGGTACAATTTTGTTTTCACAACCTATTTAATCCAGCGTCAGGTATTTGATTAATTTTAAGATGCATAATGTGTAGTTTATTTTCTTTCACATGGTATTTTATTACAGGCAAATTTGGAATAATATTTGTTTTTGATTATTCTCAGTGAAGTATTTCCATACATTATTTTATGGTTCTGTCAATGCTTATCCAGCAAACGACCTAAAAATGTATGCTTTTTGCTATACCCAGACCAAGCGATACTGTTCTCGGATAATCATATATACCTGAGAAATTGTGCCAAAGTACATCGACATGCTCATTGAGAGCAGAAACTGCATAGAGCATTCACAACACCAGCAGATATACCGCAGCCTAATGTTTTAGAAACTTCTAATCGATTGTACCAAACATGTTCTGCTTTGCCTAATTTGTTAATCGGTTCTGTTTTGCATGTTTCAGCTTATTTGGCGACTGTACCTAAAAGGTTCCCGACCTTCAGAAGGCTTCACTGACAGCAGCATTAAGCTGGTTATTAACTCGTGCTGAGCCGCTATATGATTTTTGGCGCCTCAATCTGCACTGCAACCAAAACCTTTCAAAACAATTTGGCCATTTTTAAATTTAGACGACAACAGTCAGAAGTGCGCTTACCTTTTTACGAATTGGTAGGTACGGTTAATAAATTGAGTTCTAATATGTATGTGTGAGACACTTACATATTAACTTGGCAATAACATGCGATATATAGCCTGAGACATATAGCCAAAGACATATAGCCTGTGCCAATCAGCACAAGCCTTTTCTCAAGCAGACGCATTAGTTTCAAGTTTAGTTTCATCGGCAGTAACTAAAAAGCAGCTGAGAGATATACTCTGCAATATTCGAAGCTTTGTTGACTGGGCTCGTTTAACAAGACTGTTCATGGGATTTCAACTAACTCTGACCTTGAAAATTACTTTGTGTATTGACCAAATGGTGTGCAGACCAGGTTACGGGCATTTCCTGCCTGGACGTTCCCTCCCCCGACATTCTTTCCCCGACATTTCCCCCTGGGGTAGGACATTCCCCCCCTGGGGTATAGGCTTTAGGATTTTATGGTTAAGGGTTTTAAGGTTTAGCGTTTTAGGGTTTAGGGTTTTAGGGGTTAGGGTTTGGGGTTCCGGGGTTTAGGGTTTCAGGGTTTAGTGATTTAGGGTTTAAGGTTTAGGGTTTATATACTTATATATATTAGTATGCATTGTGCGAAGTACCGTGATTGTTTGCATCCTTTTATTGCTCGTTTTTCGTGATTGATCTGACTGGCTTATCAGTTGCCATTGAGAACAACATCAAAGTACAGTTTTTTTTTATTAGACTACCTAAATGGACTGTGTAGTGCAAGGCTAACCAGTGAATATGTCATATGGAATTAACAAAATGTCCAATTATGCTGAGTTGATTTTATTTCAATAGAGTGTGAACTTCACTTGATCATATATATATATATATATATATATATATATATATATATCTGTATTTTTAGTTAAATATTCATAAACACAGGGAGAAAGGTCCTCGGGAGGGGGAGATATCCTAGGGTCCAACCATGGGGAAATGTCAGGGGGAACGTCGGAGGGGGGATGTCCTGCAACTGTACAGACCATCCTCGCACCACGATTCTTCCATCTGTAATAGATTTGCCAGACAGGCGCAGACAGCTGCAAATCGTGCTTGATATTATTCCAGCTTTTATTAGTCTTTTCTCACTTATTCCAGATGACAAGCGTAAGCAAATAGCTCCAATTGTTTTGTAAAAGTACAAGAAAACGTCACTGAGGTCGGCTAGCTGTGATTGTCATTTCATTCAGATCCGTCGGTGCCAACGATGCATGGTCCAAAATATTTAGCACTATCAGACTTCATTAAACTGTCACAGTTTTTTACCCTGAGTAAAAAATGAATTATATATTGTAAATCAAGATTTTTCATACGGCAAGGAGTACGTGGTCATACCAATTAGGAGGAATCCCGCACACACGAACACAAACTACACAATCACAGATTATCACATACATTAGTACCCACTAACACTCATGCATTCACGCATGCATCACACATATACAACACACGTATACACACACACACACACACACACACACATACGCATACGCGCACACAAACATGCTCACACACACACACACAAGCTCACACACACACACACAAGCTTAGACACACACACGCGCACACACACACACACATACATACACACACACACGCATTTTTCTTATTCGTTCACGAGAACAGTAGACATGAAATTGAGCATGCACAGACACTTAAAAACACCAACAAGTTTGCATAAGCATATGAACATGCACATAACCTTTGTTTACATTAGAAAGGCATAGGTCTCAAGTTGCACATCCACAGACCCCATAAGATTCTATCTGCATGAACGTGATTGTTACACCTAGGTTTAGGCTTGGTGTGCTACGGCTCATTAGGCACGGCTCACTAAGTAAGGCTGTGGCTTTTCGCGACCTGGCCCCCGAGGTTGCAGGTTCGAATCTTGTAGTGGGCGGTCCTTTATTTCGGATGCAAGCTGTGGTGATAGCCTTTAGGGCTAATCTGTGGGTATACAAAATAAGCAGGTAAATCAGCTAGTATATACATTTACACAATTTTTCTAGGCTAATCATGAGTGGTCACTGTAGAAACGTCTTCATATCAAAAGAAAAAAGCCAAATCAGCAATGATAGTGCATATTAAAGTTGAGGGCTTGAGCCCTGTGCACATGTACATCATCTAGATATAAATAGGTTTCTCTAACGGGCTATAAGAAAATATACACGTTATATGTATAAACTTTATATTTATAAACGTTATATATATAAACGTTATATATATATATATATATATATAAATGTTATATATATATATATATATATAAATGTTATATATATATATATATATATATATAATGTATGGTATAATAGTAACTGCATATTGCTAGAACGTTACATGAGAAAGAGAGCTCAAAGTAATTTTATTGCAGAATCAGCCAACTGACAGCCCTCTTAACAATTGAATTAAGTAAGAATGTCCAAACATCCCAGATCAGAAAGTCATGATGTAAGGTTTAACTGTACCAGAAACTAATCAAAAAGACAATTCAGCTAAATAATAAAGCTTTTAGGAAGAAGCATACTGTTGGCTCATGCAGTCAAGGGAACGATTTACGAAGACATGTATGTTTAGTAAGCCCAAAATTACAAGCAGAAACACCGACCTGAGAAAAAGGCTGTGCCCCTATTTAAAATTTGGGATAGTGCTAGCAGCAATACATCGCAGTCATTGCTAATTAGTGGACTAATACGTGAAAACACAACACAGGGTAATAAGGATATAGTTCCTTAGGATTGTTTCGACTAGACTGTAGGTGTCCAGCACTAGCAAAATTAAAACTTCCTGAAACATGACAAGCTAAGGCTTAGAAGCAATGGATCCAGGGCGCCGCAGTCGTTATAACAGCTACTATCATGTCAATCATGAAAGAGTTTGCATACAAGTAAAAGCCAAAAAAACAATCGTCGAGTAACTGCACTTTAATAAAAATAAATTTAGTTGTCATAAATTGCAACAATGTCTTGCACTTAAAATTTAAATCGAATCATTGATTGGAGTCACAATAAATATGTGAACTCACGTGGTAATAAAGAATTATGGAAGTTCTTGGTCATCTTTGTCAGCTAATAATTTATTACAGAGCGATTGTTCGTGGATGAGACACAATAAAATTTCCGTTTCTCTCAAAAAGTGCGTAGGTTTTGAATTTTCATGGTCGGTGATACAGCTTTTTATCCTCCAACGGAAGCAATAGTAGCTCTTTCTTCTTAGGTACATGAATTAATTTGATTGACTATTAAAAATGCTTTTAAGATTTATTTGGAAGTAATCCTTGAACATAAAAATTAGCAAATACAAGTAATTTGAAATTGAAGACATTTAAAACACTTTGCATAATTATTTGGATAGCCTTAGTGTATTAATTATCATATACGCATTTTTAATTTGAGGACACTAGTTGAAGAGCGAATCAGTGGGTTCCCTAAAGCACAAGTCACTAACACAAAGCTTGCAAAGTGATCTTTGTGACCGTTACTGAAATTTTTCAATAGCACAGTTTGACGGACATCTATAAGTACTAAGTTAAATGATACAGTAATTTGCATGTGTTGCCACAATATACTGTATCAGTTTTGGAATTGAACAATTAAATCCGCATTAAATTTTTAAATAATGATGGATATCTATTTATTAGACCGTTCCTTAACTACATATTCACTGTCTGTAGACATTGTGTCACTCTGAAACGGTACTAGGACCAAATGTCCCCGGACGAAATGTCCCATGACAAAATGTCCCATACAAAAACGTTCCGGACAAAATGTCACCACATGTTATGATAAATTAATCATATTCATGTTATTTTAAATATATAATAATTAATAGGCTTTGATATTTCACCAATGAAATGTAGCATGTAAAGTTTTAATATTTAATGAAGACTGAAGAGAGATTACTTGTGATCATCAGTCTCATCATATACATGTGCAGTTAATCAAAGGCCTCTTAAAATGAAGCCATCTTTAGTTAATCAAAGGCCTCTTTAAATAAAGCTATGTGCCATAGTATTATTAATCAAGCAAACTTAAATGGTAAGATATCAAAGTTTACAGTTATATTTACTAATGAATGGCTTCTGATTCACTGTAAACGTATAAATATGTGGAAGTTACAGTGAAGGTTATTATACTAAAAACTGTTTGTTATAGAAGGTGATAGATGTGCAGTTTAATAAATAATTTACAAGATTTCGAGGTTATTAGTATTTATATAACTGTAAATGTAATTTGAATGTTAAATAAAAGACAAAAAATAATTTAGGAAGATGCTGAAATTCATAACGTCACAGAAGGGAACGAGGAAGCTTGTAGTCGGAGGATCCTTATTCACGAAGCATAGAAATGGTGCAGATGGAAAAGAAATTTGGTGTTGCGAGGACCGAAACTGTGGGGTGCGAATTCATACTCTGAATAATGCAATTATTGAAGAAGTTGGAACGCATAGTCATGCAGTTACCCACGGAAGAGCGTCTATTGAAGAAGCAAGAAGCGAAATGAAGAGGCAGGCTCGGAAAACAGAAGAACCCTGTAGACGCATTGTACAACGGGCTCTGCTGGCTGTACCTGTTGACGACGCCCATCTTCTACCTGCTCGTGAGACCTTATCACGTGATGTCTTAAGACAACGTTTGAAAACCAGACGTATTGCAGATGGAGATGATATATGTCGTACGACACAAGACGGTACTTTATTTTTAAGAATCCAAGATGACGACATGCTCATCTTTGCTGTGGACGACGATCTACATTTTCTGCAACAGTGTCAACAGTGGTTCGCTGACGGAACATTTCGCGTTACACACGAAGGCTTTGATCAGCTTTACACCTTACATGGTTTCCACAACAACTCCATATTCCCATGTGCATATGCTCTACTGCCGGGTCGTTCTCAAGCAGTATATGGTAGATTTCTCAATCACATAACGAAGCTGTCGAACGTTGGACAACCTTTATCCATTGTTACGGACTTCGAGATGGCTGCTATCAACGCCTTCAAAGACAAGTTCCCGAATGCAAAAATGGTGGGTTGTATGTTTCATTTCGGGCAATACATATGGAGACAAGTGCTACAGCATGGATTAGCAGCCACTTACAATAATGATCCTGAATTTGATACTAAGTTAAAGCGTCTAATGGCTCTTGCATTTGCTCCTACTGCGGATATCATTGCAGCTTTTGAGGAGCTTACAGATGATGATGATTATCGTAATATGGATGTCATTCTGGACTACTTTGAGGACAATTTTATCGGGAGACAAAGGCGAAACAGAAGAACTCCACCAAGGTTTGAACTTACGCTGTCAAACCAATACGACTGCGTCCTTAATAAACTACCTCGTAGCAATAATGCAGTCGAAGGATGGCATAACAGCTTCAACAACTCAGTTGGAATTGCACATCCAACTGCGATTGCCTTATCAAAGAAAATCAAGATGGAACAACACAACATGGCACTGTATCGCAGACAACTGGAACTTGGACAACCACAGAGAAATAAAAGCAAGACATACAAGCAAGTAGATGAAGCCTTGTTCACCGTGGTTTCTGATTACTACAACCGTGGCAGAATGCAGTATCTTACTGACATGTCTAGAATCCTTAGAATTGATGTTGTATGAGAAGAGACTGTCTCCAAATAACTGGATATAACTTCATATTCTTTTATATTTATTTCCCTCTTGCTTTTAATAAAATCTGTTCAAAATAACATTAATATTGCTAATCTTATATCACATGTGGGGACATTTTGTCCGGAACATTTTTGTATGGGGACATTTTGTCAGGGACATTATGTCCGGGACATTTTGGGCTAGGACATTTTGTCCTGTCACGCTGAAACTGCATTACTCTTTGATTGGTTTTCCAAGAGCTTTTGAAAATTCTTTTGCTAAAGTATCTTTAAGGAAATCTCTTTTTGAATGTTTTCTCCTTGGATGTTTCATGGAGCGGATTAAAAAAACCGAGGTATTACTGTGCTAGTTTTCACAGCGTGTACTTACGTTTCTTAGTTATTGCACTTATCAAAAAAGATTCTTCACATCTGCTTGCTCTTTGCCAGCTCTTATTTAGTGTACTGTCACTGTTTAATTTTAACCATGGGAGCATAGATGTCAGCTCCATAAGCATACTAGTAAATTATTTCCCCTTACATACGTGGCTTTGCACACCCCTTAGCTGTGCTGTCCAAGTAGAACTTCAAATATCACAACGGGTATAAACCAAGCGTGCAACCCAATAGAAATTACTGAACCTGTTGACCATGAAGTTATTGAGTAGCGGATGATTCCAAGTACGATATTAATCAAAAGCTCAATGCACTTAAATTTCACAGCTACTAAAGCAACTTGAATTACGATTGTTAGAAAAGTTAGTACACATAGAAGTTTAAGCCCCATTCTTTCATTTTAGTTCCAGATGCCCGATTAAGTATATATTTAATTTTAAGGAAAACGCTTAAAAATGCTCTAAAAATTCTACACGCGGATATTAATTTACTACGCTGAGCTGATTTTTCAAGGCAGGTACTTAAGAGAACTGTAGTAAACGCTCTGTAAAAGATTTTTAAGCTGTTCTGGGCATGTTCGTCAAGCCGATCACTGATAAGTGCCGCCGCGCTCAGCTTCCGTCAGATTACGTGCGTGTAAAGTACCTAGAAAGAGATTATTTTCTCTGAGGGTGCTATACAAAATGTAGTATTATCATTATTCCAGCATTTGGTGGGTCTTTGGACTTCGTCCTTCGTGTGCATGCACGTGTCTACATTCTGCCTGCTGCTTGTTGTTGTTACCACCTATCATTTAGTACTGCTTACTATGTAGCGTCTGTAAAGTGTCTAGAAAGAGATTTAGGTCTTTCAGTATGCTTTTTAAATGTATTATGATTGAGAAAATGAAAGTTACAGCATTCGCGTTTGCCATCGTTGTGATTGCTCTGTAACATAGTAAGCAAAGGTGTCGCTGGAATTGTATATTAAAAATTCGGGTTCCCGAAAAAAATATCGTGATTGACTATAGAGCTGCTTTTAATTATGCCCGAACTATTATTTTGAAATATTTCTATAAGGGTACTTATAAGCAAAGGCAAGGAAAGGGCAATTAGCGAGTGCAATCTTGTCTGCTAGTTCGGTCGAGTATAAAACGTGCCGTGCCTCTGAGACGAAGCTTGCATTAATTAATCAGGAATGCTAATATATAAGACACATATAATTCGCCCCATATCTCCTTTTAGATGACGCAGGCAATTAATTAAATCCACATTCAACGAAAACACTAGGGAATTCCGCCGATGTTGTCAAACACCTCAACCACTAGGCTTTCAGCAGTCAAGCCACAGTTCAAGTGCCGCTGCCACTACCTCAGTTCCCAAAGAAACTAATTATGCTTTAGCTTCCAAAAACTTCTCCATGCTTCATGCTTCACGCTTACTTACCACAAGACTGTGCGTTTTCGAGGGTCCCTATGAGCTTTACATTTTTTGTTTGATGATTCCTGAAGCTTTTCCGACGATCTCACAACCCGGTATTTGGGACTTAAGAGGTAGACAACAAGTTTCTTGTGAGACAATGAAATTTTCTGGTGAACATGGAAGTTAGCTCCACAAACCACAACTTGTGGGGTAAAAGCAAGTACTTTGGTTGGATACCAATTCAGCTAATAGACCATGACGAATTCACCAAGAAAGCAGTTTTTATCAGTTTTGGTGCAGTGCATTATTATGCGCATGCTGGTCTGGGAGTGCTTAGAATTTAGGAGTAATATTTAAAGACTGCTTTAATTTTGCTGGTGTTACTAGGAAGGCAGCCTCCACGGTAGGTGCACGTGACCTACCCTAATCTATCAACAATGATGGCCTACCAGAGCGGCTAGTAAAAACATATTATTAGCTTCTCTGTATTTTCATAGCTGAATTGTCAGGTTTTGTTTTGACCGTGCTACCGAAAGCGCCTTGAGGCCTCCGATGATGGTACAAATTATAGCTGCACATCGGGAATGGATTCCGGAGCTGCCACCAAGTATATTTGTAAGCAGGATAGTTTTTTCGGCTCCCGGTTAATCAACTGAGACAGGGTAAAGTTCTTAAGCTCGGCCACGTGGCTCGCTATGGCAGACACCATCCACACCTAGCCAAACATTGCTATGTCTTTCATGGTCCTAGTGAAGTCAGGCTGCATACCATCTATAAATTAGCCGTTCCATTATTTGGTCTTTAGAAATTGTGTAACTAGGATTTTAGCTCTCCTCGTCACGAAGCTATCGAAATACACTCCCGAATACTTAGGTGACCACATCTAATGGCCTTCTGCCGACTGTGAAACATGTTTTTTTAGCTTACCTGAGCAGCTACTTCCGTGCGGCTTACATTCTCATACACCCCCTACAGGTGCTATGCATCTGGCTGTTTCATTGAAAATGAGATAGCAAGCTGGCGTATATCTACCGTCGTCGACTGGCACTTTGAGCCAGTATCGGCTGTCCAGTGAGTCATCCACTCAGTGGTTAACGTCGTCATCAGCTAAGTCTAGAAGCCACTGCACCTGCATTGCAGTGACTTGCACCAGCTGGTGGATGTTGATTGGGTGATTTATTTCGGTGAACCGCAGATCTGTGGCTACTGCAGAGCATTGTTAAGAGGGCATACACGTTCCTTCCGTTGGAAACCATCACTTTGCAAGCCTTTCTCCTGGTTGCCAGGCAAAAGATAGACACAAATTGGTCGCTCCTTCTGCTATTGCTGGGCTATAAGTGCCTGGGTAGATTTCTAGATGCCGAATTGCTTTTCCAATTAGAAACAGTGAAAATCCACCTCAGAAAGGCAGGTAGCCTTGCACACCTTTTGTGTCTTCCATAAACTGTTCTTCACTGGCTGGGTGCAGATCAGCGATTTTACAACGTCTAGACCAAACTAGTGTCTGCAAGATGCTATACTTCTTCTGCCCCCTGATTTTCTCCTACTACCGCATCAGCTACAATTGGGGTGAATTCTAAACGAATCTTTTACATATCGTTCATAGATTTCTTGGCCAACCAGTCGACAGAGCGATCGTCGCATACTGGGAGATTCCTACTTACCAGCAGAAGAAGCACTACTGTGAGATTCAGAATGACGGCAACATCATATCTTGCTCCACATAGAAAAGTTTCAGTAGCTTATCATGCACAAGTTCCTAACAAATAGCAAATAAATATTTTATTGCTGTGATTACATTTACTATGAAGAACATGTGCTACCGCTATTATGAGTTGGCTATTGCACACAATTCTCACGAACCAACTTACAACGGGCATTGAAAACAAACGTGCGATTATTATATAGCTCAAATATTTCTAGAATATCTCTAATATTATTGTCGTTATAAAAGCAGAAAATTCAAAGCGTGATGAAATATAAACGTATATATATATATATATATATATATATATATATATATATATATATATATATATATATATATATATATATATATATATATATATATATATATATATATATATATATATATATATATATATATATATATGTATATATACCATGCAAATTTGAACCATGCAAGAATATCAAGCATCAGAGTAGTATTCAACGTTAAGCACCATAACAACGTCTAAATAGAGCTCACAGAGCAAGAAAGTGATCTGTGCTCATGAACATCAGATTGGGAAGATCTTTAACAGTCAAATCAGGTTAAATGTACCATCGAGGATAATATTATGAATATATTTTTATTGTAAAGCACAGACAATAAAAACCCGATCACTTCAAATGCACTTTGCATATCCTCTAAACTAATTACCTCCATGGAAGCATTGTCAAGCTGCCTACTGTCAGCAAGCTAAAGACACTTTAAAGGACTAAGCACATGCTGTAGAAACATATACTTGTACAGCTTATTTTCGATCTTGTCAAGCCAGGAGAGGTCGGGAATGTCAGTCAGGATAGAGTTTCAGGCTTTGCGAGCATATGAGCTACTAATACTATGTCCATCGAATTAGAGGTTGGTTAGACATACTGCTAATTGAATTGAAGTAGAAGAGCTGGAGCTACTATTCCTAGCCTGATTAGAGAGCAGCTTTGATAGATTACCAGGAAGAGGAGAACCAAGTGAAAATAAAAGTGAGTGAAAGTAGCTTGATTTCGCTTTATCGACCGATTGTGGTAGTATGACTAGGGAATAATTAATTTAATTAGTGACTGGAATTTTAACGAAAGCTAAGCCTATATGAACTGTTTGCGAAGAACTGCAATAGCCTCATTACGTATGCCCAATGATGTCCTGAGCTAGAGAACTCTGGGCAGGTATTGCATTGAGTAGTCAGCATTTTCTATAGTATCCTTTTCTAAATAGGCCTAAATGGTTTGCAACGTTAACAAGTTTTAGGCAGTTTTGACTTCGGAGCACGTTTGAGCGATTAGTGACAGGTCTCTTCCGGAGAGGATGCATGGACGGGTATTAGATTATAGGCAAAATCTATTTTCCGGTAACTTTAAACTGGTATTTTTTTGAATTTCGGCCGTTAATAGTTTCGTCGTTAGCTAGTCACTTCCAGTTGTCGTCAATATAGTTCAGAAACGTGGCCGGGCCTACTCTTGAATGTTAAGCTGTGTATCAAGAAGCGGTTTGACTAGTTGGTTTTATAAGGTTGGAATGGATCACAGAATAGATAGAGCTTTGTATCCTAGGAGTGAAAGTAAAAACACATACTGTGCTTAGTTTTGAAGATGACAAGACTGAGGATATAAATTGTAAAAGTCAAGAGCTATTCATACGGCGCTCGGGAAATTGAAACTTACGAATTTCCTCGTACGGTTCCTCGATTGAAATTTGGACCCTGAGAGGTGCTGGGAAATGCCAATAAATTGATTCGACAGCTACTTACATGGATCGCCTGACGTCTAAAAAATATGCTTAACTGATTTTCATTAGTAGGTATAACAATTACACTTTTATGCTGGCCCTCATGATGTTATCGATCAAAAGGTCACTTTACTGGTCGGTTGCCACCCCACAATAGGCACTGCCGTCTAAAGATATAAACGTAGCTCGGGAAAATCGTTTTGCGTTTTACAGAGCAGCATATCACACACTAGTGGTTCAGCGAAAAACTGTGTAGCCCAAACTGTTGTGCTGTCGATGCACAAACATATACACTCTACTGCTGCATAAAATTGGTCAGCAGCTTTTTAAATAAGGATTTCCGAAATATTTGGTGACAGGTTATCGGTGCTGTTAGTAACAAATCATCACAGTGTTCGTGGCTGTGCCTGTGAGTTTAATAAAATTTCTCGGCAGCCAAATTAGAGGAAGGTTGTTGGCACAGCTTGGTGATTTTGAGCTATATATTCTATGGGTTTTCTATTGTTTTTGCAGCAGTTCTATTTGCGAGATTTCCCGTTGGCGTCCAAAATGCAACAATTTGGGAATGCAACTGACTGTACAGGTAGTCTGTACTGCCCCAGGCAACTGGGATCGGGAGGTAACTTCTCTCTGGACTTTATTTGAGCGACTGCTTCAGTGGAAATGACTGACGTTACATGGGTATACCAAGTGTTGATTTGATAGACTTTTGAATGAGGAGCCAGGAATTAATTTAGCTTTGCTGTTTTTATCATGACGAGAATATTAGAGGTATTATAGAAATATTTGAATTATAGACAACTCAAATGTTCGTTTTCAAAGCCCATTGCAAGTAGAGCTCGTGAGAATTGTGTGTAATTGCCAACTCATATAAGCTGTATCACAGGTTTTTAATAATAAGTGTAAACATTTCATTGGACAATTTCTTTGTGATTGGTAAGAAACTTTTGCTTTATAAGCTATTAAGACGTTTCAGGATATCATTATATGCGACGTTGTCGTTATTCTCTATGTCACAGCATTGCTTCTTTAACTAGGAAGTAAGAATCTCTCTGTATCCGACGTTTGCCCTGTCAACTGGTTAGCCAAGCAATCTATGAACGATACGCTGAAAGCGCCGTTTGGAATTCATCACCATAGTAGCTGATAAGGTAGTAGGAAGAAATCGAGGGTCCGACCAGAATAGCTTTTGGCAGTCACTTGCACAAGCTTGCACATGTTTCAAAATCACTAGGCTGCTCACGGCCAGCAAAGGAACCTTGGTGAATGTCAAAAGCAGTGTACATGGCGGCCTTCATTCTGAGGTGGATTTTCACTGATTTCTATTTTGAAAAGCAATATGGCCTTTACAATTTTAGTGTGGCCCTTATAGTCCGGCAGTGGCAGAAAGAGCAACCAACGTGTGTTTACTTAAGCCTGGCGGCCAGTAGAAAGGCTTGCACAGTGTTGGATTAACAAGGAAGGAATTCGCATGCTCTCTTAACAATGCCCTGCAGTAGCCGCAGATGTGGTGTTCGCCGAACCATATCACTCAATCACCATCCACAGCTGATGCAAGTCACTGCAATGCAGGTGCAGTGGCGCCAAGACTAAGCTACTGACGACATTCCCCACTGAGTGGATGACTCACTAAACTGCCGGCCCTGGCTCGAAGAGCCCGTCGACGACCCACAGTCAGCAGCCAGTTATACATGAAGAGAGCCCAAGCTACCCTAGTGATTACCCATCTGCAGAACAATCGCAATAACGCTGAATACAGCATTGCCAAATGCATTCTGTCAGGGTCTGAAATGTCACAAAAGTATAGCTGTCAGTAACCTTGCAAATTTAGAAATACTAAGTGAGTGATGGGCTGGACAGCCATCTACATGCCCAACATAGAGCTTAAGCCGATCTCAGCAGACCAGCTACGAAAGACATGCACCATTTCAAGATCTCACTTTCAAAGAAAAAGTGAGATGCATAGCACCTTTAGGGGGTTATGAGAATGTGCTTCGCATGGAAGTAGCTGCCCAGGTAAGCTAAAAAACACGTTTCATAGTCAGCAGCAGGACAACAGATGTGGTAACCTAAGTATCCTGGAGTTGATTTCAACAGCGTTGTGACGAGGAGAGCCAAAAACTTAGTCAGACAATTTCTAAAGACCAAATAATAGAACAGCTAATCAGTAGATGGTATGCAGCCTGACTTCACAGGGAGGCCGAAATAAGTTAAGAGCTTCGGCTAGGTGTGGATGATGCAAGCCATAGCAAGCGCCTTAGCCGAGCTTAAAAACTGTACCCAGCCTCAGTTGATTAAGTGGGAGCCACCAAAACTGACTGGCCAACGTACTTACTTGGCGGAAGCTCTGAAATCCTTTCCCTAGCTATTCAGTCGTAACTTGTACCAGCGTTGGATGCCTGAAGGTTTTCTAGGTATCCAAGTCAAAATAAAACCGGCCAATTCAGCTTAGAAAATATAGAGAAGGTAATTATTTTTTTTCATACCCCTCTGGTAGACGGTGAAGCTAACAATGACTATTAGATCAAGCTTCCATTACAGCACGTGTAAATTGTCTGGACAGAGATTGAGTTCTCTCCAGCTGTATGACAAACGTATTATTATTGTTCTTCTTACTCACACCTTGACTGTTATTCCGACTCAGCTTAGCTTTTTCCAATCTCTTTGTTTCGTGAGATGCAGTATATTGGCTACTTTATTCACACCAAAAAGTCGTTAGGTTTCGAGTTCACTTTAGAAAGCACTCACTTACTCTTAATGACTTTCCAGTTTTACAGGCAGCGATTCTTCTCGCCGCCAGATGATGACAGCTTGCCATCACACGATGGCCTGCTCTCCACGCTGGTCGCGGCTCGGTCGGGTTTGTGAAGGCAGACTTGACAGACCCACACGTCGGGTGAGCACATCATACGACAGCCTTGGGCAGCACGTAGGATGGAGGCGTTCGTCAAGAAACTCACTGAGCCCAGCCCGACCACAGACCCAGGCAAAAACGGGAAAAACGCCAACTCCTAGTTGATGGGACCACGGGAAAAGCTTTGTAGCTCTGTCAAAGACTGTTTGACTTGGTGTGGGCCAGCCTTCGGCACTAGCAGAACCCGACCAAGTTAGTCGAGCCATGGCAGGAGAATATTATGCAGTGCCTCAAGCTTTCGCCAAGAGAAGAAAACCTGACTTGAAGTAGGTTACTGTGCCTAGAGAGGGAAGAGCAGGCCGGTAGCCTTTCAGCCCCAGGCTGCCCGAGACCCAGTGAGACTTCGAAGAAGGCACACGAATCATCGTCCAGTAGCTCCGGGAACCGCCTGTCGTGCTGGATGATTGAGGCTGGCACGGCCCTTGCAAGTTCGACTGCGACCATTCGTTACTTTGCCGGCCAGAAGAGCATGCCCAGCTGCAAATCACGCAATATAGTGTTAGACACGAGGACCTGCAGACCCTCAAGCTTGGAAGAAATACCGTAAAACAATAAAGTAAAAATGCTTCGTAGGGCTAAATCTACGGACGTACGACTGGACGGACGACATTGATTCCATAGGAAGCTTGGGCACGAGAACTCATTCCTCAGTATTCCAAGAATGGAGCCTGCATATAACGGACCTGGTATATACCTTCGCTATGCATTCTCGTAAAGTCAGATTAAAAAATTGATATCCTCCCATTCCGCATGCATAAATAATTCCGTACGGTAGAAGGAGTTTCGAGCAGAAGAGTTCTAAAGAAATTATGCTACTTGCAGCAAAACTTCTTGGTAAGTATTCACTTCCTCAACTATATTCTAAAATACTCCGTTGGTATAAACCAATGAGTTTACTATGAAATTGTTTGCTCGCCTGTTAAGGAAACTGATATCTCTATCGTACCACCTCTCGGCAAATGCATTTGCGTATTCAACCTGTTTCAGCTACCTGCTTGGTGATCGTGTCAGCATCGCCAGGACCCGATTTTTCATCGAACGGTCTAATCGTCAAAGAGTCGAGCTCGCCGAAGGTTTATGTTGTGATTGATGGTTTATTAAGATGGATCCCAAATCCAAGTACTTACAACAACCTTTTTCGCTCATGGAACTGCATAAAGACCGATGATTCAATAACTACAAAGATTGCAATTGGAAGCGACATTGCGGATGGTAAACACCTATTTTGCTGTATCTATTTGGTGCGAATTTCCAGATGTTGCTCAATCTACCAGAGTTCGGGAAGTTAACGTGTCAATGGGAAGAAGTAGTCAACCTTTATCTGGTGACATTGCAACTTAAGTACAATGAATGTGTTCGGGCTTCGAACTTAAGCAGACGGTCAATCAATCGACGATGTCGCATCCCAATATCAGAAAACGTAAATAGCTGGCTGCTTTAGTCGTTACGTTTTTTCTCAGTTGATGAAATGCGAAATATTTCTAAGGACTAATTCGTGTTTATCAGAATTACGTTTTCCACATTAATTTATTTAATTCTATAGGAAATTCAACTATGCTAAAATGTCAAGTACAGTACTAACTAGTTACGTAATGGACTTCCGAGTTAACACGGCTTAAATACAACAACATAAACTTTCTTACTGCTTGAGCAAGGGTTCGAGATAAATAAATACATAGCTTTGCAAATATATTCAAATGCGTAGGCAAGTTAGACCTGTCAAGTGATTACGATAGTAAAACTACTACCTATGCTCTTTTGGAACTACGGAACTGTCTCAGGCACAATCTTGGATTACAATTGGTATGGGAGGCTCAGGTAATATGACAAATACAGGCCTCGCATGTACTCACTTGTCCTTGCATTAATTTTAATGGTAATCATTTTGACCTTTCAGGCGCTTTGCTAGCTAAAGGGCCTGATCAAGCACAAGTTTATCTGGTGTCATTTGGCGTGAAAAAATGGATCGTCAGCGCTCCGATCTTCGACAAGTACTGCTTTAACTGGTCGAAGATTGTCACGCTACCCCAGCTTACAATCAACTACATTTCTACGGCCGAAAACATTTACTGAACCAGTGGTTCAAAGGAAAGTGGCATTATTGCATGTAACCAGCAGTATCCCATGTAAAGTGCAAGAAAATTAAACTTCTCTTCTCTCATGACTAGCTTTGAGACTTGCTAAGTTCAAGCGTCAGTGACAATCGTGGAATAACAGCAAGCTTGAATCGAGCTAATAGTAGCCATATAATGCCTCGTTTTCTCACCGTCAAACTCTATAAACAATCTCAGTTTTGCTACAATAGGATATAACGAGATTACAATTGTGGTCTGGTTTTCTAATTTAAAAATTAATTCCTTTAGAATGTGTTACAATTTTATTAGCACTAATTGAAAAGATCACGACGGCAATGAATGGTTACGTTTTCGGTACAGCTGTCAATATTGTCTGAAGTCCATGGTGAACCCATTAGAAATAGTTTGCACAATCAAAGCTTAACACTTTAAAGTATTTTTTTAACTGTACTGGTGATTAGGTTATAGCCGATTGAATGCTATTCTTTACGACTTAGGGTGAGTAATTATTCCGCAAGTCTCAGGGAATAGCTACTCTTTTAAAGAACTTGAACATTTCCGCCGAGGAAGCCAGTCAGTAAGCCAGTCGGACAATGCCAAAGGCAATGATGCTTAAGGAAATTTACAAAATGTATTAGAACCCAGAAAATACTGCCAACGATAGTGCGAATTTAATGTGTCTCCGAGTTGTCACCAAGCGAGGTGGTGTAATATAAGGAGTCGGGACTTATCGCTTAGAGTTTGGATCATACGAAATCTTTGCCCAGGGTCCGAGGCTTTAGGGTTAGCCAGATACCGAGCTGAGGACAAAATCGTCTGATAAAGAAGTATAATGTCGTTTAGGCTAATTACAAAATTGCATTGGTAAACCGAAGCAGGTAATGAAGGGTACTTAAAGGGTGAAGCTCCAGCTGAAAATCAACAAGGTGCTCTATAAGGAGCCAGGGAACTTTAATTAGGATTGCTTTAACACTAAAGCTGCAACATTAATAACAAACTATCCAGTCGGTGATGATCGGTTCGACTGTAGGCTCCCTCTTGAACTCTCCAAAGTTGGGCAAGATGGCCACGACAGACGTCGATACCGGATCTCTGAAAATAAGAACTAACGTATGCTTGGTATGCAGGTATTAGCTGGTTTGCTCGTTTGCCATGCTACAAGTTGGAAAGTTTGAAGACTTGAAAGGAAAACTTATGTGGCCGTCAAAAAAATGGCCCTTCTAGTACAGGTACTATTTCTGACGAAAACCACGCTGCAGTCAGTTCGCTTCTCAGCATTGGGTTTCATTTGATGGTTCCAGCTCAAGACAGTTCAGTTTATGTTGGAGCGGATAATTCTTGTAGGAAGACATGCTTCTTAGCAGTTATACCTCTTCACGTAATCAGTCGTTTCTCCCCATGGCAGCGGACGGTAGTACTTTATTAACTATATCACTAACATAATGACTGGATCACAAACATAAGACGAGTTGTTCTTAGGCCGGAATCCACAAAACGTTTACAGGTTGAGTAAAGGTAAACGTGTTGACTACTATTCTATGCTAAAGCATGGCTAATGATTTCTTGACCCTTAAAAGTGTAGAGCACGATACATTGTGTTGGCAGCTTATAGTTTGAATTTTTTAGGATCACAGCACAGTCCAACTTCTCAGTTGAACCGTTGGCACCAATCTATGCTGTATGGGTAATGCGATCAAACGGTTAGTAATAACATGCTCAATTAGCGACGGGAATGACACGGTTAGGAGTGATGTGCACAAGATGAGCGTGCAAGTACGGTTAGTGTTAGCATGCACGGTTTCATTACCCACGTGAACATAAAGGTTGAACCTGGTCAACTCACCTATTGCTGTGAGAAACAGATGCGCTTTCAGTTTCTTATGAAAGATGGTCCAGTCAGGATATGTTGCTAAGCAAATTGGGAGTGAGTTCTAGACTTTGGGGCACACGACCTAAATGCACGGTTTCCAAGGAGTGTAAGGTTTGTTGGAGATGTGGGTAATCAGTAAGATTCTGAAAAGCAATTGGAGCGATTGTTATTAGGTAAGCCACGGCAAAATAGAGGATCTCGCTGTCAAATTAAAAGCTAGCATCTTAGCATGCTCAGAGGGTATGCGGGGATACGAAAGCCACTATGTTTGTCTAGCAGCTCAGGAAAGCAGTATTTACTGCAAATAATTGTCATAATCTTTTCAACTGGCAAGTTCAAAGGAAAAACCGAAGTCACATTTCCCGACAATTAATTATGACAGTTCTCGTCGCTTCTGTGATGCGATGAAATTTCACGATTCTCCTTACCATTAGGGATCTATGGAGGCAGTGTCAGCGTGAGGACACGATACTAAAGCTAGATTCTTACGTTCATGCGACGTTTTTCTCAAATTTAAGCTGTCTATACTCTTTTAATTTTTGCTAGGCAGAATTAGCAACCCAAGCTTGTCTGTAGAGATGAAGGCAGTGCAAGGTTATGGTAATGAACATAAGATTGGGAGGATCTTTAACAGTCGAATCAGGTTATTTGTACAATTGAGGATAATAGTATGAGTAATTTTTAATGTAAAAACTCAAACACTAAAAAACCAAATCACTTCAAAGGCACTTTGCATATGCTCTAAAGAAATAAACTCTATGAAATCATCCCTAACGCACCTATTGTCCAAAAGCTAAAGACACGTTAAAGGACTTAGCACATGCTGTGGAAACATCTACTTTCATAGCATATTTTCAATCCTCCAAGCCAGGAGATGTTGTGAATGTCAGTCAGGATTGAATTTCATTCAATGCAAGCATACAAACTACAGATACTATGTCTTTCGAATTAGAGGTTGGTTAGAGACACTGCTGAATGATTTGAAGTAGAAGAGCTGGTGCTACTATTCCTAGCCTGATTAGTGAGCAATTTAGATAGATTTGCTAAACGAGCAGAACTAAAAGCAAATTAAAGTGAATAAAAGTAATTTGAATTCGCTTTAATAACAGATAGGGGTATTATGATTAATGAAGAATTTGAGTTCCGGCGACTGCCATTTGAACGACAGCTAAGCCTATATGAACTATTCGTCACAAACTTCAATAGCCATAATAAGCATGCTCAATGCTGTCCTGAATTTATGAACTTTGGGCAAGCGTTGCATTGAGTAGAGAGCCTTTTCTATAGTATCCTTTTCTAAGCAGGCCTTAAACTATTTGCAATTTTAAGAAGCTGTAGGCGGATTAGACTTTGGAGCAGGCTTGAGCGACTAGTAAAAGATCTCTTCCGGAGAGGATGCATGGACGTGTTTTAGATAATAGGTGAATTACATTTGCCGAAGCCCTTGAAAATGTATTTTTTCAAATTTTTGACATCAATAGATTCTTAGATAGGTAGTTACTGCCGGTTGTCGTCAATATATTTCAGAATCGTGGCTGGGCCTACTTTTGAAAATTAAGCCGTGTATCCAAAAGCAGTTTGCCTAGTTTGGGTTTTATCAGGTTGGAACGGATCACAGAATAGATAGAGCTTTGTTTCCTAGGAGTGAAAGTAAAAACACATACTGTGCTTAGTTTTGAAGATGACAAGACAGAGGATATACATCGTGAAAATAAAGAGCCATTCAACGGCACTGGGTCATTACAACTTAAACATTTCCTTGGATTGTTCATCACTTGAAAATCGGACCATGAGAGGTGCTGTAAAATGCCAATAAATTGATTTGGCCGCTACTTACATGGAAAGTCTGAGGTCTAAAAAACATTATTAACCGCTTTTCATTCAAGCGAAAAAAATCATACTTTCATGCTGGCCTGCATGATGCTATCGATCAACAGGTCTCTTTACTGTTCGGGTTGTCAACCTGCAATAGGCACAGCCGTCTAAATATATAAGCGTAGCATGATAAACATATTCTGCTTTTGACAGAGCAGCAGATCACAAACTGGTGGAACATTGAAAAACTAAGTAGCCCAAACTGTTGTGCTGTCGAAACACCAACATATACACTCTAATGCTGCCTAACATTGGTCAGTAGCTTTGTAAATAAGAATTTTCAAAAAATCTGGCGTCAGGTTATCCGTGCTGTCAGTTGCCAATTATCACAATGCTCGTGACTGTGCCTGGGAGTTTAATGGAATTCCTTGGCAGCCAAATTATTTGAAGGCCGGTGGTGGCCCACTGATTTCGCTCTATATATTCAGAGGGTTTTCCTTTCTTTTTAGAGCCGTTCGGTAAGCGAGATTACCTGTTGACATCCAAAATGCAACAATTTTGCTAATGCAACGAACTGCATTGTTAGTCTGCACTGCTCCATGCAAGTGGGCTGTAAAAGTAACTTCTCCGTAGGCCATATTTGAGCGAGTGCTTTAGTAGAAACGACTGAAATTACATGGGCATACCAAATGTGGCCTAGATAGGCTTTGCAGTAGGAGCCTGGACTTAATTTAGGTTTACTGTTTTGACGATGAAGATAATATTTGAGGTATTGTAGAAATATTTGAATTATAGAATACTCGACCGTCCGTTTTTGAGCAAATAGAGTTCGTTAGAATTATGTATAATTGCCAGCTCTTGTAAGCTGTATCAAAGGTTTTTCGTAAGAAGTGTAATAATATCATTACAAAATGTCTTTGCGATTGGTTTGGCACTTTCATTTGAGAGGCTACTAAAACGTGTCTGTTTGAAAAAAATATATGACGTGCTTATTCTGTATTTTACAGTATTGCATCTTTGTCTCGCGGTAAGAATCTCTCGGTATCGAAAGTTTGCTCTATCAACTGGTTGGCCAAAATAACTATGAACGTTACGTTGACAGACTCGTTTGGAACTCACAATCATAGCTGGTAAGGTAGTGGGAGGAAATTGAGAGTCCGAAGAAATTAGCATTTTGAAGATACTTGCACCGTCAGTATGTTTCGAAATCGCTAGGCTGCTCAAAGCAAGTAAAGCCACCTTGATTGATGCCAAGAGCAGCTTGCGTGGCACCATGCATTCTGAGATGCATTTCCACTGTTTTCCTATTTGAAAAGCAATATGGCCTATAAAATGTTGGTCCAGCACTTATAGTCCAGTTATAGCAGAAGAGCTACAAACGTGTATCTACCTCAAACCTGGCTTCCAGGAGAAAGCCTTGCACAGTGTTGGATTTCCACGGAAGGAATGTACATGCCCTCTAAACAATGCCCTGCAGTAGCCGCAGATCTGGTGTTCTTCAAAGTATATCACTCAATCACCATCCACAGCTGATGCGTCACTGCAATGCAGATGCAGTGGCGCCAATACTTAGCCGCTAACGACATCAAGTGGTTTACTCAGGTTCGGCACTAAACTGCCGAACCTGGCTCGATGAGCCTGTCGACGACCAACAGTCAGCAGCCAGTCACACATCAAGAGAGCCCAAGTTAACCTAGTGATTTTCCATCGTCATGAAAATAATCGAAACACTGAATACTGCATTTCAAAATGTATTCTGACTGAGACTGAAATGTCACAACTGTAAAGCTGTCAGTAACCTTTCAAAAGCACAAAAACTGAGTGCATGGTGGGCAGGACGGTTATCTAGAGTCCAGGCATAGAGCTTAAGCTGATCTCTTTAGGTAAAGGTACGGTAAACATACACCATCTCACTATCTCACCTTCAAAGAAAAAGCGAGATGCATAGTACCTTTAGGGGGTGTATGAGAATGCAAGTCGCATGGAAGTAGCTGCTCAGGTAAGCTAATAATTATATTTCATATTCAGCAGCAGGGCAACAGATGTTGTAACCTAAGTATCCTGGAGTTGATTTGAATAGCATTGTGACAATGAGAGCAAAAAACATAGTCACACAATTTCTATAGATCAAATAATGGAACGGCTAAATTATAGATGGTATGCAGACTGGCTTCTCATGGAGGCTAAAACAAGTTAAGAGGTTCGGCTAGGTGTGGATGATGCAAGCCATAGCGAGCCACTAGGCCGGGCTAAGGAACTTTACCCTGTCTAACAAGATTAAGCTGGAGACACCGAAACTGCCTAGCCAACAAATATGCAAATATACTTGGCAGAAGCTCTGGAATCCTTTCCCTGGCTATGCAGTCATAATTTGCACCAGCGTCGGATGCCTCAAGGCAGACATGGGTAGACTGTCTCTGCTTGTTTTGCTCGATCTTTCGGCAGCTTTTGATACCATCGATCACAAAGTTCTTCTAGAGCGCGTCTCATCTCACCTGGGCATCACCGGCACTGCTCTGTAGTGGTTCAGGTCCTATCTCATTGGGAGACTCCAGAGTATTTACAAGAATGGACGAAGATCATCTGAAGTACCTCTGAAATATGGAGTACCTCAGAGCTCCGCGCTGGGTCCGGTTCTTTTCATGGTTTATACTCTCCCTCTTGCTGATGTGATTGCCAAGATCAATCTAGGCTCTCACTTCTATGCGGATGACACTCAGTAGCACCTTTGCTTTGATCCCTCCCAGCCTTCGAGCACCTCCAATTCTCTTAACTCACTTGCTGCATGCATTGATGACATCCGCACATAGGTGGCAGCAAATTTTCTAAAACTAAACATTGATAAAACTAACTTACTAGCTATGGGGAAACCCAGTGTGATTCAGAGATTGGAAACGCAGACTCTCAAAATTGGCTCTGCCAGCATATCTTCAGTTGAATCAGCTCGAAATCTAGGTGTCACATTCCAAAGCGACCTCTCGTTAGACGACCATATCAGCTCCACAGTTAAATCTGCTTATTTTCAGCTTCATAACATTGCTAAAATTCGGGCTTCTTTAGATAAGGATACCACGTCCAAGTTGGTCCATGCATTCATGACATCCCGTCTCGACTTCTGTAACTCACTGCTTACTGGCCTACCAGCATGTACGATCAGGCGATTGCAGCTGGTGCGAAACTCTGCAGCTAGGCTTGTCTGTCGTGAGCGTCGCAGTCGCCACATTACTCCACTTCTCGCCGACCTGCACTGGCTACCAGTCAAGCAACGGATTGACTTCAAGGTTTTGTTGCTCACTTTTAGGTCCCTTCATTCTATGGCTTCAGTCTATCTCTCAGATATGCTACCCATCAGGCCAAGCATCGCACCACCTGCCTTTTGGGATCCAACGGTCTAGAAATACCTCGTACAAACCTTAAATCATTTGGAGACCATGCATTTAGGTCGTATGCTCCCAAATCCTGGACCTCCTTCTCGACCTGCGTAAGAACATCCCCTGACCTGACCACATTTAAAAGGAACTTAAAAACACACCTATTTAAGACAGCATTTAATGGGTCCCTGTGATTCGTCCTTCATGTGCTCATGTGTGCTGACACTGTGCATGCTGCTAGTAACCACATTTGCATGCTGACCCTGTGAATGTCACCCCAACCATATTATTCATTTTGCTTGTTTTTCAAGCATGATTTTACTTACCATTCAGTCGTATTTCACTTTGTAGCAAATGGATAGCGCCTAGAAAGAGATTAAGTTCTCTGAGGGTGCTTTATCAAGTGCATTATTATTATTATTATTAAGGCTTTTTCGTTATCCCAGTCAAAATAAAACCTGCCAATTCAGTGTAAAAAATACAGAGAAGCTAATTGGATGCTTTTTCCAAGCCGATTCGGTTAACGGTCAAGCTAACATTAACTATTCGATCATGCTTCCTTTAGAGGACACTTGTTGGGTGCCTAGACAGAGAACGAGTTCTCTGCTGTTATATGACAAATGTACTATTATTATTCTTTTTACTCATACCTGGACTGTTATTCTGACTCAGTTCAGATTTTTCCTATCTCTTTGTTTTGTGAGATACAGTATATTGGCGACTTTATTCTTACCAAAAGATCCTTAGGTTTTGAGTTCGCTTAAGTAAGCACTTACTCTTTATGGCTTTGCACTTTTACAGACAGCATTACGTCTAGCCAACTGACGATGATGGCTCTCTATCAGACAATGGCCTACTCTCCAAGCTGACCACGGCTCGGTAGGGTCGGTGAAGGCAAACTTGACAGACCCACACGTTGGGTGAACACGGCATGCGACAGCCTTGTGCAGCACGTAGGATGGAGGCGTTCGTCAAGAAACTGACTAGGCCAAGCCCGACCGCAGACCCAGGCAAAGACGGGATAAATTCCAACTCGTAGTTGCGTGACCACCTCACCAAAACCAGTAGCTCAATCGAAGCCTGTTTGATTGGTTGTGGGCCAGCCTTTGGCACTAGCAGTGCCCGACGAAGTTAGTCAAGCCGAGGCAGGAGGAAAGTATGCAGGGCCTCAAGCATTTGCCAAGAAGAAAAAAGCTGACTTGAAATAGGTTAATGGGCATAGGAGGGAAGGGCAGACCGGTTGCGTTTTAGCAAAAGGCTGCTCGAGACCTAGTGGAACTTCGAACCAGGCACACGAGTCATCGTCCGGTAGCTCATGGATCCCCCTGTGATGAGGGATGATTGAGGCTGGCACAGCCCTCGCAACTGTGATGGCGACGACACTTTACTTCGCGAGCGGGAACAGCATAACTAGCTTCGAATCGCACAGTCCAGCATTAGACACGCAGACCTGCAGACCCTCAGGCTTGAAGAAATATCTTAGAAAAAGGCATATTTATCCGCTTAACACCGACTAGGAGGTCTTTGTGTAGACGGGGCGGCCACATGTCGGAGAATTCACGATTCGAACATAGAGCTTCTATAGAAGTCGGTGACAGCTGCCTCATGGGCTGAGATGCAGGTATGGGTTAACTCAGCATTCGTCGGCACCGGTGCATGGCGAGCTGTCTAGGGTGGATTGACAGTTGCAGCAATGCCAAGGGGGGTCATCAACGGGGATGGAGGGAGGTCACGGGTGCGTGCAGTTGAAAGCTAGATCCCAGAGGAAGACATTCTTCCACAGACAGGGTGTCGTGAATCTAGGACGGTGCTCGCTGAGTACCGTCGCAGATGAACTGACGAAGAGGCAGAGCCAGCATCGGCCAATGGAATTGGAGTTGTTTTTCTAAAAAATCTGAGAGCATAAAGACTGTATCTGGGTGAAGTGCAGGTAGCATGATGGAAAAACAGTGGTGTGAAGGGCCTGAACTAAGGGCGTACAAATGTGGTGGCCGACGGGAGCTTCCCACACAGGCAGAAGAAGACATGATTAGGGTGTGGGTTGCCTATCCCCAGGAGCCATGACCATAGTAGACATCCCAGAGGAATCCTCAGGTTTTTTAGCAGGAATGATAGATCTCAGGGCTGCTCATCTATTGAAGCTTGGCTTAGGGGCTAGAGAACCTAGGTGGGGTTGCTTAGGCACCGAGACAGCATACGCTAAGATACGGGTTGCAGTCCCTGTGGGCTCAGTGTCCGTGGATTGACCCGTTGAGGCCTGGAGACATGCTTCTGAGCCTGAGGAGGACATGGTAACGGTTTTATATATATGCATACTCACAAACACATACACACACACACACACACACACACACACACACACACACACACACACACATGGGCACACAGAGACACACACACACACATATGCACACACAGGCAAACGGTTATATGCATATATATATATATATATATATATATATATATATATATATATAAGCAATGCAATTGCAAACCATGCCAGAATACCAAGCAACAGAGTAGTAATAATGTAAAATGATAAACAACGCCTAAATTGAGCCTGCAGATTCAGACATTGATCTATTTAAATGAATTAAACATTCGGAGAATCTACAACTACTTAATCGGCTAAACTTCATTATTAAGGATAATATTATGAGTATTTCTTTAATGTCATAACCAAAGAAAAGAGAAACCGAATCGCTTCTAAAGCACTTTGCACATACTCTAAAGAAATTACCTAATGAAATAATTGTTAAGGTGCCCACTGTCAGCAAGCTTATTACACTTTAATAGAACTTCGCACATGCTGTATGAACATCAATTTGTATGGTATATTTTCGATCTTGTCAAGGCTGGAGAGTTCGTGAATGTCAGTCAGGATTGAGTTCCAGGCTTTGGCAGCATATGAACTTTAGAGGCCATATGCAAAGAATTAGAGGTTATTTTTAGAGACACTGCTGTATGATTTCAATCAGAAGGCCTGGTGCTACGATTCCTAGCCTGATTAGAGAGCAGTTTTGATAGATCGGCTGAAAGAGGAGAACCAAGAGAAAATAAAAGTGAGTGAAAGTTACTTCAAGTCCATTTATCGGCTGCTTGATGTAACATGATTAGGGAAGAACTGGTTTAAATAGGCAACTGCAATTTTAACGACGGCTAGGCATAGCTAAACTGTTTTGCACGATTTACAATAGCCTCATTACGTATGCTTAATGGTTTCTTGAGTTAGAGAACTCTGGAAGTCGTTGCATTGAGTAGGCAGCCTTATCCACGGTGTCCGTTTCAAAGCAGGCCTAAATGGTTTGCACTGTAAATAAGCTTGTATGCTGATTTGACTTCGGAGATTGCGGATTTGATTTTGACATTTGAGCAACTCGTGACACGCCTCTTTCGAACAGGATGCATGGACGTGCTTAAGATTATAGGCCAAATATTTTGGGCAGTCCATTTAAAATATTTCTCTTTTTAATTTTGGACAATCAATAGGTGCTCTGTTAGCTATTTACTTCCGGCTGTATTGATACATTTAAGAAACGTGGGTGTGCCTAGGTTTTAATGTTGAGCTGTGCCTCCTGAAGCATTATTTGAGTGTAGTGCTATCAGGCTAGAATATATTACAAGATATATAGAGCTTTGTATCGTAGTAGTTCAAGTGAAGTCATAAATTGTGCTTAGTTTTGAAGTAGACCAGAGAGAGGATATACATTGTGAAAGTCAAGAGGTAATCGTATGGCTCTGAGGTACCTACAATTTACACAATACCTTGGCTGGTTAAGCATTAAAAAATCGGCCCCCAATGAGGGTGGAAACTGCTACGAAATTGGTTTGTCGCCTTCATACGTGGATTGTGTGACATCTAAAAATATGCTTAACTGCTTCCAATGCTTACTTATGGCAATAATACGTTTATGCAGGCCATCATGATTTTATCGATCAAATGGTCATTTTACTGTCCAGGTTGCCATCCAACAATTGGCAATAGTGTCTAACGATATAAACGTAGCTTAGAATAACAATTTTATTGATGACAGAGCGGCAAATCACACAATGCTTAGCCTCTAGGTAACCATCCTGCCCACCACTCACTTGGTATTTGTGACTAATGTGATTGTGATTGTGATTGTGATTGTGATTGTGACTCATGTGATTGATTGTCATGCAGATGGGTTATCACTAGGTTAGCTTGGGCTCTCTTCATGTGTAACTGGCTGCTGACTGTGGGTCGTCGACTGGCTCCTCGAGCCAGTGTCGGCTGTTCAGTGAGTCATCTACTCAGTGGTGAATGTCGTCAGCAGTTAAGTCTTGGTGCCACTGCACGTCGATTTAAGTGACTTGAATGAGCTGTGAATGGGGATTGAGTGTTAAAGTTCGGCGAACACCAGATCTGCAGCTACTGCAGGGCATCGTTAAGAGGGCACGATAATTCCTTCCGTGGGAATCTATCGCTTTGCACGCCTTTCTCCTGGCAGCCATACTAAAAGTAGGCACACGTTTGTTGCTATTTCTGCTATTGCTGGACTACGAGTGCCGGGAAAAAACTTTAGAGGCCACAATGCTTTTCACACAAGAAATCAGTGAAAATCCACGGCAGAGTTCCAGCCGCAATGTACACTGCTCTTGATATCCATCAAGTTTGCCTTACTGTCTGTGAGCAGCCTAGGGATTTTAAAGCTTATAGACAATGCAAGTATCTGAAAAATGATATTTTGTTTGGACTCTAGATGTCCTTCTACTACCTTATCAGCTGCTATGGTGGTGAATTCGAAACAGAGCTTTCAACGTATCGTTCATATATTTTTTGGCTAACCAGTTGATAGAACAGACGTCTCATACAGAGAGATTCTTACTATAAAGATAGAGAAGCAATACTGTGAGATATAGAATAATGACAACGACATATACATTGGTAAACAGAGCGTTTTAGTAGCTTCTCATACGAAAGTTCCTAACCAATCGCAAAGACATTTTGTAACGATGTGATTACACATCTTATGAAAAACCTTCGATACAGCTTACATGAGTTGGCAATTACACACAATTCTCACGAGCTCTACTTGCAATGATCTATGAAAGCGAACTGTAAAGTATTCTATAATTCAAATATTTCTATGATACCTCAAATATTGTCCTCATGATAAAAACAGCGGAGCTAACTTAATCGCTGGTTCCTCATACAAAGCATATCAAGGCAGCATTTGATATACAAATGTCATGTCTGTCGTTTTTACTGAAGCAGTCGCTCGAATACGGTCCACACAGAAGTTACCTCCACAACCTAATTGCCAGGGGCAGTGCAAGCTCACTGTGCAGTTGTTGCATTACCAAATTGTGGCGTTTCGGACGACAACGAGCAATTTCTTAAATCAAACGGCTGTAGAAACAATAGAAACCATGAAAATGTATCGAGCAAAATCAGCAAGCTGCTTCATCAGCCTTTGAATAATTTGGCTGCCAAGGAATTCCATTGAGCTCCTAGGCATAGCCACGAATACAGTGATGATTAGTAGCTAACAGCAGATATAACCTGTGGCCAGATTTTTCGGAAGTCCTTATTCACAAAGCTACTGACAAATGTCATGCAGCAGTAGAGTGTATCTGTTGGTGTACCGACAGTACAACAGTTTGGGCTACAAAGGTTTTCACTGGATCACCAGTGTGTGATCTGCTGCTCTGTCAAACGCAAAATCGTTTTCCCAAGCTACATTTATATCGTTAGACGGCAGTGCCCATTGCAGGTTGGCAATCCGAACATTAAAGAGACCTGTTGATCGCTAGCATCATGAGTGCCAGCACAAAAGTATAATTGTTATATGTACGAATACAAAGCAGTATAGCATATATTTTTTAAATTTCAGACGTTTCATAGAAGTAGCGGTCGAATTCATTTATTGGCATTTTCCAGCAGCTTTCAGGGTCCGAATTTTGTTTGATGAACCATCCAAGAAAACGCGTAAGTTATTTTAACCCCAGTGCCTTTGAATCGCTCTTTATTTTCACTATTTATATCCTCTGTCTTGTTACCTTCAAAACTAAGCACAGTCTATTCTTTTACTTTCACTCCTACGTTACAAAGCTCTATCTATTCTGTGATAAATTCCCAGCCTGACGAAACCTAAACTGGGCAAACCGCTTCTTGATAGATATTCAAGACATGGCCCAGCCACGTTTCTGAACCAGTATTAAAGTCAGCTTGAAGTGACTAGCTATCGAAGAACCTATTGATTTCTGAAAATCCAAAAAAACCACTTTAATGGTACCGGCAAAAATATTTCGCTTATAATTTGAAACACGTCAATGCATCCTCTCCGGAATAGACCTGTCGCTATTCACTCAAATGTGCTCCGAAGTCCAATCTGTATAAAACTTCTTAACATTGCAAACCATTTAGGCCTGCTTAGAAAGGATGCTATAGAAAAGGCCTACTTAATGCAAC
This sequence comes from Cristatella mucedo, assembly GCA_009760855.2. Lineage (NCBI taxonomy): Eukaryota > Metazoa > Bryozoa > Phylactolaemata > Cristatellidae > Cristatella > Cristatella mucedo. Next base: position 4,345,489 of record WPIO01000026.1, on the reverse strand, counting down.
GCCTGCCCAGAGTTCTCTAACATAAGACATCATTGGGCATATGTAACGAGGCTATTGCAGTTCGTGCCCAACAGCTCAGATATGCTTAGCCGTCATTACAATTCCTGTCGCCAATTAAACTAATTCTTCCCTAATCCTAACACCACAATTGGTCAACGAAGCGAAATAAAATTACTTTCTCTCACTTTTATTTTCTCTTGGTTCTCCTCTTTCAGCCAATCTATCAAAACTGCTCTCTAATCAGGCTAGGAATAGTAGCACCAGCTCTTCTAGTTCAAATCATTCAGCAGTGTCTCTAATCAACGGCTAGTTTGACAGATATAGTATTTGTAGTTCATACGCACTCAAAGTCTGAAACTCAATCCTGAATGACATTCACGACCTCTCCTATCTTGACACGATCCAAAATATTCTAGAAAAGTTGCTGTTTCCAAAGCATGTGCTCAGTCCTTAAAAAGTTTCTTAATCTTGCTGACAGTAGACACCTTCTCAAGAATTTCATTGAGGTAATTTCATTGGAGGATAATCAATTTGCATTTGGAGTGATTAGGATTTGTATTGTTTGTGTTCTAACATTAAAAAAGTACTCATAATATTATCCTCATTTCTGCACTGACCCTGATTCGACTGTTAAAGATCCTCCCAATCTGATGTTCAGTAGTACAGATTTAACTAGCTCTTTAGTTCTGTCTCGGCTTGATTATTGTAATTCCCTTTTGGCTGGGCTACCAAAGAAAGCTATAATGCCACTACAGCGGACTATGAATATGGCTGCAAGGCTGGTCTTCAAGTCCCAGTGGTTGGAGCACGTGTCACCTCTGCTGAAAGAGCTAGGATGGTTGCCGATTGAGCAAAGGATACAGAGCAAAGTTCTTACGCTGACCCACAAGGCCCGCCACGGCTTGGCTCCTTTGTACCTAGCTGAACTGCTGCATCAGTTTCAGCCTGTTCGCGCCCTCAGGTCCTGTGTGGACAATAAATTAGCTGTCCCATTCCTCCGCTTAAAGACAGTTGGCGACAGAAGCTTTAGCTCTACAGGTCCTAGACTGTGGAATTCGCTTCCACAATTCTTAAGCAACGACATCTACTCTTCAACTGCCGACTATGGCACATCTTTTTCAGCGGTCCTGAACTGCTACTTCTATGCTACTCACTACCTCAACTGCTCTCCTGACTCTGCTATGCTTCCCACTTTCTCTTTGTTGCGTGAGACGAATTCTGTTGGCTACCGAATGCGTACCGAAAGCCGCTTAGGCTGTGAGTGGGCTATACAAAACTCCCCTGCGTACATGGTCTTTATGACTTAGTGGAGTTACTGACGGAGATAAATTACATTAAATTACCTTACAGATCAAGTTCTTGTTATGCCGATCAAGTTCTTGTTTAACCCGCTCTATTTAGACGTTTTATAGTGCTTTACGTTGGTTACTACTCTGATGTGTGAAATTCTCGCTTGGTTCGAGTGCATGCTTATCTCTGTGTGTCAGTAGCCTATACATACCACCCTTACAATTTCCCCCTTATTCGCAGAAGGAACCCTCCAGATCGTGTACAGCAATCTTCCGATCCTGAGACTAAATTTACTGCATCCCCTATCTTGGCCAGTGTAGTCTCGAAGCCTAAGCAACATTATCAAGGTTCAAAAGGGTCCAAAGCAAGGCTTTGACTGTTGCACAGCCCTGCTGGCCCGTAACCTCCTTCCATCATCGTTGATCACACCATCTTGCATTGCTCCAAGTGCCAATGAACTCAAGGCCTCGCCGTGCACTAGTGCCGACCCAAGATTCCGTACTGGTACCTGTAGCTCAGTCGATGGAATTGCGGTTACCGACCCCTATAGAAGCTCTGGGTTCGACTCACGAATTCGTCGTGGTACTGCTGCCAGCGGACACTAGAACCTACGTGTCGGTCTTAAGCGGATGACCACGGCTTCTTTTCATACGTCTTCTATTCTGGCCTGAGGGTATGCATGCCCTCGTGTCTACAGCTGTACTGGTTTGTTTGAAGCTGGGCATGCTGTTTTGACTGGTGAAGTACCGTGTCGACAACTGCGTAAGTGCGAAAGCCGTGCCTACCTCAATTACAACTTGACACAACCTGGTTTGACGGCACCGTATCGAAGCCGTAACAGCAACCATGCAAAATATGATCGTCAAAAAAGCTAGAACCATAGCACCTTCAGTTGGTGTAAGAGAAGGTAAGTAGGCTGGAAGTTGCTGGTCAAGAAAACTAGAAACAATGATTCGGCAGCAAAACACCATAAACGGTTACCTAAGTATCTTGGAATCGATTCGTGCAGTTGTTGACGAGGAGATGTAAAAAAGTCATTGCACACTGTCTAAAGGAAAAGGAGTAGAAAAGTTTATTAACAGATAGTGGAGAACCTGAAATCACGAGGATTCTGAAATAGGTACACATGTTGTGCTATGTGTCCATGATGCAAACTACAGCGAGTCATTTGGCTGAGCTTTATAACTATACCCTGTTGTTGTCGATTGACCTGGAGATGCCAAAGTGGCTTTGCCGTTAAATATACGTGGTGGAAGCTCTGAAATTTTTCCGGGAACAAAACTTATAAGACTAGCCAGCAATAAAGGTCTCTGGGCATTTTTGTCAGCCCCGTTAAATAGAACTTGACAATTCAGCCACAAAATACAAAGGTTCTAATAAATGCTTTAAAAAGCGGCTCTGGTAATAGTATAATAATAGGGCACTGGATAAAGCGCCCTCAGAGAACCCAATCTCTTCGTAGGCGCTTTACTTTGGACGAAAGGGAAACGCTACTGAATCGTGAGTAATATAATGCTAAATAAACAACAGGAACAACGCCGTTAACGATGAAATACACAGGGTAAGCAGGCAAATGTGGTTAGTGACAGCATGCACAGTGTCAGCAAGCATAAGCTCTTGAAGAATAATAGGTGCGTTTTTAAGTTCTTTTTAAATGCAGTCAAGTCAGGAAATGTTCTGACTCAGGTTGAGAGGGAGTCCCAGGCTTTGGGAACATGCGAACTAAGTGCACGGTCTCCAAAGGATTTGAGGTTTTTGTACGAGGTAGTGGTAAACTGTTGGATTCCGAAAATCAGGTGATACGATGCTTCGTCTGTTGGGGGAGTAGATCTGAGAGAAATGCTGCAGGGAAAGAATGAAGTGATCTAAAAGTGAGCGACTACGACTTAAAGTCGATCCGTTGCTTGACTGGTAGCCTGTGCAGGTCAGCGAGTAGTGGTGTGATGTGGCAACTGGGACGCTCACGACAGGCAAGCCTAGCTGCAGAGTTTTGCATAGGCTGTAATCGCCTGACTGCACATGCTGGTAGGCCAGAGGTTTCATAGACATAGAGAAAAGCAAAGGACGACCAACCGGTCGTTGTCAGGCTAGACTGGTAGTCTGGGGGATGAGAGAAGGTCACACTATGAAATGGATCTAGCGAGGTCCGCAGGTATATGGTTCTTGCAGTTCCAGGGTATAGTCTGAGGTGCTTATTGATTTGCTAAGTATTACCTGTAAAATTGAGCAAGGCGCAGCAGCACGTCAGCTGATAGATCGATCAATAGAAGGGAAGTGATGGTCTTATTATCATAGTGGTGTATACTGCCTTTAGTAACGTGAAGGTAAGAAGTTCTAATGAAGTGGTGTTGCTTGAATTCCATGAAAAAAAGTTGAAACACAACATTTTATATGTGTGTTACAGCTGCTTAACTGGAGTTCTTTTAAGAATTGTTGACTGATTGTCTGAATCAAAACTAAATGGTTATTATCTAGAACCCTCTTTCTAAAATATAATCGTAATTTTTAAAATTCAAATACATTGACAAAACTAGGCTCTTTTCTCATTAGACATCAATACTTCGAAAAATTTAGACGTCGGATTTTCTTTACAGTCATTCACGACTTATCAAGGTCGACGCCAAGCTGTAGACTACCGATGATTATTCTTTGAGTGTGAGAGATTTTAAGGGACTTAATGACCCTACCAATAAGGCAAATGAAAACTGCATCGCTTAACAGTTTGCCAAGGTCAGGCGAAACATTGCATGTTTATGATTGACGATAAGCCGTGTGACTTCAGGCAGAAACGTTGACAAGCTCGTAGCACTTCGAAAGCTAAGACCCTCCAAGTATTTGCAGTGTTTAGTCGCATAGTTGAAGTTGCTGCTTATTTATCCTCCACATGCTCGGTGGTAGCTTTCCTAGCGACGCCATGGCTGCTTTCGCTGTACAAGAACTTCAAAGCACAGCCGCTTTGCTAGCCATGGTGTCACTGAAGCAAAGCGTCCCGGAAGCCAGCCTCTAAGCGATCGAAGGCTGGCTCAGATAATTGAGCCCGAGCTTCAGTCACTGAATGCAAGTATAAAACAGCTACGACTACGAAAGCCAGCAGGGATACTTTTTTCTGCTCTTGCCAGAGATATTCGCATGTACTCAGTGTAGATCGATTGTAAAGCCAAGCTTGGTAGGGCTAATATTTGTACGTACCACTGGACGGACGACATCGGTTCGATAGGAAGCTTGGGCACGAAAACTCAGTCCTCAGTATTCCAATAATAAAGCCTGCATATAACGAACCTAGTATATGCCTTTGTAATGCATTCTCGTAAGGTCAGATAAAACAATTGATATCCTCCCATTCCGTATGCATAAATACTTCCTTACGGTAGAAGGAGTATCGTGAGGAGTTCAAAAGAAATGACTCAGCTTGCAGAAAAACTTCTTGGTAGATATTCACTTCATCAACTATATTCTAAGTTACTCTTTAGGCATATACTAATGACGTCTACTATGAAATTGTCGCTTGCCTGTTATGAAAGCTGACATCTACAGCATACCACATTTCGGCAAATGAATTCACGTAATCAACCTGTTACAGCTAGCTGCTTGTTGATAGTGTCAGCTTCACCAGGACCCGATTCGTCATGAAATGGTCTAATCGTCAAAGAGTCGAGCTCGCCGAAGCTTTATGGTGTGATTGATGGTTTACTGAGATGTATCCCAAATCAAAATGCGTACAACAACCTTTTTCGCTCGTGGGACTGAATACAGACCAACAATTCGATAACTAAACATATTGCAGTTGGAAGCGACATTGCGGATGGCAAAAACCTATTTTGCTGTATCTATTTTGTGTGAATTTCTAGATGTTGATCAATCTACCAGAGTTCAGGAAGTTAACTGGCAATGGGAAAAAGTAGTCAACCTTTAGCTAGTAACATTGCACCTTAAGTACGATGAATGTGTTCGGGCTTCCAACTTAAGCAGACGGTCAATCAAACGACGATGTGGCATCCCATTATCAGAATGAGTAAATTGCTGGCTGCTTTTTTCGAAACGTTTTTCCTCAGTTAATGAAATGCGCAAGATTTCCGAGTACCCAGTCGTCTTTCTCAGCATTAATTTGTCCTTGTGAATTTTTTTAATACGTCAGGAAACTCAACTATGCTAAAATGTTAGGTACAATACTAACTAGTTACGTAATGGACTTCCGAGTTAACATGGCTAAAACACAGCAACATACACTTTCTCACTGCTTGAGCAATGGTTCGAGGTAAATAAATGCATAGCTTTGCAAATATATTCAAGTGCATACACTAGTTAGAACTGTCAATTGATTGCCATAGTTAGCTAATAACCAATGCTCTTTCGGAACTATGAAATTCTCTCAAGCAAAATTTTGGATTATAATTGGTATGGGAGGCTCAGGTAATATGGCGGATAAAGGCTTCGCATGTACTCATGTATACTTGGGTTACTTTTAATGGTAGTCATGTAGAACTTTCGGGCGCTTTGCTAGCTAATGGACCTGATCAACCACGAGTTTATCTGGTGTCATTTGGCCACGAAAAAATGGATTGTCGACCCTCCCACCTTTGACAAGTACTTATTTAACTGGTCAAAGATTGTCAGGCTACCGCAGCTTGCAATCGTTTACATTTCTAAGACCGAAGAAATTTACTTAACCAATATTTTGGAGGAAAGTGGCAGTCTTGCATGTAACCAGCAGTATACCATGTAAAGTGCAAGAAAAATAAACTTCTCTTCTCTCATAGCTACCTTTGAGACTTTTTAAGTTCAAGCGTCAGTGACAATCCTGCAATCATAGCAAGCTTGAATCGTGCTAATAGTAGGTATATACTGACTCGTTTTGTCACTGTCAAACTCTATAAACAAACTCAGTTTTGTTACCGAAGGACAAAACCAGATTAAAAATGTGGACTGGTTTGCCAATTTAAAATGACTTTACTAAGAATTTGTTACAATTTCATTAGCACCAATCGAAAAAATCACGACGGAAATCAATGATTTCGTTTTCGGTATAGCTGTCACTATTGTCTTAAGTCCATGTTGAACTCATTAGAAATAATTTGCATAACCAAATCTTGACACTTCAAAGTATTTTTAACCGTACTAGTGGTTAGTATATAGCCGATTGAATGCTATTCTTCACGACTTTGAGTGAGTAATTATTCCGAAAGTCTCATGAAATAGCTACTCGTTTAAGGAACTTGAACTTTTCCGCTGAGATATCCTGTCAGTTAGCCAGTCGGACAATGCCAAAGGCAATTATGTTTAGGAAATTTAAAAAAGTGTTAGAACCCAGAAAATACCGCCAGCGATAGTGCGAGTTTAATGTGCCTCCGAGCTGTCACCAAGCGAGGTGGTGTAACATTAGGACTTGGGACTTATGGCATAGGGTTTGGAGCATGCGAAATATTAGCCGATTTACCAGAGGCTTTAAGGTTAGAAAGATACGAAGCTGATGAAAAAACTGTTTGATAAGGAAGTATAAATTCGTTTAGCCTAATAACGAAACGGGATTAGTAGGCCGAAGCAGGTATTGAAGGGCTGTCGAGAAAACTACTCCGCTGGTGCAGGTACTATTTCTGACGAAAGCCACGTTGCAGTCAGTTCGCTTATCAGCATTGGGTTTCATTTGATTGTTCCAGCTAAAGAAAGTTCGGTTCATGTTTGGAGCTGAAAATTCTCATAGTAAGACATGCTGCTTAGCAGCTATACATCTTCGAGTAATCAGTCGTTTCTCTCCTTGGCAGCGGACAGTAGTACTGCATTAACTTGATCACTAATATATAAACTGGATCACTAACATAAGCCAAGTTGTTCTTAGGTCTGAATCCACAAAACGCTTATAAGGTTGAGCGAAGGTAAACGTGTTGACTAAAATTCTATCCTAAAGCATGGCCAATGGTTACTTTACCTATTAAACTGTGGAGCACGATACTTTGTGTTGGCAGCTTACCAATTAATTGTTTTAGGAACAACACACAGTCCAACTTCTTAATTGAACCTTTAGCACCAATCGAGCGAATTTTTCCAAGTCATTTTACAATAGAATGTGAGGATGTCACTAGTAGTCACTAGAGTTTGATGTTAAGTTTTGAGAGTTAATACATTTCATTGCAATTTCGATAATGCCTCCTCTAAGTCGACATTGTCACAATAGACAATGATCGCGGGACAACTGGAGAAACCAGATTCACTTTTTCTGGTAAATTTCGATATCCTTGCAATTGACTTGGAATGCCCACTGGATATCTCAAATTAGTTGCATGTTACTAATGAAAAGATAATATCATTCCACTGGTATAGAGCCGTCGATAACTTAATCTCTTTCTAGGTACTTTACGTATGCTGCAAGGGTAATACGATCAAACGGTTAGTATTAGCATGCTCAATTAGCAACGGGAATAAAACGGTTAGGAGTGACGTGCACAAGCAAGGTGAGCGTGCAAGTATGGTTAGCGTCAGCATGCACGGTTTCAACACGCACGAGCACATAAAGGTCTAATCTGGTCGACTCATCTATTGCTGTGGGAAAAATATGCATTTTCAGTTTCTTATGAAATATGGTCCAGTCAGGAAATGTCGCTAAGTAAATTAGGAGTCAGCTCCTGACTTCGGGGCACTCGATCTAAATGCACGGTCTCCAAAGAGTGTAAGGTTTGTAGGAGATGTGGGTAATCAGTAAGATTCCGAAAAGCAATTGGTGCGATTGTTATTCGGCAAGCCACGGCAAAATAGAGGATCTCTCTGTCAAATTAAAAGCTTACAGCTTAGCACGTTCAGAGGGTATACGCGTATACGTAAGCAAGTATGTTTGACTAGCTCCTCAAGAAAGTAGTATTTACTGAAAATACGTGTCATCGTAGTTTCAACTAGCAAGTTCAATGGAAAAACCACCGTCGCATTTCCCGACAACTAATTATGACAGTTCTAGTCGTTTCTTGGATGCCATGAAATTTCTCTCATCTCCTTACTATTACGATTGGCTTGGGATACCGAGGACTGCCAGGCATGCTTCATCGTTTCGCCACCAGCTTCCTAGAGCACCAACCACAAATGTCCTCGTCAGCACCATCCGGTAGCCAGAGGTAATAAAAGATAGCTCGATGGCTTCACACTTACCAGTCCTGTTCTGGGTAGTTACTGTCAAGGCAGCAAAGCTGAAGTCGAACGGTATCGTCCAATCTACGTTTACCGTAGCAGTGCCGCCATCGATGAACCCGTCCGGCTTTACAATGAAACCACCTGCAAGCGGGTTGCTGTGGCCTGCCAACATGCATTTATGCGTGGTGACCGAAAGAGCTTCGATTAGGTGGCTCTGAACAGGCATGTGTCTACCTGTAATTGAGGCGGGCACGGCTTTCGCACCAATGCCGTCGACGACACGGTAGTTCACCAGTCGAAACAAGATGCCCAGCTTTGAATCCACCAGTAAAGCTGTAGACACGAGGGCCTGCAGACCCCCAGGCCAGAATAGAAGATGTATGAAAAGAAGCCCTGGTCATCTGCTAAGGACCAACACCTAGGTTTCGGTGTACACGGGCAGCCGTAGTTTGAAGAATTCGTGGGTCGCACCCAAAGCGTCTATAGGGGTCGGTGACATCTATCCCATCGACTGAGATACAGGTACCGGTGAGAAAGCTTGGAACGGCACCGGTTCACGGCGAGGCCTTGAGTTCGTTGGCACTTGGAGCAATGCGAGAGGGTATGATCAACGATGACGGAAGGAGGTCAGGGGCCCTCAGAGCTGTGCAGCAGTTGAAGTTTGCTTAGTGGCTATAGAAGCTAGATGCTGTTGCTTTGGATTCGAGACTTCACTCGCCACGATACAGGTGGCAGTAAATGAGGGCTCAAAATAAGATGATTGACGTGTAGAGATCCGGAGGGATGCTTCTGACCATAAGGGGGACATTGTAAGGGAGGTATACATATGCATACTTACACACACACACACACACACACACACACACACACACACACACGGACAAGCAACCAGACGCACAAACACATACTCACACAAACACATGCATACATACGTATATATACGATGCCAATTCGAATCTTGCGAGAAACTCAAGCATCAGAGTTGTAAACAACGTAAAGCTCTATAAAACGTTTAAACAGAGCCTGCAGAGCAAAGCAATAATCTACGTTAATGAACATAAGATTGGGAGAATCTTTGACCGTTGAATCAGGTTAAACGTACCATTGTGGAAAAAAAATAAACACTGAAGAACCAAATCACTTCAAAGGTACTTTAAATATGCTCTAAAGAAATTTCCTCAATGACATCATCGTTAACTTGATTGCCGTCAGAAAGCTAAAGACAATTTAAAGGACTTAGCACATGCTGTAGAAACCTCCAATTTCATATCATATTTTCAATCTTGCCAAGCCAGCAGAGGCTGTGAATGTCAGTCAGGAGTGAATTTTATTCATTGCGATCATACGAACTCCAGACACTATGTCCGTCAAATTAGAGGTTGGTTAGAGACATTGCTGAATGATTTAAACTAGAAGAGCTGGTGTTACTATTCCTAGCCTGATTAGAGAGCTGTTTAGACAGATGGGCTGAACGAGCAGAACCGAAAGAAAATTAAAGTGTAGAAAAGTAATTTGAATTCGCTTCAACGGCAAATTGCGGTAATATGATTAGGGAAGAATTAGTTATTTAGTGACTGGAATTTTAATGACAGCTATGCTCATTTGAACTATTTGGCAAAAACTGTCATCGCCTCATAACGTAAGCCCAATGATGTCCTGAGTTAAATAGCTCTGGGCAGGCGTTGCATTGGTTAGTCAGCACTTTCTATAGTATCCTTTTATGAATAGGCCTAAAAGGTTTGCACCGTTAACAAGTGGTAGCCAGTTTCGACTTCGGAGCACGTTTGAGCGACTAGTGACCGCTCGCTTCCGGAGAGGATGCATGGACGTTTTCGATTATAGGCAAAATGTATTTTCCTTTACATTTAAAATGGTAGTTTTTCGAATTTTTGCCATCAATAGGTTCTTCGTTATTTAGTCCCTTCCAGTTGTCGCAAATATACTTCAGTAACGTGGCACGGCTCACATTTGAATATTAAGCCGTGTATCCAGAAGCAGTTTTCCTAGTTTCCGTTTTATCACTCTGGGATGGATCACGGCATAGATAGAGCTTTGTATCATAGGAATGCAAGTAAAAGCATAGATTGTGGATAGTTTTGAAGATGACAAGACAGAGGATATGATTTGTGAAAGTCAAGAGCTATTCATACGGCGCTCGGGTAATTAAAACACACAAACTTCCTTGGATGGTACATCAATCAAATATCGGACCCCAAGAAGTGATTAGAAATGCCAATAAATTGATCTGACCGTTACTTACGTGGGTCGCCTGACTACTAAAAAATATGCTTAACCGCTTTTCATTCGTAGGTATAACAATTATACCTTTATGCTGTCCCTCATGATGTTATCGATCAACAGGTTACTTAGCAGTTCGGGTTGCCACCCTCCAATAGGCACTGCCGTCTAAGGATGTAAACGTGGCTCGGAAAAGCCGTTTTGCGTTTCACGGATGCGATTAGCACGTCCAAATCTCAGTTGGGCTCGTCGATGACGACCAGTTTTTCACTTGTGACCAACCTCACAGTTGGCTTATGAGTCTGCGGTCACTTGCCCATAATAAGGACCATGCCTGTCTTATATTCATGTCCTTGCATTGCATGCCGAGGCCCCTGCCCTGCCTTTGCAGCGGCCTCTCGAGACATCTAAAACGGCAGCCTCGGTCGGTTGCAGTGGGCGTGGCTTCGGCCATTGACAGTCGCCTGTCGGTTCTTTGGTTCGGGCCTCTGCTGCTACCACATCGTTAGCCACCGATGCTACATCGGCGGGTGGCTGGGACGGCCCACTGTCAGAGTGCGGCTCTCGCACCCGTCTTTCCACGCTGAAGCTGCTACTGCAGTGGCTAGCAAGAGTAGCTCCAAGGGCTTGTGTAGCACTGCCACAGCCATCGAAGGAGGAAGCACTGCATGAGAAACTCACCTTCTTAGTGGCCACGTCCGGGCGACTGCGTCTGCCATGTTCGTTCCGTTTTTGTATGTTAGCAACGCCACATGGGCCATTAACCTTTCTATAGGTGCATCTGTAATGGCACTTCTATGGGAGGCCACTGGCAGGCAGGCTGTGGGACCCTGCTGCTGCTTGTTAGCGGCAAGGTGGCGGTGGAGGCAGCAGCACAAGCAGGAGGACGTCTAGCAGTAGCAAGCAGTGACACGAGTAGCTTTGTCCGGCATCTTTCCGTCTGGAGGCTGCTGGTGCTGCCACATGGAGTCGCTATCGGCGGCGGCTGGGGGGGCGGGGCGGGGGCTGCGGTGGTGTAGAGTGCCAGTAGTAGCACTCGTCATTGCATCGTCGGAAGCCTTTTGCGATATGAGTATTGTGTCCGTGCTGCGAGCCTCCTTGTTAAGCTGGGCCTGCCTATTGCTGTTTGTCTGACCTTGACCCGAGTCTTGCTTCTCTGGTGGATCGCCCACCCTCGGTCACAAGTCGGCTCGTTTTTTCATTCTTATTCATAATAAGCTAGTAAGGTTCCTAATAAAAGACCACTGCACAGCTTCCCCTTAAAGCAGCAGCAGGTCCGCTCGCGAGTGCAAGCAACGTGTCTAGGATCTGATGGAGTGTCTTCTTACCGAAAGCGATGGCTAACGCGAGTGATTGGCCCAGCACGTGGACAGGCTCTCGGCTAGAAAAAGGATTGGCCTGCGATTCTACCTAATGTCACGCAGGGGCGAAGGCTTGCTAAGGCTCTTGCTCATAGAGACTCAGGCGTTGAATATTCGTAGTATTCCCGAGTTCGCCTACCCGTCGCAGCGAGCGTGCCGTGCATCAATCGAGCAGCAAGCACGTGGGTTGCTAGGAGTTCTGCTGATGCCTAGGCCGGCAGACCTACAAGTAGCGAGTTACAGAAGTTGAAGCGAGATGCATGGACCAATTTGAATTTGGCATCCATCTCTTGACAGATTCGAATGCTCGAAATCTTATTTAGCTGAAAGTCAGCAGATTTGGCTGTTGAGCTGAAGTGGTCGTTGAGATAAGTAAGGGTCACTTCGGGGCAGGACAGCCAGATTTCGCGACGATGCAACTGAAGATACGCTGGCGGCGTCAATTTTAAGGGATCGGTTTTCCAATTTCTGACGATGACCAGTAGGAAGGCTTTTATTGTCATTCAATAGAGAAATTTAGCTGCCATCCATGTGTGGATTTCAGCAATACATGCAGCAAGAGAGTTGAGAGAGTTTGACGAGCTAGATGGCTGGAAAGGGTCAGTATTAGTACAGCTATGTCATCGGCCTAGAGGAGAAAGCATAGATTGTGCTCCATGCTTATGTTGGCAAAAGGGAGAGTATAACTTGTGAAAGAAGTGAACCGAGCGCAGAGGGCTGGGTACCCCGTTCATTAGTGGTTCCTCGGATGATCTATTTCGCGTTGATATCAAAGCTCTCGAGTCTCCCATTGAAATAGGGCCTAGACCGGTGCAGTGCCAGTGATGCCCATGCGAGATGAGAGGTGCTAGAAAAGGTCTTATCAATTAATACTCTCAAACCCTGCAGAAAGATCAAGCAAAGTAGGCAGATAGACTTTACCTCAGTCTGCATTTGTGAGAAGGTCGTTATAAGCCCTGGGCAATGCTGACTCTGTGGATTGATTAGCTTTAGAACCAGACTGGAACCCTCTTGCTAAGCTTAATGTTTCAATGTAAGAGTTAAGCTGATCTGCCATTACTCGCCGATAAGAACGGCCGTAGGAATACGGGGCAGAAGTTTTTTCAATTTTCCTGGTCTATATTCTAAATGAGTGGCCGAACAACAGTCTTTCTGCAAGATTTAGGGGCCTGACGTGAGGCTATAGAAACGTGTCTAGCCTTTCCAGATCGTGCAGCATGGAGCTGAATGACTGAAAGTGATGGAGCTGAATGACTGAAAGTGAAATGATCGTGCAGCCTGGAGCTGAATCAGCTCAAACTATAGGTGTCATATTCCAAAGCGACCTCTCGTTAGACGACCATATCAGCTCCACAGTCAAAGCTGCCTGTTTTTAGCTTCATAACATTACTAAAATTCGGGCTTGTTTAGATAAAGATACCACGTCCAAGTTGGTCCATGCATTCGTGACATCCCGTCTCGACTTCTGCAACTCACTGCTTACTGGCCTACCAGCATGTACGATCAGGCGATTGCAGCTGGTGCGAAACTCAGCAGCTAGGCTTGTCTGTCGTGAGCGTCGCAGTTGCCACATTACTCCACTTCTCGCCGGCCTGCACTGGCTACCAGTCAAGCAACGGATTGACTTCAAGGTTTTGTCGCTCACTTTTAGGTCCCCTCATTCTTTGACTCCAGCCTATCTGTCAGATATACTACCCCATCAGGCCAAGCATCGTACCACCCTCGTTTCGGAATCCAACAGTCTAGAAATACCTCGTACAAACCTTAAATCCTTTGGAGACCGTGCATTTAGTTCATATGCTCCCAAAGCCTGGAAATCCCTCCCGAACTGCGTCAGAACATCCCCTGACCTGACCACGTTTAAAAGGAACCTAAAAACACACCTATTTAGGACAGCATTTAATGGGTCCCTGTGATTCGTCCTTGATGTGCTTATGCGTGCTGACACTGTGCATGCTGCCACTAACCACATATGCATGCTGACCCTGTGCATGTCACCCCTAACCATATTATTCATTTGGTTTGTTTTTCAAGCTTGATTTTACTTACCATTCAATTGCATTCCACTTTACAGCAAATGTAAAGCGCCTAGAGAGAGATTAAGTTCTCTGAGGGCACTTTATCAAGTGAATTATTATTATTATCATTATTATAATGACTCATGTAGAGAGTAGGGAGGAGCAAGAAAAGTTAACAGAACTGCTGACTTGAAAGACTTGGCTCATGCCCATGCTAACACGCAAATGTGTTTGTTGTAGTCTCCATTTCACGGAGACAAATTCCCTGGAACACGCCTCCTTTTTCTCGCCCGGCTCCAGACTTGCTGACAAGTCACGTGCTTGTTAGGTCTCTGGCTAGCGAGTGTGTTGCTCACTTTTTCGTGAACAAGCTGAAGACACTAGGAAAGAGGTGCACATTCTTGAGCAAGCTAAAGTGTCGTTCAATCCACTGCAGCCACGAATGAAGAGCTAATTCGTAAAGTGCTAAATCCTAGTTTGAATATCTCGTTGGACATCGGCTAGTCGTATAAAAAAGTGCTTATTTAGAAGGCTGCCTCCATAGCTAATCATCCTTTTTATGTAATCCATATAAAGAATTAGACGACACTCAAAGCAACAGCTAAAATAAGCGCCATACTAGCTTTCTGTTCTTCTGAAGAGCAGTACTGCTGTAAGTGGTTACAGGCGTTACAGCCGAAGTCAGCCGATAAGCATTTACAGTGAGTGATAAGTACGGCCACTGATTTGGTATTTTAAATCAAAGGAATTCAGTCACGTTTCCAACGTTTGGCCAAAGGAGCTTCTGTTGCTTTCGGTTGATCGGAAGTAACTCGAGTATCAATGCAGTGGGAGGGCACATTTCAAAGGGACTTAAACATAGGTGCAAGGCGGTTAGTACTTTTTTCAAAACTGCTTCTTTGAGCAGAGCGTGCAGAATATTACACTTTAAGTATGCCGAGTAAAAGAGAGTCGTGCAGGTTGCTGATTACAACGGAGACATCTGCCCGTAATCTAAGAATACTGTTCCAAAACGACGTCCACAGATGATCACGCTTACTCCACTGTTAAGTCGGCCTACTGCTAACCCGAAAAGTCGCGAAGGACAAAAGCCTGTAATGACAAAAGCACGAAACGAGAACAGCGCGCCGACAAAACGATGCAAGAATAATTTTGAGGAATGTTTGCTTTACTAGACATTCACAATAAGAGTATTTTAGAGAAAATAAATACAATATATAACCCACATTGCATTATAGTGTATGCCTTTTTTAAATATATTTTGGAATGGTATAGTTATATAAAAAATTTAATATAACCCAACAATGTTTGCCTATTTTTTAATTAGATGCTCAGCTTGTGTATGATTCCTTGAAAGTAATGAGTTTGTTCCGACTTGGTTGTCGGTGTTTCGAGCATAACCATTAAGCTCCCACGAATAACTGCAGTACACTGCAATACAGCTGCCATTTCCACTATAATAGTCAGAAAACTGCGGTATTGATTTCAAATTATACAGAATGGCGCTTGTTTGGCTCAGTGGTTAAGGCTCTTGCCCAAACCAAGGTCTGCGCTAGGTTGTGGGCTCGAGCCCCGTGGCATATATGAAGCGCCTGCATAGATTAGGTTTTCTTAGTGTGCTATGCAAATGAATTATATTAAATGGCCCAGGTCAGCCAACATACTTACGTTCGAACGGCCACGCCGCTGTGATTTCCAGGTATCGCACGACTGTTTTTTTCAATTCCTAATAATAGAAAATAATGTTGCAGTAGCACCTTAACAGCTTTTTGCAATGGTTTATCCGTGTTTTAATGCAATAACCTCCAAGAGCTCGGGGCTGTCGTGCAATTTCAAACTTTGATAAAAACGCTATTTCCATAATAGGCTTCGTCTAACTTTGTTTTTTATACGGAATTGTAGAAAAAAGTGTTCCGGTAACGAAACTAGTTGTATGGCATCTTGGCTTTTCTAGGGTATAATTGGAATAGGGTTTAACCGTGATATTACCTCCAGTAGCCCGGACCAACCATCTTTCTTACGTAATCAAACTGACATACAGCTCCTATTTCCACAGAAAGCGTCGCAGAAACTATGGTTTGGATGCCTCGTTATCAATAATAATAATAATAATAATAATAATAATAATGCACTTGATAAAGCACCCACAGAGAACTCAATCTCTTCACAGGTGCTTTACATTTGTTGCAAAGGGAAACGCGATTGAATGGCGAGTAATATCGTGCTTGATAAACATGAATCACATGGTTAGGGTGGCATGCACAGGGTCAGTATGCAAATATGGTTAGTGGCAGCATGCACAGTGTTAGCACGCAAAAGCACATCATGGACGAATCACAGGGACCCATTAACTGCTGTCCTAAATAGGTTCAATTTTAAGTTCTTTTTTATGTGGACAGGTCAGGGGATGTTCTGACGCAAGTCGGGAGGAAGTTCCAGTCTTTGGGAGCATACGAACTAAATGCACGGTCTCCAAAGGATTTGAGGTTTGTACAAGGTTTTTCTGGACTGTTCGATTCTGGAAAACGGGTGGTACGATGCTTGGCCTGATGGGGGAGAATATCTGAGAGATAGGCTGGAGCCAAAGAATGAAGTGACCTAAAAGTGAGCGACAAAACCTTGAAGTCAATCCGTTGCTTGACTGGTAGCCAGTGCAGGTCGGCGAGAAGTGGAGTAATGTGGCAACTGCGACGCTCACGACAGAGAAGCCTAGCTGCAGAGTTTCGCACCAGCTGCAATCGCCTGATCGCACATGCTGGTAGGCCAGTAAGCAGTGAGTTGCAGAAGTCGAGACGGGATGTCACGAATGCATGGACCAACTTGGACGTGGTATCTTTATCTAAACAAGCCCAAATTTTAGCAATTTCATGAAGCTGAAAATAGGCAGATTTGACGGTCGAGCTGATATGGTCGTCTAACGAGAGGTCGCTTTGGAATCTGACACCTATATTTCTAGCTGATTCAACAGGAGTTATGCCGGCAGAGCCAATTTTGAGCTTCAGCCTTTCCAATTTTTGAATCACACTGGGTTTTTCCATAGCTAGTAAGTTAGTTTTATCATCATTTAGCTTTAGAAAATTAGCTGCCATCCATGTGCAGATGTCATCAATACATGCAGCCATTAAGTTGAGAGAATTTGAGGTGCTCGAAAGCTGAGAGGGATCAAAGCGAAGGTAAAACTGAGTGTCATCCACATAGAAGTGAAAACCTAGATTGTGCTTGGCAATCACATCAGCAAGAGGGAGAGTATAAACCGTGAAAAGAACCAGACCTAGCACTGAGCCCTGAGGTACTCCATATTTTAGAGGTACCTCAGATGATCTTTGTCGATTCCTGTAAATACTCGGGAGTCTCCCACTGAGATAGGACCTGAATAACTTCTGGGCAGTGCCAGTGATGCCCAGGCGAGAGAAGAGGCGCTCTAGTAGAACTTTGTGATCGACGATATCAAAAGCTGTCGAAAGATCAAGCAAAACAAGCAGAAAGTCTCTACCTATGTCGGCATTCCTACGGAGGTTGCTGTACACTTTAAGCAATGCTGACTTTTTGGAGCTATTAGCTCTAAAGCCAGACTTTAACTTACTAGCAAGGTGTGAGGTTTCGATGTATGTGTTCAGCTGGTCCATCACGACCCGTCCAGAGTCTTCAGTAGGAATGTTAGATTTGAGACTGGGCGGTAGTCGCTTAATTTCTCTTGGTCTAATGTCGCTTTCTTGGGAAGTGGCCTGACTACAGATTTTTTGAAAGGTGCTGGGACATGACTTGAGGCTAATGACATATTAATGATGTTAGTTATGCATGGCAGCAGCGGATCAATGCAACGTTGGAGCAGGAGAGTGGGAAGAGGGTCCACAAGAATATTAGTCTTTTTTATCGGGATATGAACTTCAGGACGATATCACTAGTGACCTGCTAAAATGAAGAAATTTAGATGCAGCCAGGAATTGGGGAACATAATTTTAGGGGGATGTTGTCAACGCAGGGATGGATTCCCTGATCGTGTCTATCTTCTGCACAAAGAATCAGGAGAAGCGATCGGCTAGATGATCACAAGAATCATTAGGTAAGGAGGTAATCTGGGAGCGGTTGAGTAGATGGTTTATCGTCAACATCATCATTTTTTGATTGCGCATCTGTGATTCAACAATGTTTCTATAGAAGCTAGACTTGGCCTTTGCTAGGATTGATCGGTACGACCTAAAGTAGTCTTCATATGCCTGTCGATGGACAGTCAGTCCAGATTTAGTGTTCCCGATTTACCCACTAAATTGTATGTGGTTTCGCTAAAGCCTTAGATTTTTATTACCTCTAACGGTGTGGGCTAGTGGAGGCCACTGCATTAGAACACGGATGCGCCATAGCACGAAATTTTAAGGGTGAACCCGGAACACATTTTTCTATACCGTGGAATAAAACCCACAGTTTTGCGACGCCTAGGGTGAAAGTGGCAGCAGTATCGCCGTTAAAATATGTAGGGAAGCTCTCTGGTCTGGGGGCCATTAGAGGCTATAGCATGAGAAATTCTGTATGCTTTACCGCAATGTTTGGTTGGTAAACACAGACAACGGTTTTTGGTAAATTAGTATCAAATCCGCAGCTTCGAAATGTTTGTTATGGAAATGGCAGCTGCATCGCAGCTTGATTATGCTAGGAGCTGGCTGGTCCGGGCCATTGGAGGTCATAGCTTGGCAATCGCATGAAATTTGATGAGTTAAACTGGATCGTTACTTGCTATAATTTGCAATCATCACAGCATCTTTGTGAAGCTTTTTATTTAAATTTTAAACTGTATCGCAGTTTGAGTACTCGGGGCAGCCATTTGGGCCTGACCACCACAGGCCACACATTGGAAAGAAAACGTGCAAGCGAAATTGCATGGAATTTGATGGGTAAACCCGTAACACCATTCTGTAAAATTTGGAATCAAAACTGCAGTGTACTGTGGGGCATTTTAGAAATGGCCGCTGTAGAGCAGTTACTCTAGAGCCCCAAACATTTAACAACTGCAGATTAAACCTTGGATTAATACGACAACCTCTTAGCTTTCTGCCAGCGTATATGTCTATTTAGTAGCTGATCAATGGTGTCTTTAAATGGGCAATCATGGGCCAATTCGCCGAAAGCAGCAGGAACATCGGCTACAAGAACAGAGGCTCAGAGCTAATATTATTTGGTCATTCCGCATTCGTGGATTTTCATCTTTACTGTATTCTGTTGCAAGTTTGAGCCTCGCACTAAAGATTATATCTGAGATAAAAAAATATCCAACTAACTGTGCTCCAGGAAAGATAGTTGAACAGAAAACCTGACTCTTTTCTCAAAACTCGACAGGATATTTGCCGGATTCAGAATTTGAATTATTAATGCATGATGAAATAGGACGTACTATAATTACTTTCATACCAGCCGTACTATTCAATATTTTCTTTTTGGCATACTAGAAATTGATTTCGAAAACCACAAGTTGGTTCAATCAATTAAAAAGTATACTTAAGCAAATTAATATTATAGATGCACGCTTTTGTCCTCTCGCATTTGTCCGGATCGCTAGCATTTCGCGCTTTTATTCGCTCACTTTGGTCCTGCGTGCTTTAGTCTGAGTGCCGGCCAGCTTTCAATCAAGGAATGCAGCCAAAATCAGGCCGAGCTTAGAAATGAGTACAACTGCCAATCTAGCTCGCGCGTTTGGGACATCGCTTTTAGATTCTTGTAATTATCTGCACCCCTCGCACTAAATAGAAATCTTTTGTTATCGAGCTTTCAATTCATGTGAACCAACAGCCTAAAGCTTACTTCCGGCTACTGTTGTCGCCTGCAACGAATGACTTCGCATCCTATAAGTCTCTGCTCAAGACGCACCTGTTCCGGTCAGCTTTTTTTGCCACAGCGAACGTATATTTATTGTTCCGCGTGTGCTTTGCGAGCGTGCCAGCGCACTATTCCGTGCACGCTATTAGCCGTAGGTCTTAACAACTGGTGGTCATGAGTGTTCGATGAAAAGCACCCCCTACCTTAGCATAAGAAATACATATCCACACCGTAAAGAAGTCCTCGGCGGAGGCTGCAGGCTGCTTGCAGAGACACCGTCTTGCAAAGATGCCACAAGTACAATAAACAACGCTCATACGGCACTCAGAGAGTAGAGCGCAACTCTGCTCAACTGCTAAGGCATAAACCTCTGCATATTACTAGGCCTCAGCTTACGCGGTGCCTTTGTCGTAGGTTATTGCATATCCGGTTTCTCTACGTTGCAATTCCAGGAGCCGCGAATTATGGATATCGTTGCAACTCTGGGCGATTAAGCTCGCCACCGTTTCACTATAAAAATGCCCTATAATTGAATCCGGTAGCTGCCGGAAGGAACCTATTGGGCATCGTTGGGACAGGGAGGGGGGACAGCAACCCTACGAAGCATTTGGTGACGGCTCAACTCTTAGACCGTATGATCCAGAGAGACGGAACGTTACCGACTCGCTTTTAGCTTTGTTCTTGAAATTTCAATTGACCTACGGTCATTCAGCACTGTGAGATGGCAATGAGTTTCCTTCCGTCAGAATCCATCGCGGACGTTGGCTGCAGCTAAAGTTGAGGCCACCTTGCCACTTTTCTTCAGCAGAGGAGAGGAGGACTGCAACGTTTGCCCAACTCCACAAGGCCTCGCCTGTACATACAAGCGCTGTATATATCTTGCACATGTGTGTGTGTTTTTTTTCGCCAGCGCGCGTTTGTGCGTCCTCCCCCCCCCAATCACCGGAACTGCTCCGATCGCAATGGATGGTTAAAGCAAGAAGCTTTATCAGGGTGAGAAGGGGCTCCGGAAATGGTTTTAGCTCTGCTCCGGTAGTAGTAGCCACGTTTGTGACCGCTACAGGTGGCCTTTTGCCTGCGTCAGCCGACGCCTGAGGCGATCTTAGTTGGCCTGAGGCGTTTTTAGCAGGCTTCGACAGAAAAGTTACGTTGACGGCTGTACACTAGCGACGAGACGAGCGAACTGCCCGAGGGCGTTCTGTCAACCAGAATCGAGTGATTTCGCTGGGCTTTCCTTAAGAAATCCGCCAAAGGTGACGAGCTCATCTCGGCGCCCACGACTGCCTCTGGACACAGTGCTGCTGCTTAGGTCGCGCCCCCAGTGGAAGAGGCTGCAGCTCCAGGCAGGCGATGCCTGATTGGTGGCTGCCACAGGATACGAGTCGTGCACAATAGGCATGTGCAGCAGTACTGTGCACGCCTAAGTCGTCACCTGCCCTGGACTGGAGCTACGTCACGTGACCGTATGCACATGGACTTGAGCTGGGTCGTGCAGAAGCTCGCTGGCTGGCGTCGCACTTCGAGAGCCGCACTCACGGGCGGAAGAGGATTTTAGCTTCGTTCTTGAAATTTTCAATTGACCTGTTGCCATTTGGCACTGCGAGTTGGCCATGAGGTTCCTTCCGTCAGAATCCAACGCGGACGTTGGCTGTAGCTAAAGTTGACGCCACCTTGCCACTCTTCTTCAGCAGAGGAGAGGTGGACTGCAATCATCCCAACCCCACAAGGCCTCGCCTGTACATGCAAGCACTGTTGTCAGCTTTTGACCAGCTAGGACGGCTTGCGGGACCATCCTTTGATTCCATGCGGAGAAGGTGATCGTAAAGAGCGGTTTCGTAATTAGCACAGCGAGCCGGAAGCGGCCGAAATGCATTGGCCATCAAAAGATTCTCGGCGAACGGCGATGGGGGCCGTCGTGTGCAGGCGCACGACGTCAGTACCGGCGTCCTGCGCCTCAAAATGTTCGATTTACGTGGCCGGTACCGACTCATAATTCACTTATATATGTATAGCGCCCCAAGGGAACTTAATCTCAATTCAGGTGCTTCATATGCGCCTCGGGGGCTCGACCCCACGACCTCGGCCAGACCTTGATCGGGACGAGCACCTTAGCCGCTGAGGCAAAGCAGCATGGCCTCCTCGAGACGGTCCTGTGAACTGCACCGCTGCGTTGTGGACGCGCTGACATCGAGCTGCAACGGCTTCGAACTTGCAGACGGTAGCTGCCCCGCACTCACGAGTCCAAAAGGCGTCGAGACGACGGAGCGTTAGCAATCGCACGCCCCGCCGGCGGCTCTCCCACGAGAACGGCGCACAGTCGCTTCGCTGTGAGCGGAAGCACGAGAACCACTCGACGTGCCATCGCTCCGGAGAGAAAAAAGAGGCGAGTGCCCAGCGGGAGGCTGCGAAGGAGAAAGAAGCGACCTGCGATTAAAGCCGCTGGCGGCCGGGAGCTTTCCTCCGATTACTTCCAATTTTACTTACAACAAATACAATTAAGTACAATTGGCCGCGCTCTCGCAGGCGTCCGTCAAAGCTGCTGCCGACGATTCTACCAACAGGCAGTGTCGTAGAGACCGGCAATGCCGAGCGCTGGCTGCGCACGGTTTCTGCGCGCGGCAGGCGCTCGGAATTACGGAGACGCCAGCATGTGCGTTTCGTTTCGCGCCAGCCAGCCATGGCGTAACGTCGACTCCGGCCGCAGTGCGGCGTTGGCGGCGGCGCGTTCCTTTGAGGGCGGCGTCGCGAAAATAGGCGACGCTAGACTCGCTGCCGTACGTCCGTTGGAGGGTATCTAGTTACGACTACCGTAGAGTGCCACCCATATGGACGCTTCGCAGAAGATTGAACTTCTTAGACTTCTGTCGCCTAGAGAGCCGACCCTTGAATGGAGATCGACGCTATTCGCGCGAAATGATCCCGAATCCGCCTTCGTGAAACTGTAGTATTTCAGCTTGTGTAATTCAGGTGGAGATTTCGGAGACGCACCTGAGTCGCGGAACGAAAGCGGCGGCGCTGGCGGGGCGTTAGGCGAAAGCAGCAGTGCGTCCAGCTACGCGCAGCAGATGAGCGGCAGCACTCACCAAAGTGGCCACACCAGTTTGGAAAGCGGATATCAGCATCAGACGGCCGATAGCGGACACAGGCGCAGCTCTAGCCAC